>CM051257.1:34654637-34779637 GCA_027921565.1 Artemia sinica
TTCAATTTCCAATCAAATCAGCCCTTTTGAAGTTTCTACGAAAAAAACTTTCAATAAAAATCTTATATGCCCCCAGGGCATAACTTACAACCCTTGCCCTGAGTAATGGGGGGGGGGGGTGTCATTCTCAAAGACCTAATTTCCAGAACTTTCTACTACGTTGAACAAAATGGCTACCTGAAAATTTTGATTGGATGTGTTTGGAGGAATGGTGGGCGTGAGAGGGGGGTTAGTTACCCCCCAATCACTTTCGACTATTACAAAAGGCACTAGCCCTTACAATTTCCAATTGAAGGAGCCCCTTTTGAAGTTTTACAACAACTCTATCTATAAAAAACCTTATATGCCCCCAGGGCAGAACTTACAACCTTTGCCCTTGGGGCTCTGGGAAGTTTGTCATCCTTAAATATATAATTTCCAGAACTTTCAACTACGCTGAACAAAATGGCTATCTCTAAACCTTGATTGAATGTTTTTAGGGAAATGGTGGGCGTAAGAGGGGGGTTAATTACTCTCCACTCACTTTCGACTATTAAAAAGGGCAATTTCAATTTCCAATCAAATGAGCCCCTTTTGAAATTTCTATAACAACTTTCTATATAAACTTTATATGCCCCCAGGGCATAACTTACAACCCTTGCACTGAGGGCTCTGAGGAGATTATCATCCTGAAAGACCTAATTTCAAAAACTTTCAACTACGCAGAAGAAAATGGATATCTCAAAATTTTGATTAGATGTGTTTGGGAAAATGGTGGGCGTGAGAGGGGCGTTAGTCGCTATCCAATCCCTTTCAACTATTAAAAAAGGCACTAGCCCTTTCAATTTCCAATTGAATGAGCACTTTTGATGTTTCTACGACAACGCTTCCAATAAATATTCTTTATATTTCCCCAGGGCATAACTTACAACCCTTGCCCTGAGGGCTGTGGGGGTGGGGTTGTCATCCATCAAGACTTAATTTCCAAAACTTTGAACTACGTTGAATAAAATGGCTATCTAAAAATTTTGATTGGATGCGTTTGGGGAAAAGGTGGGCGTGAGAGGGGGGTTAGTTGCCCTCAAATCACCTTCGACTATTAAAAAAAAGTACTAGCCCTTTGAATTTCAAATCGAATGAGCCCTTTTTCAAGTTTCTACGACAAGGATTTCAATAAAAACCTTAAATACCCCCAGGGCATAACTTATAACCCTTGCCCTGAAGACTGGGGGGAGTGTCCTGCTTAAAGGTATAATTTCCTGAACTTTGAACGTCGTTGGACAAATTGGCTATCTCAAAATTTTATTGCATGTGTTTGGGGAAATGGTGGGCGTGGAAGGGGTGTTAGTTCCCTTCCAATCACTTCGATTATTAAAAAGGGCACTAGCCATTTCAATTTCCAATCGAATGAGCCCTTTTTGAAGTTTCTACGACAACGCGTTCTATAAAAACCTTATATGCCCCCAGGGCATAACTTACAACCCTTGCCCAAAGGGTTGTGGGGGAGTGTCCTCCTGGCTATCTCACAATTTTGATTGGATGTGTTTGGGGGAATGATGGGCGGGGGAGGGCTAGTTGCCCTCCAATCACTTTCGATTATTAAAAAGGGCACTAGCCATTTCAATTTCCAATCGAATGAGCCTTTTTTGAAGTTTCTACGACAACGCGTTCTATAAAAACCTTATATGCCCCCAGGGCATAACTTACAATCCTTGCTTTAAGGCTGTGGGGGAGTATCCTCCTCAAAAACATAATTTCTATCTGGAAATCAACTACGCTGAACAAAATGGCTATCTCAAAATTTTGATTGGATGTGTTTCGGGAAATCGTGGGCGTGGAAGGGGTGTTAGTTGCCTTCCAATCACTTTCGACTATTAAAAAGGGCACGAGCCACTCCAATTTCCAATTGAATGATCCCTTTTCGAAGTTTCTACGACAACTCCTTCGATACGAAGTGCCCGGGTATGGAGAAAAAAATAATACATTGTACCAGCATCGTTCTTTACTTAGGCAGCGCTATTGCGCTGCCTATGATTCAGGTGTGAATTCATTTTTGTCCTTCCTGTGTATCTTTGCAGACTCTAAAATAACATGTCTTCATTCTAGGGTGACAAAAAAGCAATTTTAATTGAATAAGCTAATTCCGGCGTGAATTCAAGTTTTTCTCTCTGTTTATCCTTCATAGACCCACGCACGCTAAACTAACACGTTCCTTCATGCGATTGTAATTTTGCTTTGTCTACTAACAGCAGATTTCGTTGAGAAACGTTTTCCAATGCAATTTAATGTGGCATTGGCTGTTTCTTGTTGCATGCCTTTTTCTTTAGCCGTTTAAGATCATTTGTCATCTTGTGTAATTTTGAATGTGTCACAGATACTAAAAACGATGCGACAACTCTTGGAGGAAAATTATGCAATTTGTTCTCTCAAAAAAGAATATGAGGTCATTCCCATGCATTTTTTGTTCCCAAATGAAGGCTCTAAACGAATTTTCTTAAACTCGTGAGCTATCTAGTTCGTTCTCAGATAATTTTACTTACAGCTACATGGACAAATAGACAGGGTCCCAGGTAGACATATGGTGTTTTTATTAAGAGATTTTGATGCCCAGGTCGGTAGAAATAAGGATAGATGTTATCCTAGTCTAGGTACATTTGATGCAGGAAAAAAAAACAGTAATGGCTACAGATTGGTACAATTTTGTAGGTATAGCAATGTATTTATAACCAATTAAGCCTTTGGTTATAAAATGACTTAAAGTTAACATGGTATACATAAGATGGTAACCCCCCCCCCCCCAGAAAATGTTCCCCTGTGGAAAATACCCCGCTGCAGAAAATCCCCCCGGTAAATCCTGCCAGAAAATATCCCCTTCCCCCGTGGAAAATAAGGCTTTCCAAATTTGAAAATTGTATTTGAGTTTTTTTTTCCGTAAGCAGAAGGAACTTTGGTACTTATACATTATACGCTACTCACTCAAGTTTACGCTGTATAAAACTCGAGAACAAACCGGTTTCTTCGTTAGTTTTTTTTTCAGCTTAGCGCGATATAAGACAAAGACAAGTGACAGAACAGATGGAAATATATAATTTGGGCTATATATTTGCAGATAAGGGGGGGGGGGGTAAATTATTTGGACAGTTTGATATCAGAATTTTTTTTTTACTTATTAATATGCAGAATAATTGTACCTAACACATGTTGCATGCAGACCCGCTATACTTTACCAACCACCCCCCCCCCCTAATGTGCAAATATTTAGCCCAAATTTGTTTCTAAAGTAACGAAGAAACCGGTTCGTTCTCGAGTTTTACACATCGTAAACCTGAGTGAGTTGCGCAAAATACACAAGTACCGAAATTTGTCACGGAGAGAGCCGGATTTCCCGGTTTTATTTAAAAACGATCAGAAATTAAATAAAAAAACAAGTCTTTTCAACTGAAATTAGGAAGCAATATCAGAACTTCAACCGAACAGAAATTATTACGTATATGAAAGGAGATGCCCCTTCCACAAGACCTTGATCTTTACGCTAAAGTTTTGACTTTTTGTCCTAATTCTGTAAGAACGATTCCTAAAACACAATGGCCGTTTAATTAGAATTAAATAAATAAAAAACAAGTTTTTTTAACTGAAAGTAAGGAACGATGTTAAAAATTAAAACGAACAGAAATTATTCCGTATATGAAAGGGACTGTCCCCTCCTCAACGCCTCGCTCTTTACGCTAAAGTTTTTATTGTTTAAAAAAAATAGAGTTGTGAGAAAGTCAAACTTTAGCGTAAAGAGCGAGGTGTTGAGGAGGGGACAACCCCTTTCATATACGGAATAATTTCTCTTTGTTTTAAGTTTTAACATCGTTCCTTACTTTCAGTTAAAAAACTTGTTTTTTTATTTAATTTTTGAACGTTTTTGAATTAATGCAGTTTTTGATTTTGGCTCACCGTACATGAATAATTAAAACAAAATTTGCATATTAATTTTACTTTTATTTGGTTAAATGGCTTTCTCGAAACTTGTTTAATTTTATTTACGAACGTTTTTATTAGTAATAAATATACGTAACTTCAGAATTAACTTCTATATTCATAGATTTTCAATCCGTATATTAGGGGGTTCGCCCCCTAGTCAATACCTTGCTCTTTAAGCTAAAATTCGAATTTTGCTCCAATTCTTTAAAAATTACCCCTTAATTACAAAGGCCGTTAATTAGAATAAAAAGCTCTTATGAATAACTCTTACGGGTCAGGCACTTCTATACATTAAATAAATAATAGAAAAGTTTTCTCAACTGAAAGTAAGGAGCAACATTAAAACTTATAATGAACAGAAACTATTGAGTATATGAAGGGGATTTCCCCTCCTCAACACCTCACTCTTTACGCTAAAGTTTTAGTACTTAAAAAAAAAAAAACTTCTTATTGCTCTAATTAAACGACCCCTGTGTTTCAGGAATCATTCTTAAAGAATTTGGACAACAACTCCACGCGTAAAATAGAGACGGAAAAGACATATAAAAAGAAGTTTGCATAAGAATTCTGGCAAATTCCCTAGTGTATACTTTCCCCTGACAATTTCACCCTATAGGGAGGAAACTTTCCTCCCCAAGGAGAATTCCCCCGATGGAAAACGCCCAGCAGAAAATTCGCCCCCCCCCCGAAAGTGTATATATATATATACTTCCAAATAACAAATAATATGCGTAAACCACGGTCAAATTTTATAACTTAAAGACCTTTCCCTTGGGGCTGTGGAAAGGGGTTCATGTTATATCCAAAGACATGGTTATTAGGTCTTTGAACTATGATGAACAAAATGACTATGTCAAAATTTGATTTTGGGAAAAAGGGGCGGGGGAGGGGGATTAGTTGCCCTCTAGTCTTTATGGTCACTTAGAAAAGACACTAGAACTTTTGATTTCAGTTCAAATGAGCCCTCTCACGGTATTCTAGGACTTTTGGGTTGATATAATCACCCCTGAAAAAAAAAACAAAAACAAAAAACAAACAAATACAAACGCATCCGTGATCTTTCTTCTTGCAGAAATACAAAATTCCACATTTTGTAGACAGGAGTTGAAACCTCTGCAGTAGGGCTTTCTGATATGCTGAATCTGATGGTGTGATTTTTTGTATTAGGATTCTATGACTTTTAGGGGGTGTTTCCCCCTTTTTTCTAAAATTAGGTAAATTTTTTTCAGGCTTGTAGCCTTTAATCAGTAAGACTAAACTTAATGAAACTTATTTGAAATCAGCATAATAAGCCGACTCTTTTGATATATCTATTGGTATCAAAATTCCATTTTTTTAGTTTCGGTTATTATTGAGTCGGGTCGCTCCTTACTTACAGTTCGTTACCACGAGCTGTTTGATTAGTTAGGTTTCATTTTTATACTCAATTCGTATTTGTTATTTTTGCAAAAATAAAGACCATATAATAAAGTTCATACTTTTAATTTAGAAAAACGAACCAAAGCTTTCTCCTTTGAATATTTATAAAATCCAAACAAACACTACTTTCATATTGGAAAAGAAGGAATATATTCGCAGTCTTTTCTATTCTTTTTCTTGAACATTTCCAGATTAACACATTGCTCCCACAAAATGAGTTGTAACTTTCTCATAGAAATCCAACCTTTCTTTCTAACAAAATTTAACAACGCATTCCAACTTGACAGAGAAGGATCTTACCTTTTTCAGTCAACAAGTTGCTTTCAACTCTTTCCCCCAAAAGAGGAAAGACGTTTCCAATGGAACTTTACTGAATTTCAATTAAATTGTCTACGAAAAGCTATGCTTGTCACAGTTGTCACAACAAAGAGGAAACTTTCCTTTTACACTCTTTCAAGTTAGATCGAAATCTGATTCTATTACTGCTGCTACAAAAATTAGCTAATTAGATGAGTTTAATATAGGAAAATAATCTGTCAGGAAACCCTTCTATTTGCTTTCTTTGATTAGAAGTAAATATTGATTATCTATATACATATCAAATTGAATATTTCCATCTTAAAGTGAATTTGATATCCAAATCCTTTTCTAACTCTTTGTATATGTAATCCAAAAAAATTAATTAGGTAATTTATATAACTTTAGAATAAGGGACAACTTTATTCTTCCAGGAAGAATTTTCCGGGGGGATTTTTCGGGGGAGAATTTCAACAGGGGGAATTTTCTGCAGGGAGATTTTCCGTGGAGGAGTTTCCCACGGAAGGGATTTTTCGACGGGAGAATTGTTCACGGTGGGAATTTTTCAAATGCTTTTAAATTTAAAACACAATCGTTACTAACCTTGTGACAGCGGATAAGCCAAAATAGTTTAATGGGAATGCATTTGGTGATTGTTACTAACATGTAAGGGGGAATTTTCCACGGAGGATTCTCTACGAATTGGGACTTTTCTGAAGGTGGAAATTTTCCTCGAATTTCCCTTCTTTTGAAATCGTAGCAACGCGCGACAGGTACGCTAGTCTAATATATAACATTCGTCTTTTGGAAGACCATACAATGATATACATCAAAATCCCGAAAAATTGAAATCCCAGTAAAATCAATTTGTAACATCAGGTTGATCTTTTGAGAAATAATTTTAAAAAGCGTTTTAAAAAAGAGGTTTCTCAAAAAAAAGCGAAGAGTCATACTGAAACCCAAAAAAGCAGAAATGCGGTGTCGTTATGATTCAAAATTACAGAAATTACTCAATGAACGAAACCTAAAAATAACAGAAATTAGAATAAACAATCGCATCAAATATAAAGATGGCAGATAGTATCTTAGATGAGTAAGTGATCCTAAAACAAATAATAGGCCTACAGAAACTAAAATGAATAGTCTAACTTAAAACTGACATAAATTACCATAAACAGGAAAATAACTACCTTCTAAAGCTTAAATTCCAGAGCCTTTTTTGCGATTTACTGAAAACGATATGTATTTTAAACCGTGTGGTTTTGATTTGTTAAAACTTTCAAAAACCGACAATAATCAAGATGACTGGGAAGACCCGATGAAAGTAGACTGATTGTTTAATATATAATGATATTAATATCTAACAATGTCAACAATTTTTGATTTTACAACATTACAATTTTTGAAAAAAGGAGGTTTTCAACATTTTTGTTGTCAGCTAAGCGCAAATGACGCTCTGATAAAGTGAAGAGTAGCCTTACTCCTGCTTGCAGTAATTACTGTTCGTTTTATGTTTGAATTAAATAAAAAGAACAAGTTTTTTTTTAACTGAAAGTAAGGAACAACATTAACACTCAAAACGAACAGAAATTATTCCGTATATGAAGGGTTGCTCCCTCCTCAATACCTTGCTCTTTACGCTAAAGCTGTTATCACTTTTAAAAAAACTTCCTATTCTAATTAAGCGGCCCCGTATTTCAGTAGCCGCTCTTACAAAATTGGGACAAACATTCAAACTTTAGCCTAAAGAGCAAGATACTGAGGAGGGAGCAACCCTTCATATACGGAATAATTTCTGTTCGTTCTGAGTTTTAATATTGCTCCTTACTTTCAGTTAAAAATACTTTTTTTTCAATTCTCTTCGTTTTTCAAATAATGCAGGTATATCTGGCTCAGCCTTTATGAAACATACCCCCTCTCACGGGTAACTACTACTACTACTACTAACAACTCACCGCAGCACCAAGCCGCCTGAGGCCAACACAGCTACGCACGCTCCTCCTCCACCCAATCTATTCAAAGCCTCCCTTTTTACACCCGCCCACGAAGTTCCCATTTCCTTTAAATCTTTCTTTATGATGTCCTCCCACCCCAGACAGGGACGACCTGCTTTCCGTTTAGCCCTAGATGGTTGGCCGAAAAGGACAATCTTCGGTAATCTGTCATCCTTCATCCGCACAACGTGCCCTAGCCACCTCAACCTTTCTTTCATTATAGCCCTAGAGAGCGGTATTAAACCACATTTTTCGTATAGCCTATTGTTTGAAATACGGTCAGTCAGCCAGGTACCCAGAAAAATCCTTGAGCAATTTCTCTGGAAAACATCTAGCAAATCTTCATCCGCTTTTCGGAGCGTCCATGCTTCAGAGCCATATTTGACCACTGTCATCACTGTAGCTTCTATTATTCTAATCTTGGGTTGCAGACTTATCTTCCTATTCTTCCAGACTTTTTTTAACTGTGAAAAAACACTCTGAGCCTTGGCTACTCTATACTTAACATCTTCACTGCTCCCACCATCTTTACTAATAATACTACCAAGGTAAGTGAAGCTGCCCACCTGATCAATCTTTTCATTACCCAACGTCACCTTTTCATCTTCACTTATTCCTAGACTTAGTGACTTAGTCTTCCTAATATTAATTTTCAAACCAATTCTAGCACCCTGAACTCGCAAAACCACTAAAACTTCATTCATTTTGCTCACACTTTCATCTAGGATGCTTAAATCATCAGCATAATCCAAGTCCAGGAGACTTTTTCCTCCCCATTTGATTCCGTGGTCTCCCATTGCCTTTCCTGTGCTTCTTAAAACAAAGTCCATCAAAATAATCCACACAAAGGGAGATAGAACACAACCCTGCTTAACTCCTGATTTAATAAGAAACCAGCTGCTAACCTCATTGCCTACCTTAACCGCAGCAGTGTTATTCTCGTACATAGCACTAATCACTTTAATGTATTTGTCTGGTATACCATACAAGGATAAAACCTTTACTAAAGCTCTTCTATCAACAGAATCGAACGCTTGCTCATAATCTATAAAACTGAGGACCAAAGGTGTTTGAAAACTCAGGCGCTTCTCAATTATTAGCCTAAGAGTGAAAGTTTGGTCGACACATCCTCTACCTTTTCTAAAACCGCACTGCTCTTCTCTTAAAACTTTGTCTACAGCATCTCTCAGTCTAAAAAGTATCATATTACTAAGTAATTTACTACCTACAGAGACCAGACTAATGCCTCGATAATTACCACACTCACTTTTATCACCTTTCTTATAAAGTGGCTTAATTAAGGTTTTCCTAAAATCGTTAGGTACTTCCCCTTTTTCGAAAATCATATTCATAATCTTCAGTAACTTATTTCTAACCTCATAGCCACCATATTTAAGAAACTCATTTACCACCCTATCAGCACCTGGAGCCTTATTATTCTTTAATCCTTTTAGTACTGTTGCTAATTCCTCCTCACAAAACAAATCTTCCTTCACATCCAAGGTATCACAAACTTTTTCATTTTCCTCTATATTTTTTCCTGCAACTCTATCTCGGTTTAGCAAATTCTCAAAATGTTCGGCCCATCTCTCTTTAGTTTTTTCCTTATCGCTAATTGTGACCCCATTCCTATCTTTAACTGGGCCAAGTCCGGATTGACTACTACCTCTCAATTTGTTAACGTGCCAGTACAATATTTTACTATTATGCCGTCTAGCTGCATCTTCCAGATCCTCGGCAATTTTATCCATGGCCTCCACTTCACACCTCCTTAGTTCATATTTTAATGCTTTCTCAACTTTCTTTACATTTCTTTTGTTTTCATACGATCTATCACTCAGATAATTCTTGTACAAGTCCTTTCTCCTTTCTATTAAACATAAAGCTTTTTCACTAATATTCTTAGCTGCAGTTCTAGCTTTCTTCCCTAATACGCCTCCAGCAACTTCACAAATTATTTTTCTAAAATCATTCCAACCATCTTCCACATTATCAAATTTTAAACTCTCAAGTTTAGTATTCAACTGTTCCTGGAAAGTTTCTCTCAAATTCTCATCCTGGAGTCTACTAACATCATAACTTCCCGGGAGGTGGTTACCCTTCCGATATTTCAGCTTTAGATTAACCCTTGACACTACTAGATGGTGATCTTTACTTTTAATATCAATAACAGCACTCCTATATACCCTAGTATCTTGTATTGATCCTGCCAGTCTTCGGTTTACTATAACATAATCAATAAGGTTTGCTGTCTTACCATCACGTGAATACCATGTTAACTTATGAGCCATTTTATGACCAAACACCGTATTGGTTATAACTAGATTGTTATACCTACAAAATTGCAAAAGTCTGTATCCATTACTGTTTTCTTTTCCTACACCAAATTTACCTAGGCTGGGATACCATCTATCCCTATTTCTACCAACCTGGGCGTTAAAATCTCCCAGTAATAACATCATATTTCTACCTGGGACCCTGTCTATTTGCTCCTGTAACTGTAAGTAAAATTCATCTGAGTCACTAGTATCTCCGTCAGTCGGTTCTACAGGGGCGTATACTACTATAACTGATACCCTGAACTTTCTAGTCATAAAATGAGCAATTAGTATTCTATTATTAATACCTTCCCAGCCTAAACAAGACTTAGCAGCTTCCTTATTCATCATGAGCCCTACTCCCTGTCTATGTACCCCATCCTTCCTGCCTGAGTAAACAAATTCTATATCACCTAATTTCATGCTTCCTACCCCTGGGATATGAGTTTCTGAAATTCCTAATAAATCCAGTTCGAATCGTCTGAATTCGTCAGTCAAAATGTCGATACGATGGTCATTTTTTAACGTCGTAACATTCCAAGTTCCAATTTTCATGTTCTTTAAATCATTGAAATTATTTTCGCCTCGGGAAAAGCAATGATCCCGGATACCAGTGCAGGACGGGGATCACATATCTTCTCAAGTCTACACCAAAGTGCTTAAGCCGGCTTAGAACCGGACAGCAAGAAGTACCTGGGACCTCCAGTATGAATGAAGGCTTTGTGCAATCCTGGGCCCATCTTGGTCACAACATGGTTTTCAGCACTTGGCGATGCTCTTCTATCAACAAGAGTCGAAATCCTGCACAGACAGTCTCAAGCCTATTTCCTCCGACTCATTATATGTTCATGCCTACAAATATTATGCTACTACGGGGAGGCAACCCATAATAGATAAATTAGATAGGAAGAGGTTTTTCAGCCCAAAGACGCCCATCAAAACATACTAAGCCCAGAAAAATTGTCCATTAGTCAGAATCCCGTGCGAATGCTGTGTCGTTTACTAGGCTATAATTTCCTCGAGGGGCGCCACTCCTCAAGTGGGAATAGAGTTGACCGCAAGGTCCCCAGTCTTGCAGATACCCCGAAAAGGTCGAGGCAGCCCTTTGCAGAGGCCGTTGTCCATAGATCTGGATCTTACGCCCTGCCGCAGTTGTCCTCCAATAG
Source organism: Artemia sinica (assembly GCA_027921565.1). Taxonomy (NCBI): domain Eukaryota; kingdom Metazoa; phylum Arthropoda; class Branchiopoda; order Anostraca; family Artemiidae; genus Artemia; species Artemia sinica. The sequence continues at coordinate 34,665,780 of CM051257.1, forward strand.
AGGATCCTCCCGCGATTCTGCATCACCATGCAATTTAACCCATTACTGGGAGAAGGTTTGCAACTCATGGGACTTGTGGACAAACCAGTGGGCCCTTTTGAGTGTACATTTGAGGGGCCTTCTTCCTCCTCCGCCTGTATTTATGACCCCGGGCGAGGGTGCCCCAGTTTCTATTATGGACCCCCAGGGACAAGGTCCCCCCTTGGTCCGTGTCTCCTATGGAGGTACCATACATATCTGTAGAGCGTTCCCCTGTCGCCACCTGGGGACACGCTGAATGGCCTGGGGGAGGCCAGTTGATTTCCAGATAGAAAATATATTTTTAAGGAGGAGACTCCCCTACAACCCTCAGGGCAAGGGTTTTAAGTTATGCCGTGGGGGAACATAAGGTTTTTAAAGAAGGTGTTGTCATAGAAACTTCAAAAAAAAAAACTCTTTCGATTGGAAATTCAGAAGGCTAGTGCCCTTTTTAAAAGTCGAAAGTGATTTGAGCGCAACTAGCCCCCCCACGCCCATCATTCCCCCAAACACATCCAATAAAAATTTTTAGATAGCTATTTTTGTTCAGCGTAGATGATTTCCAAATAAAAAATATATTTTTGAGGAGGAAACTCCCCCAGAACCCTCAGGGCGAAAATTATAAGTTATGCCCTGGGGTATATAAGGTTTTTATTGAAAAGGGGTAGTACCCTTTTTAATAGTCGAAAGTGATTTGAGGGCAACTAACCCCCCTCTCACGCCCACCTTTCCCCCAAAAACATCCAATCAAAATTTTTAGATAGCCATTTTATTCAATGTAGTTGAAACTTTTGGAAATTAGGTCTTTAAAGATGACAACCCCCCCCCCCACAGCCCTCAGAGCAAGGGTCGTAAGTTATGCCCTGGGGCATATAAAGTTTTTATTGCAAGCGTTGTCGCAGAAACTTCAAAAGGATTCATTCAATTGGAAATTAAATTTTGAGATATCCATTTTGTTCAACGTAGTTGAACGTTCTGGAAATTAGGTCTTTTAGGATGATAACCCCTCTCAGAGCCCTCAGTGCAAGGGCTGTAAGTTATGTTCTGGGGGCATATAAGGTTTATTTAGAAAGTTGTTGCATAAATCATTGGCAGCACGATCGCGCTGCCTAAGTAAAGAACGGGGACGCTCGAGAACGAGACAAGAAATGGCAACTAAGTAAAGAGGAGGACACTCCCCCACAATCCTCAGGGCAAGGGTTTTAATTTATGCCGTGGGGGCATATAAGAACAATGTTGGCACAATGTAGTATTTATTAATTTTTTTTTCCTTTAGAGCTGGGCACTTCATATAGAATGGATCTTCGTAGAAACTTCAAAAGGGGCTCATTCGATTGGAAATTGAGAGTTCTAGTGCCCTTTTTAATAGTCGAACGTGATTGGAGGGCATCTAGCCCCCCCCCCCCCCACGCCCATCATTCCCCCAAACACATCCAATAAAAAATTTGAGATAGCCATTTTGTTAAGCGTAGTTAATTTCCAGATAGAAAATATATTTTTAAGGAGGACACTCCCCTACAACCCTCAGGGCAAGGGTTTTAAGTTATGCCGTGGGGACACATAAGGTTTTTAAAGAAGGCGTTGTCATAGAAACTTCAAAAAAAACTCTTTCGATTGGAAATTCAGAAGGCTAGTGCCCTTTTTAAAAGTCGAAAGTGATTTGAGCGCAACTAGCCCCCTCCACGCCCGTCATTCCCCCAAACACATCCAATAAAAATTTTGAGATAGCTATTTTTGTTCAGCGTAGATGACTTCCAAATAGATGACTTCCATGGGAAACTCCTCCATGAAAATTTCATCCAACGTAAAGTACAACCTCCCCCCCCCCCCGTCAACTTATCTCCAGATAGTTCCATCCTGGCTGAAAATCCCTCCTCCCCATTAAATTTCTTGCCGAAGATTCAGCCTGAAAAATTATCCTTAGCCTACTTTCACTTGAAAAAGACTTTAATCTCAAATCGGTTTCTTGATCACTCCGGAGATGCCCCCTTCCCTAGAAATTTTTTTTCGGAAATCAAAACACGTGGAAAATAGCCCCCGGATAATTCCCCCGGAACATCTCCACATGCAAAATTGAGTTGGCAAAGATAATGTAAGACAATTAACAAAAAGTTCGTGTAGGAATTCTGACGAATCCCCCCAGTGTAAAATCTTCCCTGGTGAATGCACCCCTTAAGATATTTTCATCCCCAAGTAAGATTCTCCCAATAGAAATCCACCCCAAGCACAAAATCCCCCCAGAAAAATGTCTGTATACTTCCCAATAACAAATAATAGGTAATGTAGCCACTCTGCTTTCTGCAACACACATAGTAAAGGTTTCTACAACACACATATCCCTTTTCCCATAGTGTTTCTGCAACATGCCCTCTGACGTCACTTCATTTATGCAAATTCTGGTTCTGTTGGATGTGGTCTGGTAGGTTTTGGTCATGCATTGTTAAAATTCTCGTCTGGCAAGATTCCCGGATGCAATGACACATTATAATTACTTGAAGTGTGGTCAGGATAGTTGGGGAATTAGCATTGGATTTCAAGTGCATGTTACATCACGAGACACACCTCTCCCATTAAAGGGTCAGATAAGTGGAACTACCAACCCCTCAAGCCATTGATCTCACAAAACATCCCGTTTCAAACGGGCAGGTCTAATAGGTTTAACGCAATTTAATATCACCATGGGGGGAGTCCCTGCTTGTAACGTAACGACAGCTCACCCCTTACGTAATTAATATGCAACAGTGTCGTGTGGTACTTTTTTTCACCCGACACCCCCAAAGCGTTTTTTCCATTAACTTAATGGTGGCAGACTATTTATGGAAGGTCAGCGCATCTTACACATGGACGGCGCATCCATCACTGCCAGATAATATCATTTTGACATTTTTGGCACAAAAGCCTCCAGACATTTTGTTTTTTTCGGCGTTTCATTTTTTACTTGAAACACCTTTCATATTTTCTTTTTCTATAGTTTCTCAACCTCCGCCAGGACTCTGCTAGTTCTAATAGTGGTAATTGAGGGGGAAGGGATGTCCTTTCTAATTACGATAAATAAAAGTTCAAATAGGGATAAAATCCTTTCAATAGACAGTGATGATGATAACAGTGATGGAAATTCACAAAAATACCAGATATTTCGGTCACATATACAGTGACCGTCATCACTTACTACTGATGACGGTCACTGTATATGTGACCGAAATATCTGGTATTTTTGTGAATTTCTATCACTGTTATCATCATCACTGTCTATTAAAAGGATTTCATCCCTATTTGAACTTTTATTTATCGTCATGGAAAGGCAGTGTGGTCTCCGAAATTATCTACCTTTCTAATTAGTAATAACACCCCCCCCCCTAAAAATATCTTCAAACTAGGTGTTGTTTATAGTCATTTGAATGCGTAAAACATGTTCTTTTTACTAGGTAAAAACCCAACCTCCCTCCATTCACTAGCAATTAATTCTTTTTTACTCAAAACAGTGTCTTTTATCCATTATGCTTGAAACCGAGAAACCACTACATTTCACACTTCCCTTTGCGATGTAAACAACGGCAGATTTGAATAAGGCTGTTTTGTAAAGAGTCTCACAGAATGGTTAATTAAGCTTGCGGGCTATGACGGGTTACAAAATTCTAAAGTGTCTGACTGAAGACCAATTTTCTCTGCAAAATTAACGCATAATAGGGATATTTAGGGGGGTGAAAATTATGTATATGGAAAAGGGGGGGAGGCAATAAAAAAATTTATTCCTCACTAATTCTACTTTATGCTATAATGGAAAGGGGGGACTTATTTAAAGACAGAAGTGGCTTCTTAGGGCAAAGGCGGATAACCCCATCTATTATAGAAAAATACATCCTAGCTGTGTGTTGTCTGAAACCTATGATTTGGGATGTATAGTTTGTTATTTCGGGCTTTTCTGAGCTAGGTTTCTTAGCCTTTCACAGGTGAGTGTTGTCTGAAAGCCAATGATTTGGGATGTATAGTTTGCTATTTTGGGCTTTTCTGAGCTATTTTTCTTAGCCTTTCATAGGTGTTTATTGTCTGAAATTATGATTTGGGATGTGTAGTTTACTATTTTTGACTTTTCTGAGCTAGGTTCATTTGTCTTTCATAGGTGTGTGTTGCATGAAACTTATGGTTTGGGATGTGTGGTTTACTATTTTCGACTTTTCTGAGCTAGGTTTCTTAGCCTTTATTAGGTTTGTGTTGCATGAAACTTATGTTGTGAGATGTGTAGTTTGCTATTTCGGGCTTTTCTGAGCTAGGTTTCTTAGCCCTTCGTAGCTCTGTGTTGTTTGAAACCTATGATTTGGGATGTGTAGTTTGCTATTTCGGGTTTTTCTGAGCTAAATTTCTTAGCCTTTCGTAGTTGAGTGTTGTATGAAACTTAGGATTTGGGATGTATAGTTTGCTATTTCGGACTTTTCTGAGCTAGATTTCTTAGCCTTTCGTAGGTGAGTGTTGTCTGAAACCTATGATTTGGGATGTTTGGTTTACTATTTTGGACTTTTCCGAGCTAGATTTCTTAGCCTTTCGTAGGTGAGTGTTGTCTGAAGCCTATGATTTGAGATGTATAGTTTGCTATTTTGGGCTTTTCTGAGCTAGGTTTCTTAGTCTTTCTTAGGTGTGTGTTGCATGAAACTTACGATTTAGGATGTGTAGTTTGCTATTTTGGGCTTTTCTGAGCTAGGTTTTTTAGCCATTCGTAGGTCTGTGTTGTCTGAAACCTATGATTTTGGATTAGTGGTTTACTATTTTTGACTTTTCTGAGCCAGGTTTCTTAGCCTTTCGTAGGTGTGTGTCATATAAAACTTATGATTTGGGATGTGTAGTTTGCTATTTTCGACTTTTCTGAGCTATGTTTCTTAGCCTTTCGTAGGTGTGTGTTGCATGAAACTTATGATTTGGGATGTTTGGTTTACTATTTTGGACTTTTCTGAGCTAGGTTTCTTAGCCTTTCGTAGGTGTGTCTTGCATGAAACTTATGATTTGGCATGTGTGGTTTACTATTTTAGACTTTTCTGAGCTAGGCTCCTTAGCCTTTCGTAGGTGTGTGTTGCATAAAGCTTATGATTTGGGATGTGTAGTATGCTATTTTTGACTTTCCTGAGCTAGGTTTCTTGGCCTTTCGTAGGTGTGTTTTGCATGAAATTTATGATTTGGGATGTTTGTTTTACTATTTTAGACTTTTCTGAGCTGGGTTTCAAAGCCTTTCGTAGCTGTGTTGCATGGAACTTTTGATTTGGGATGTGTAGTTTGCTATTTTGGGCTTTTCTGAGCTAGGTTTCTTAGCCTTTCGTAGGTCTGTGTTGTCTGAAACCTATGATTTGGGATGTGTGGTTTGCTATTTCGGGTTTTTCTGAGCTAAATTTCTTAGCTTTTCGTAGGTGAGGGTTGCATGAAACTTATGATTTGGGATGTATAGTTTGCTATTTCGGGCTTTTCTGAGCTAGATTTCTTAGCCTTTCGTAGGTGAGTGTTGTCTGAAACCTATGATTTGGGATGTATAGGTTGCTATTTTGGGCTTTCCTGAGCTAGGTTTCTTAGCCTGTCATAGGTGTGTGTTGTCTCAAACAGGATTTGGGATGTGTAGTTTGTTATTTTGGACTTTTCTGAGCTAGGTTTCATAGAATTTCGTTGGTGTGTGTTGTCTTAACCTATGATTTGGGATGAGAGGTTTACTATTTTTGACTTTTCTGAGCTAGGTTTCTTAGCCTGTCGTAGGTGTCGGTTGCATGGAACTTTTGATTTGGGATGTGTAGTTTGCTATTTTTGGCTTTTCTGAGCTACGTTTCTTAGCCTTTCGTAGGTCTGTGTTCTGAAAACTATGATTTGGGGTGTGTAGTTTGCTATTTCGGGTTTTTCTGAGCTAGATTTCTTAGCCTTTCGTAGGTGAGTGTTGTATGAAACTTGTGATTTGGGATGTATAGTTTGCTATTTTGCGCTTTTCTGAGCTACATTTCTTAGCCTTTCGTGAGTGAGTGTTGTCTGAAACCTATAATTTGGGATGTATAGTTTGCTATTTCGGGCTTTTCTGAGCTATGTTTCTTAGCCTTTCGTAGGTGTGTGTTGCATAAAACTTATGATTTGGGATGTGTAGTTCGCTATTTTTGACTTTCCTGAGCTAGGTTTCTTGGCCTTTCGTAGGTGTGTTTTGCATGAAATTTATGATTTGGGATGTTTGGTTTACTATTTTAGACTTTTCTGAGCTGGGTTTCAAAGCCTTTCGTAGCTTTGTTGCATGGAACTTTTGATTTGGGATGTGTAGTTTGCTATTTTGGCCTTTTCTGAGCTAGATTTCTTAGCCCTTCGTAGGTGAGTGTTGTATGAAACCTATGATTTGGGATGTGTAGTTTGTTATTTTGGGCTTTTCTCAGTTAGGTTTCTTGGCCTTTCGTAGGTCTGTGTTGTTTGAAACCTATGATTTGGGATGTGTAGTTTTCTATTTCCGGTTTTTCTGAGCTAGATTTCTTAGCCTTTCGTAGGTGAGTGTTGGATGAAACTTATGATCTGGGAAGTATAGTTTGTTATTTCGGGCTTTTCTGAGCTAGGTTTCTTAGCCTTTCGTAGGTGTGTGTTGTCTGAAACTATGATTTGCTACTTTGGTTTGCTATTTTTTACTTTTCTGGGCTAGGTTTCTCAGCGTTTCGTAGGTGTGTGCGTTGTATGAAACTTATGATTTTGGGATGTGTAGTTTGCTATTTTGGGCCTTTCTGAGCCAGGTTTGTTAGTCTTTCGTAGATATGTTGTCTGAAACCTATGATTTGGGATGTTTGGCTTACTATTATTGTCTTTTCTGAGCAAGGTTGCTTAGCCTTTCGTAGGTGGGTGTTGTCTGAAACCTATGATTTAGGATGTTTGTCTTACTATTTAGGTCTTTTCTGAGCCCGAAATAGCCAACTATACATCCCAAATCATAAGTTTCATACAACAATCACCTACAACCCTCAGGGCAAGGGTTTTAAGTTATGCCGTGGGGGCACATAAGGTTTTTAAAGAAGGCGTTGTCATAGAAACTTCAAAAAAAAACTCTTTCGATTGGAAATTCAGAAGGCTAGTGCCCTTTTTAAAAGTCGAAAGTGATTTGAGCGCAACTAGCCCCCTCCACGCCCATCATTCCCCCAAACACATCCAATAAAAATTTTGAGATAGCTATTTTTGTTCAGCGTAGATGACTTCCAAATAGATGACTTCCATGGGAAACTCCTCCATGAAAATTTCATCCAACGTAAAGTACAACCTCCCCCCCCCCCGTCAACTTATCTCCAGATAGTTCCATCCTGGCTGAAAATCCCTCCTCCCCATTAAATTTCTTGCCGAAGATTCAGCCTGAAAAATTATCCTTAGCCTACTTTCACTTGAAAAAGACTTTAATCTCAAATCGGTTTCTTGATCACTTCGGAGATGCCCCCTTCCCTAGAAATTTTTTTCGGAAATCAAAACACGTGGAAAATAGCCCCCGGATAATTCCCCCGGAACATCTTCACATGCAAAATTGAGTTGGCAAAGATAATGTAAGACAATTAACAAAAAGTTCGTGTAGGAATTCTGACGAATCCCCCCAGTGTAAAATCTTCCCTGGTGAATGCACCCCTTAAGATATTTTCATCCCCAAGTAAGATTCTCCCAATAGAAATCCACCCCAAGCACAAAATCCCCCCGGAAAAATGTCTGTATACTTCCCAATAACAAATAATAGGTAATGTAGCCACTCTGCTTTCTGCAACACACATAGCAAAGGTTTCTACAACACACATATCCCTTTTCCCATAGTGTTTCTGCAACATGCCCTCTGACGTCACTTCATTTATGCAAAATATGGTTCTGTTGGATGTGGTCTGGTAGGTTTTGGTCATGCATTGTTAAAATTCTCGTCTGGCAAGATTCCCGGATGCAATGACACATTATAATTACTTGAAGTGTGGTCAGGATAGTAGGGGAATTAGCATTGGATTTCAAGTGCATGTTACATCACGAGACACACCTCTCCCCATTAAAGGGTCAGATAAGTGGAACTACCAACCCCTCAAGCCATTGATCTCACAAAACATCCCGTTTCAAACGGGCAGGTCTAATAGGTTTAACGCAATTTAATATCACCATGGGGGGAGTCCCTGCTTGTAACGTAACGACAGCTCACCCCTTACGTAATTATTATGCAACAGTGTCGTGTGGTACTTTTTTTCACCCGACACCCCCAAAGCGTTTTTTCCATTAACTTAATGGTGGCAGACTATTTATGGAAGGTCAGCGCATCTTACACATGGACGGCGCATTCATCACTGCCAGATAATATCATTTTGACATTTTTGGCACAAAAGCCTCCAGACATTTTGTTTTTTCGGCGTTTCATTTTTTACTTGAAACACCTTTCATATTTTCTTTTTCTATAGTTCTCAACCTCCGCCAGGACTCTGCTAGTTCTAATAGTGGTAATTGAGGGGGAAGGGATGTCCTTTCTAATTACGATAAATAAAAGTTCAAATAGCTAAATAGCTATCATAAGTTTCATACAACGCACACACCTACGAAACGCTGAGAAACCTAGCCCAGAAAAGTAAAAAATAGCAAACCAAAGTAGCAAATCATAGTTTCAGACAACACACACCTACACTTTTCTGAGCTAGGTTTCTTAGCCTTTCGTAGGTCTGTGTTGTCTGAAACCTATGATTTGGGATGTGTAGTTTGCTATTTCGGGTTTTTCTGAGCTAGATTTCTTAGCCTTTCGTAGGTGAGTGTTGTATGAAACCTATGATTTGGGATGTGTAGTTTGTTATTTTGGGCTTTTCTCAGTTAGGTTTCTTGGCCTTTCGTAGGTCTGTGTTGTTTGAAACCTATGATTTGGGATGTGTAGTTTTCTATTTCCGGTTTTTCTGAGCTAGATTTCTTAGCCTTTCGTAGGTGAGTGTTGGATGAAACTTATGATCTGGGAAGTATAGTTTGTTATTTCGGGCTTTTCTGAGCTAGGTTTCTTAGCCTTTCGTAGGTGTGTGTTGTCTGAAACTATGATTTGCTACTTTGGTTTGCTATTTTTTACTTTTCTGGGCTAGGTTTCTCAGCGTTTCGTAGGTGTGTGCGTTGTATGAAACTTATGATTTTTGGATGTGTAGTTTGCTATTTTGGGCCTTTCTGAGCCAGGTTTGTCAGTCTTTCGTAGATATGTTGTCTGAAACCTATGATTTGGGATGTTTGGCTTACTATTATTGTCTTTTCTGAGCAAGGTTGCTTAGCCTTTCGTAGGTGGGTGTTGTCTGAAACCTGTGATTTAGGATGTTTGTCTTACTATTTAGGTCTTTTCTGAGCCCGAAATAGCCAACTATACATCCCAAATCATAAGTTTCATACAACAATCACCTACAACCCTCAGGGCAAGGGTTTTAAGTTATGCCGTGGGGGCACATAAGGTTTTTAAAGAAGGCGTTGTCATAGAAACTTCAAAAAAAAAACTATTTCGATTGGAAATTCAGAAGGCTAGTGCCCTTTTTAAAAGTCGAAAGTGATTTGAGCGCAACTAGCCCCCTCCACGCCCATCATTCCCCCAAACACATCCAATAAAAATTTTGAGATAGCTATTTTTGTTCAGCGTAGATGACTTCCAAATAGTTGACTTCCATGGGAAACTCCTCCATGAAAATTTCATCCAACGTAAAGTACAACCTCCCCCCCCCGTCAACTTATCTCCAGATAGTTCCATCCTGGCTGAAAATCCCTCCTCCCCATTAAATTTCTTGCCGAAGATTCAGCCTGAAAAATTATCCTTAGCCTACTTTCACTTGAAAAAGACTTTAATCTCAAATCGGTTTCTTGATCACTCCGGAGATGCCCCCTTCCCTAGAAATTTTTTTCGGAAATCAAAACACGTGGAAAATAGCCCCCGGATAATTCCCCCGGAACATCTTCACATGCAAAATTGAGTTGGCAAAGATAATGTAAGACAATTAACAAAAAGTTCGTGTAGGAATTCTGACGAATCCCCCCAGTGTAAAATCTTCCCTGGTGAATGCACCCCTTAAGATATTTTCATCCCCAAGTAAGATTCTCCCAATAGAAATCCACCCCAAGCACAAAATCCCCCCGGAAAAATGTCTGTATACTTCCCAATAACAAATAATAGGTAATGTAGCCACTCTGCTTTCTGCAACACACATAGCAAAGGTTTCTACAACACACATATCCCTTTTCCCATAGTGTTTCTGCAACATGCCCTCTGACGTCACTTCATTTATGCAAAATATGGTTCTGTTGGATGTGGTCTGGTAGGTTTTGGTCATGCATTGTTAAAATTCTCGTCTGGCAAGATTCCCGGATGCAATGACACATTATAATTACTTGAAGTGTGGTCAGGATAGTAGGGGAATTAGCATTGGATTTCAAGTGCATGTTACATCACGAGACACACCTCTCCCCATTAAAGGGTCAGATAAGTGGAACTACCAACCCCACAAGCCATTGATCTCACAAAACATCCCGTTTCAAACGGGCAGGTCTAATAGGTTTAACGCAATTTAATATCACCATGGGGGGAGTCCCTGCTTGTAACGTAACGACAGCTCACCCCTTACGTAATTATTATGCAACAGTGTCGTGTGGTACTTTTTTTCACCCGATACCCCCAAAGCGTTTTTTCCATTAACTTAATGGTTGCAGACTATTTATGGAAGGTCAGCGCATCTTACACATGGAAGGCGCATCCATCACTGCCAGATAATATCATTTTGACATTTTTGGCACAAAAGCCTCCAGACATTTTGTTTTTTCGGCGTTTCATTTTTTACTTGAAACACCTTTCATATTTTCTTTTTCTATAGTTCTCAACCTCCGCCAGGACTCTGCTAGTTCTAATAGTGGTAATTGAGGGGGAAGGGATGTCCTTTCTAATTACGATAAATAAAAGTTCAAATAGGGATAAATCCTTTCAATAGACAGTGATGATGACAACAGTGATGGAAATTCACAAAAATACCAGATATTTCGGTCACATATACAGTGACCGTCATCACTTACTACTGATGACGGTCACTGTATATGTGACCGAAATATCTGGTATTTTTGTGAATTTCTATCACTGTTATCATCATCACTGTCTATTAAAAGGATTTCATCCCTATTTGAACTTTTATTTATCGTCATGGAAAGGCAGTGTGGTCTCCGAAATTATCTACCTTTCTAATTAGTAATAACACCCCCCCTAAAAATATCTTCAAACTAGGTGTTGTTTATAGTCATTTGAATGCGTAAAACATGTTCTTTTTACTAGGTAAAAACCCAACCTCCCTCCATTCACTAGCAATTAATTCTTTTTTACTCAAAACAGTGTCTTTTATCCATTATGCTTGAAACCGAGAAACCACTACATTTCACACTTCCCTTTGCGATGTAAACAACGGCAGATTTGAATAAGGCTGTTTTGTAAAGAGTCTCACAGAATGGTTAATTAAGCTTGCGGGCTATGACGGGTTACAAAATTCTAAAGTGTCTGACTGAAGACCAATTTTATCTGCAAAATTAACGCATAATAGGGATATTTAGGGGGGTGAAAATTATGTATATGGAAAAGGGGGGGAGGCAATAAAAAAATTTATTCCTCACTAATTCTACTTTATGCTATAATGGAAAGGGGGGACTTATTTAAAGACAGAAGTGGCTTCTTAGGGCAAAGGCGGATAACCCCATCTATTATAGAAAAATACATCCTAGCTGTGTGTTGTCTGAAACCTATGATTTGGGATGTATAGTTTGTTATTTCGGGCTTTTCTGAGCTAGGTTTCTTAGCCTTTCACAGGTGAGTGTTGTCTGAAAGCCAATGATTTGGGATGTATAGTTTGCTATTTTGGGCTTTTCTGAGCTATTTTTCTTAGCCTTTCATAGGTGTTTATTGTCTGAAATTATGATTTGGGATGTGTAGTTTACTATTTTTGACTTTTCTGAGCTAGGTTTATTTGTCTTTCATAGGTGTGTGTTGCATGAAACTTATGGTTTGGGATGTGTGGTTTACTATTTTCGACTTTTCTGAGCTAGGTTTCTTAGCCTTTATTAGGTTTGTGTTGCATGAAACTTATGTTGTGAGATGTGTAGTTTGCTATTTTGGGCTTTTCTGAGCTAGGTTTCTTAGCCCTTCGTAGCTCTGTGTTGTTTGAAACCTATGATTTGGGATGTGTAGTTTGTTATTTCGGGTTTTTCTGAGCTAAATTTCTTAGCCTTTCGTAGTTGAGTGTTGTATGAAACTTAGGATTTGGGATGTATAGTTTGCTATTTCGGACTTTTCTGAGCTAGATTTCTTAGCCTTTCGTAGGTGAGTGTTGTCTGAAACCTATGATTTGGGATGTTTGGTTTACTATTTTGGACTTTTCCGAGCTAGATTTCTTAGCCTTTCGTAGGTGAGTGTTGTCTGAAGCCTATGATTTGAGATGTATAGTTTGCTATTTTGGGCTTTTCTGAGCTAGGTTTCTTAGTATTTCTTAGGTGTGTGTTGCATGAAACTTACGATTTGGGATGTGTAGTTTGCTATTTTGGGCTTTTCTGAGCTAGGTTTTTTAGCCATTCGTAGGTCTGTGTTGTCTGAAACCTATGATTTTGGATTAGTGGTTTACTATTTTTGACTTTTCTGAGCCAGGTTTCTTAGCCTTTCGTAGGTGTGTGTCATATAAAACTTATGATTTGGGATGTGTAGTTTGCTATTTTCGACTTTTCTGAGCTAGGTTTCTTAGCCTTTCGTAGGTGTGTGTTGCATGAAACTTATGATTTGGGATGTTTGGTTTACTATTTTGGACTTTTCTGAGCTAGGTTTCTTAGCCTTTCGTAGGTGTGTCTTGCATGAAACTTATGATTTGGCATGTGTGGTTTACTATTTTAGACTTTTCTGAGCTAGGCTCCTTAGCCTTTCGTAGGTGTGTGTTGCATAAAGCTTATGATTTGGATGTGTAGTATGCTATTTTTGACTTTCCTGAGCTAGGTTTCTTGGCCTTTCGTAGGTGTGTTTTGCATGAAATTTATGATTTGGGATGTTTGTTTTACTATTTTAGACTTTTCTGAGCTGGGTTTCAAAGCCTTTCGTAGCTGTGTTGCATGGAACTTTTGATTTGGGATATGTAGTTTGCTATTTTGGGCTTTTCTGAGCTAGGTTTCTTAGCCTTTCGTAGGTCTGTGTTGTCTGAAACCTATGATTTGGGATGTGTGGTTTGCTATTTCGGGTTTTTCTGAGCTAAATTTCTTAGCTTTTCGTAGGTGAGGGTTGCATGAAACTTATGATTTGGGATGTATAGTTTGCTATTTCGGGCTTTTCTGAGCTAGATTTCTTAGCCTTTCGTAGGTGAGTGTTGTCTGAAACCTATGATTTGGGATGTATAGGTTGCTATTTTGGGCTTTCCTGAGCTAGGTTTCTTAGCCTGTCATAGGTGTGTGTTGTCTCAAACAGGATTTGGGATGTGTAGTTTGTTATTTTGGACTTTTCTGAGCTAGGTTTCATAGAATTTCGTTGGTGTGTGTTGTCTTAACCTATGATTTGGGATGAGAGGTTTACTATTTTTGACTTTTCTGAGCTAGGTTTCTTAGCCTGTCGTAGGTGTCGGTTGCATGGAACTTTTGATTTGGGATGTGTGGTTTGCTATTTTTGGCTTTTCTGAGCTACGTTTTCTTAGCCTTTCGTAGGTCTGTGTTCTGAAAACTATGATTTGGGGTGTGTAGTTTGCTATTTCGGGTTTTTCTGAGCTAGATTTCTTAGCCTTTCGTAGGTGAGTGTTGTATGAAACTTGTGATTTGGGATGTATAGTTTGCTATTTTGCGCTTTTCTGAGCTACATTTCTTAGCCTTTCGTGAGTGAGTGTTGTCTGAAACCTATAATTTGGGATGTATAGTTTGCTATTTCGGGCTTTTCTGAGCTATGTTTCTTAGCCTTTCGTAGGTGTGTGTTGCATAAAACTTATGATTTGGGATGTGTAGTTCGCTATTTTTGACTTTCCTGAGCTAGGTCTCTTGGCCTTTCGTAGGTGTGTTTTGCATGAAATTTATGATTTGGGATGTTTGGTTTACTATTTTAGACTTTTCTGAGCTGGGTTTCAAAGCCTTTCGTAGCTTTGTTGCATGGAACTTTTGATTTGGGATGTGTAGTTTGCTATTTTGGCCTTTTCTGAGCTAGGTTTCTTAGCCTTTCGTAGGTCTGTGTTGTCTGAAACCTATGATTTGGGATGTGTAGTTTGCTATTTCGGGTTTCTTCTCAGCTAGATTTCTTAGCCCTTCGTAGGTGAGTGTTGTATGAAACCTATGATTTGGGATGTGTAGTTTGTTATTTTGGGCTTTTCTGAGCTAGGTTTCTTAGCCTTTCGTAGGTCTGTGTTGTTTGAAACCTATGATTTGGGATGTGTAGTTTTCTATTTCCGGTTTTTCTGAGCTAGATTTCTTAGCCTTTCGTAGGTGAGTGTTGGATGAAACTTATGATCTGGGAAGTATAGTTTGTTATTTCGGGCTTTTCTGAGCTAGGTTTCTTAGCCTTTCGTAAGTGTGTGTTGTCTGAAACTATGATTTGCTACTTTGGTTTGCTATTTTTGACTTTTCTGGGCTAGGTTTCTCAGCGTTTCGTAGGTGTGTGTGTTGTATGAAACTTATGATTTTGAGATGTGTAGTTTGCTATTTTGGGCCTTTCTGAGCCAGGTTTGTTAGTCTTTCGTAGATATTTTGTCTGAAACCTATGATTTGGGATGTTTGGCTTACTATTATTGTCTTTTCTGAGCAAGGTTGCTTAGCCTTTCGTAGGTGGGTGTTGTCTGAAACCTATGATTTAGGATGTTTGTCTTACTATTTAGGTCTTTTCTGAGCCCGAAATAGCCAACTATACATCCCAAATCATAAGTTTCATACAACAATCACCTACGAAAGTCTAAAAAATCTAGCTCAGAAAAATCCGAAATAGAAACTACACATCCCAAATCATAGGTTTCAGACAACACAGACCTACGAAAGGCTACAAAACCTAGCTCACAAAAGCCTGAAATAGCCAACTACACATTCCAAATCATAAGTTTCATGCAAAACACACCTAAGAAAGGCTAAGAAACCTAGCTCAGAAAAGTAAAATATAGAAGACTAAACATCCCAAATCATAATTTCAGACAACACAGACCTTTGAAAGGCTAAGAAACCTAGCTCAGGAAAGCCAAAAATAGCAACCTATACATCCCAAATCATAGGTACCAGACAACACTCACCTATGAAAGGCTAAGAAACCTAGCTCAGAAAAGTCCAAAATAGTAAACCAAACATCTCAAATCATAGGTTTCAGACAACACTCACCTACGAAAGGCTAAGAAATCTAGCACAGAAAAGTTCAAAATAGTAAGCCACACATCCTAAAACATAAGTTTCAGACAACACACACCTAGGATACATTTTTCTATAATAGATGGGGTTATCCGCCATGGCCCTTAGAAGCCCCTTTCGTCTTTAAATAAGTCCCCCTTTCCATTATAGCATAAAATAGAATTAGTGAGGAATAAATGGTTTTATTGCCCCCCCTCCCCTCTTCCATATACCTAATTTCCATCCCTCTAAAATATCCCTATTATGCATTAATTGTGCAGAGAAAATTGCTCTTCAGTCAGACACTCTAGAACTTAGTAACCCGTCATAGCCCCCAAGCTTAATTAACTCTTCTGTGAGACTGTTTACAAAATAGCCTTATTCAAATCTGCCATTGTTTAAATCGCAAGGGGAAGTGTGAAATTTAGTGGTTTCTCGGTTTCAATACATAATGGGTAAAAGACACTATTTTGAGTAAAAGAGAATCAATTGCTAGTGAATAGAGGGAGGTTGGGTTTTTACATAGTAAAAAGAGCGGGTTTTACGCTTTCAAATGACTATAAACAACACCTAGTTAGAAGATTTTTTTTTGGAGGGGGGGGGGAGTTGTTACTAATTAGAAAGGACATCCCTTCCCCTCAACTACCGCTGTTAGAACTATCAGAGTCCTGGCGGGGGTCGAGAACTATAGAAACAGAAAATATGAAAGGTGTTTCAAGTTAAAATGAAACGCCGAAAAAAGAAAATGTCTTTTTGTGCAAAAAATGTATTATCTGGCAGTGATGGATGCGCCGTCCATGTTTAAGATGCGCTGACCTTCCATAAAGTGTCTGCCGCCATTAAGTTAATGAAAAAAACACTTTGGGGATGTCGGTTGAAAAAAGTAGGCCTACCACATGACACTGTTGTATAATAATTACGTAAAGGGTGAGCTGTCGTTACTTTACAAGCAGGGATTCCCCGCATGATGACATTAAATTGCGTCAAGCATATTAGACCTGTCCGTTTGAAACGGGGTGTTTTGTGAGATCAATGGCTTGAGGGGTTGGTAGTTTCACTTATCTGACCCTTCAAGGGCGAGGGGTGTGTCTCACGATGTACATGCGCTTGAAATCCAGTACTAATTTCCCTACTATCCTGACCATACTTCAAGTAATTATAATGTGTCATAGCATCCGGGAATCTTGCCAGACGAGAATTTTAACAATGCATGACAAAACCTACCAGACCACTTACAACAGAACCAGAATTTGCATAAATGAAGTGACGTCAGAGGGCATGTTGCAGAAATACTATGGGAAAAGGGATATGTGTGTTTGTAGAAAACTTTGCTATGTGTGTTGCAGAAAGCAGAGTGGCTACACTTGTATAATATACGTAAACAATGGGCAAATTTCATAACTTACAGGCCTCTTCCCACGGACTTCGGGGGATGGGGTCATTTTACCCCTAAATACAAAGTTATTTGATCTTTCAACTATACTGAACAAAATGGCTATCTCAAAGCTTCGATTATATATCTTTGGAAAATAAAGGGGCGCGGGAGGGGGGCCAGTCAGGGACGTACGCAGGGGGGGGGGGGCTCCGGCCCCCCCCCCCGAAATCTCACGAATTTTTTTCATTTTCCCATAATTTTCTGATTTTTCTCACAGAATAATGGGTTTGAAGGATTTTGCCCCCCTCCGAACAATTGCCCCCCCCCGAAACAAATTCCTGCGTACGTGCCTGGGGCCAGTTACCCTACAATCGTTCTGGTCACTTAAAGAGGGCACTAGAACTATTAGTTTCCGTTCGAATGCGATTTTCTAGGACCACTATTTCAATACGATCACCCCTGAAAAAAAAAACAAACACGCATCCGTGATCTGTCTTCTGGCAAAAATAGCAAAATTCCACATTTTTGTATATAGGAGTTTGAAACTTCTACAGTAGGATTCTCGGGTACGGTGAATCTGATGGTGTGATTCATCGAGATTCCTTGAATTTTAGGGGGTGTTTCCCCCCTATCAAAAAAAATCAGGCAAATTTTCACAGGCTCTTAACTTTTGATGGGTAACACTAAACTTGATGAATCTTGTATATGTAGAATTAGCAAAATAAGCTGATTCTTTTGATGTATCTATTGATATCAAAATTCCGTTTTTTGAAGTTTCGGTTACTATTGAGCGGAGTCACTCCTTACTTACAGTTGGTTACTACCACAGTCCTTACTATCACAAACTGTTCGATTGATTAGTTATTTTATTTTCTGTTCGTTTTAGGATTTACTCACTTATTTAAAAAAGTATCTGCTATCTTTGTGTTTTATATAATAATATATTTTAATTTCTAGTTTGGTTTATTCATTAACAGTAGTTTCTGTTCCTTTTAAGTTTGAATTTTATTTCTGCTCGTCTTAGATTTTAACATGAATCCTTACTTTTCTTTTAAAAGCTTCTTTTTTTAAAACGTTTTTAAAGTTAATTTTTGTTCATTTTTAACAGACATAGTTATATTGCTGATTAATATTAGGGATATATGTTAAGTTTCTTTCAGTTTTTGTAAGTCATGGACTTACGGGTAGCACGGGAGGCCCGGAAAAGGGGCGCAGGAGGGAGGCTGCTCGCCCTCAAATCACTGTAGGCCCTCAATAAGGGTACCATAGCCTTCAACGACCAGTCGAATGAGCTTCTTTCCAAGTTCGTATGACCACTCTTCCATGAGAAGTCACAAGGAAAACAGTTTTTTAACCATTTTCTGGCCTTGAGTTTTTCAAATGAAATTGGAGATCGACATTAAGTCTTAAATCAAACAAAAATCATCTATATATGAGGAGGACTGCCATCCTTCTTAAATCAAAGTCTTTACGTAAAATTTATACAGCTATTTTACTGAAAGCATTTTATCATAATTTCTGTTTGTTTTAAATTTCAATGTTCCTCTTTACTTTCATGAGAAAAATCTTCGTTAAAAACAAAGTCGTTCGTTTTAACATCATAATCAGAATTCTCCTGTATGCGAAGGGGTCTACAACCACCTTCACCCCCCTCTCACTCTTTACAATAAAGTTTGACTATTCTACGAAAATACTTCGAGAAAAGGGGCTCATTTAGGAGTATACATTTTCAAAGTGAAATCAAATTTCCCTATGTAAAAGGAAGGTCGATGCCCCCATCAAACTCCCAGTTTAACACTTTATACTTCAACTTTTTGCCACAATGCCATTTCTGCAAAAAAGGGGCTGTCACAACCTCATCATCAGTAAAACACGCTTAGTCTAGATATATTCTTCTAAATGAAGGAGGGTCAGGGACTAAATCCCTCTCTACACTTATCAGAGCCACCTTCTACGGGAAGTTTAACAATCAGGGTCGGAATCCACCTTTTTTTAGGCCTTAGGCACTAACCTTCTCCACAAAAATACCTTGTCGGCAACTAAACAATACTTATAGCCGTTAGTTTTACTGGATAAATACTACTAATACTACTACTCACAACTCACTACAGGACCAAGCCGCATGAGGCCAACACAGCTATGCAGATTCCTCCTCTATCCCAACCTATTCAAAGCCTTCCTCTTTACACTCTCCCAAGAAGTTCTCATTTTCCTTAAATCTTTCCTTAGGACGTCCTCCCATCCCATTCGGAGACTACCTGCTTTTCGCTTGGCCCTAGACGGTTGACTGACAATGCCTATCTTTGACAATTTGTCATCATTCATCCGCAGAACGTGCCTGAGTCATCTCAACTTTTTGCGCATTATAGCCTTAGAAAGGGGAATTGAACCACGTTTTTCGTACAGCTTACTGTTTAAGATACGGTTAGTCAGTCGGATACTCAAAACGATTCATAGGCAATTTCTCTGGAAAGCATATAGCAAATCCTCCTCCTTCTTTCGGAGCGCCCGCGTTTCAGAAGCATACTTTACTAGTGTCATTACTGTAGTTTCCGATATTTTAATCTTGGGTCACAGACTTATCTTCCCATTCTTCCAAACTTTTCTCAACTGTGAAAAAAAAAAACATCCTGGACCATGGCTATTCTATTTTCAAAGTCTTCACTACACTTACCGTTTTTACGAATAACACTACATACATACGTGAAGCTGTCCAATTGATCGATCTTCTCGTTACTCAAAATCACCTCTTCACCTTTACTTATTCCCAGTCTTTGCGACTTAATTTTTTTTACTGGATACATGGCCTATGTTACACAAAAATGACACTATAGATTTCAATTTACTGCGATCTCTCTCTTCTGATCTTCTATTACCTCTGGTTCGATCCCAGCAAAGATAATAATAAAAAAAAAATCCACTAAAACACATCCGTGACCATCCTTCTCAGGAAAAATACAAGATTTTGCATATCAAACAGTTCGTGGTAACGAACTGTAAGTAAGGAGCGACCCGGCTCAATGGTAACCGAAACTCTAGAAAACGGAACTTTGATACCAATATATACATCAAAAGAATCAGATTTTAAAGCTGATTTCAAATATATAAGTTTCATTAAGTTTAATCTTACCCACCAAAAGTTACGCGCCCGAGAAAATTTTGCTGATTTTAGAAAAAAGGGGGAAAAAACCCCTAAAAGTTATAGAACCTTAATGAAAATCACAACATCATATTCCAGCGTATCAGAGAACCCCACTGTAGAGGTTTCAAGCACTTTTCTACAAAAATGTGGAATTTTGCATTTTTTGCCAGAAGAAAGATCACGGATGCGTGTTTTTTTTTTTTTTTTTTTTTTTTTCAGGGGTGATCTTGTCGACCCAGTGGTCCTAGAATATCGTGGGAGGGCTCATTGGAACAGAAATTAAAAGTTCTAGTGCCCTTTTTAAGTGACCAAAAAAATGGAAGGCAACTAGGCCCCCTCCCACGCTAATTTTTTCCCAAAGTCATTCGATGAAAATTTTGAGATAGCCATTAAGTTCAGCATGGTCGAAAATATGATAACTATGTCTTTCAGGGTGACATAGTCCCCCGAAGTTCCCGGGAGGATGGCTAAAAGTTATGAACTTTACCCTATGTTAACATATAGTATTGGTTATTGGGAAGTATACAGACGTTTTCAGGGGGGATTTTTTCTGATAGGTGGGGGGAGGGGTGGGGGGTTATATGGCAGGATCTTTCCATGAAGGAAGTTTTCATGGGGGAAGGGACATTGCTATGAAGGGGCCA
Organism: Artemia sinica; assembly: GCA_027921565.1. NCBI lineage: Eukaryota > Metazoa > Arthropoda > Branchiopoda > Anostraca > Artemiidae > Artemia > Artemia sinica. The sequence goes on from CM051257.1 coordinate 34,686,256, forward strand.
GATTTCCCGACATTATTAAAGAAAAAGATCAGAAATTAAATATAAAAAAAACAAGTTTTTCAACAGAAAGTAAGGAGCAACACCAAAACTTAAAACGAACAGAAAATATTACATATTTGATTGGGTTCATCCCCTTGTCAACACCTCGCTCTTTAAGCCAAAGATTTTTTAGTACTTTCATAAGAGCTATTTATTCTAATTAACGGCATTTGTGATTAAGGGGTCATTTTTAAAGAATCGGAACAAAATTCGAACTTTAGCTTAAAGAGCAAAGTATTGAAAAAGGGGGCGAACCCCCTAATATACGTATTAAAAATCTATGAATCTAGAAGTTCGTTACGTTAGTTAATTCGTAAGTTAAGTATATTTATTACTAATAAAAAGGTTCGTAAACAAAATTAAACAAGTTTCGAGAAAACCATTTAACCAAATAAAAGTAAAATTAACAGGTAAATTTTTATTTGATTATTCATGTACTGAACCAAAATTAGAACCTGCATTAATTCAAAAACGTTCAAAATTTAAATAAAAAAACAGGTTTTTTTAATTGAAAGTAAGGAACGACGTTAAAACTTAAAATGAACAGAAATTATTCCGTATATGAAAGGGGCTGTCCCCTCCTCAACGCCTCGCTCTTTACGCTAAAGCTTGACTCTCTCACAACTCTATTTTTTTTAAACAATAAAAAACTTTAGCGTAAAGAGCGAGGCGTTGAGGAGGGGACAGCCCCTTTCATACACGGAATAATTTCTGTTCGTTTTAAGTTTTAACACCGTTCCTTACTTTCAGTTAAAAAAACCTGTTTTTTTTTTTAATTTAATTTTTATATAGGGACTTGAAACATGTACAAGACGGAACCTAACTATACGGTCAGTCGAATTTAGTATATTAATCCCCAAGATTAGCAGCACATCAGATTTCGGTGGCGCTCCAAATATTGTAATAAAAAAAGCAAAAATAAAAGTGAAATATAGAGGAAAAGTAGAGCTTATTACTAATAGTGCGCTTTCCCTTCTTGCACATTTTTCTAAATTCCTAAAGATTCCTATTTCTTAATTGCACACTGAAAGATACAAGTTAATAAAGATACGATAAATAAACAGAAAATCTGTGAACAGAGAAAGTTTAAAAATTGTGGCTATACAATATTAGTTTTTTTGTAACTATTTCCTCATAGTTTTGCTTCGAATTATTTTGTTCTGAAACAAGATCAAAGGCTCAGAGCAGAAGTGAGAACGTGTGTTTTTTTCAACGATTCAGTTTTTTTCTTTTCTTTTTGTTAATTTTCTTGTTCATCATACATACAAACACCAATGGGAAACAGAAAAGCATATATAAGAATTGCTAAATGAAGCAAAAAATTAAATAGAAACTTTTTAAAAAAAAATATTGCTAAGACTTGAAGAACGTAGTCGTTAAAAACGAAAATTTACGTTTACGATGTGGAGTAAATGTAGCAGCGCAATTCAGATCTGAACTAATAGAGACGGTAATCGGAGAGAGCTTAAGGAGAACTCAGCAAAAAGGTTCTAATACTTTATTTAGAACTGGACAAACCAAGCAAACAGCTATCAAGGTTCACTAAATCTGGAGCTCACAAGGAATAGGGGATTAGTCTGGACAAGATTCTGAGAGAGAATGCCATTACTTCCAGCTGAAAGATTAGTCGTGACACGTTTACAGAAACGTCACTATATATTAAGGAAGACTTGAGGCACAAATAAAGTAGTTAATATGCTGAATAGCATCGGATTATAAAAGGGGTGGGATGAAGAGAAATAAATCAGAGGTAAGTAGGCTTACTGGGTGGAAAATTTGGTTGATATTTTTGGAACAAGAGATATAGTCAAGGGTGATTGACCTGATATTGACTGATCGAACTATAGATTGTTTTTGCCTTATAGACAACTTGATAATATCCTTAATCCTTGGTAATTGAAGGAAATTAACTAGTTAACTACCGTTTTGATAGTTGAGCCCCGGGTATTTAGAGACGAAATGGCTTCATTGGGTTAAGAAAAAGTCAGTGACCTTCTACTAGCCCACAGCAAAAGTGGTAATAGCCCCAAAAGGCTCGAAGCCAGTGCATTGTGGCATTTGCCATATTTCTACCATGAATCCATTAACCATAAATCCGTCAATGTATCGAAATTTCCGCAGTCACAGGTGAAAAGGACGGTTTTTAGCTGATTTGCCCTTCTGCCAAGTGCCCACAAGCCACCGATCCATCAATGCATCAACACATCGCGGTTGTAGGTGAAAAACCGTTGCTTGGCTATCTACTAGATTCCTCTGATTATCAAGCAAAGTATAAATACACTTGAATTTAAGCACTACAGATTCAGAGCTGCCAATCCTGTAGAGCTGACAGTGGGGTTGAAGAGGGTTTCAACGATGAGGAATAAATGTACTGTATATCGTATGCCGTAATTTTATGCCATTTGGACTCAGATATAATCTATCTGAGGTGGCTGAAATTGTAGGGTTATCTTACATAAGCCAAGATGCTCGGAGCTAAGAAAAACAACGTTTTTAGCAACTTAAGACTTGGATAAAAGCAGATGTCTGTTACTTAGTAGCACATTCTAAAAGATAGTTTGAATCAGCCGAAAATCAGACATAGAGCCGACTTTCCACTTTTTAAAAAGAGCAGAACTGGTTTATGTCTGATTGTTTCTTACCAACTTTGTTTCAACATTTAGGTTACTACAGTATGTAAAGACTATGTGTCAATGAGAATGATTAAAAGACAATAGAAAAAAAAACTTTCGCGAAGAAGAGGCAACGAAATTGACTTGTAGCAAATCTCAAGATTAATTATCGCTAAAAAGAGCACTCTTTTGTAATAATCAGCCAGAAGAAGTTCCTGAAAGAAAAACCAAACAAATGCAATTGAAAAAGGAAAAGGGTAGCAGTGAGCTTGCTAAAGAAAGGGATAATGCTGAAGTTGATCAGGTGACTATGGACGAATCTACTGACCATACACAGCCGTCAGTTATACGACGGCTTACGTCAGTTACGAAATTCAACGTTAATGGAAAACGCCCACCAGAATCACTAGGCGGTTGGCTCAAATGAGACGAGGACCCTCCACATGTATTCGCCATTGGTCTCCAGGAAATGGATTTAAGCAAAAAAGTGCAATTTAAAAAATCAGGTAAAGAGGAGGAATGACTACAAGCTGTTTTAAAAACAAATAAAAGGAGAAACACATAATTATAAAATGATGAAAAGAATACGAATGGTCATTATTCTATTGGTTATTTACTGTAGAGACAGCCTAGCGCCTCATGGAGTTTCTGCTTAATGTAAAGATCAATCGTTACCACAGAGAGTATTAAACTCGACACTTTCAAAGTTGAAAGAGAGTCCTCTCTGTCCACAACTCTGTGATAACTACTAATGAGAAAATACCATTTAGTTTATGATGTCTATGACGTGATAATGTGTGTGAAAAATTATCCCATAAAATTGGGGAGCAATTAGTCGTGGTTAGAGCAGTAGCTGAAACCTCGTAAGAGGCCAACATGTCCAACAGTAACAAAAACGATAGTTCAAAGCTCCTAAGAAGTGTTGTCACATCAAGTAGTAAGGAACAAGCTCTAGCCTATAGGAACTGAAATATTAAAGCAATACATAAAGAACAAACCACGGCCCATTGTAACTAAAAGTTAAGATAATCCAAGCATCTTTTGAAAAAGTTACTTGTCTGGGGTATAGTGCCACACCAAGGAACGTCTCTTACTGTTCAATTAAGTAAACGCCATAGGCTTTTACCTGTTTGTAATCCGAGTTGCAGCGGTAGTTTTAGTAAATTATATTGAAAAATAAATCTGAGTTGCAGCAGTAGCTTGCAACCTAGTAACAGACGATTACGTCCAATACTAAGAAATACAATAACCCACAACTCCTAAAATAAGTGTCAGATCAAAGCAAAAAATACAGTATTAGAACCACCTTGTCCGAAACCCCTATATGGTAAACTTACCGTCCTTGGCTTACATAACTAGGAAAATATATTGGCTTGAAAAACAATAAAATTTGCTTGAACTACGATATTCTGCATATACGGCATGTTTTTTTCCCCCAAAGCTAGCTCGGCACTGGAAAATCATACAGAGCTGTTTTATGGCTAGTTTTAATGGAAATTGCCACATCTAGTGCCTTCTGTAATTAAAAAAAATAGTTTTTAAATATAATCACTTTTTACAAAAAACTGCATTTTCATGTGCAAGCTTGATGAATGACTTCATAATCGTATGTTGTAACCACATATGACGCAATAAGTGATTGCAATATTTATACACGTTTACCTTTCGACAAGATAATATAAGAAATACAAAATGGATCGATATAGTTTGTTATAAATAGGGACTATGTAAGTTTCATCGGATATAGCTGAAACCTAGTAAAGAACAAACCACGGCACATAGTAACTAGAAGTTAAGATAGTACAAGCATCTATTGAAAAGTTGCTTATCTGGGGCATGGGGATGCTGAGTATCGTCTCTTACTATTCCAGCTAAGAAAAAGCCATATTTTTTTCTTAGTTGGAATAGTAAGAGACGATCCTCGGTAAGGCACTATACGATTATACAACCTACGATTATGACGTCATAGAACCAGCTTGTACATGAAAATGCAGCTTTTTTGTAGAAATCGATTCTATTTAAAAAAAAATTAATTACAACAGGCACTAGATGTAGCAATTTCCTTTAAAATGAGCCATTATCTTTAATAGGTTTAATATTGAAAAAGAAGAAAATAGAAGGCTACATAACAGAAAAAGAGTTAAGTTAAAACAAATGACAAAAAATAACAAACAAATAACAAAAATTGTACCTTTGGGTTGGGTAGCTCTCCTCTTTGTAGAGAAGCCATGTAGCACCTCAATCTAAACTGTTCACAATGGAGTCGCTCCAAAGTGTCATCCCAACCAGCAATTTGAGCTGCAATCTGTCGTCTCGAATCAGAATCTGATACAACCGAACACTGAAGCTCAGCCATGTGACGTAACTTACTGTCCTAATAAGGAAAATTAACCCTTTTATTCATGCATGGGTAATTGCTTACACTGGGTCTTTAATCTTTGTTTCATAAACTAACAAACTGATTCTGAAACAGAACATTAAGCGCTTAATAAAAAAAAAATAATAAATAAAAAAATAAGAGCATCGAAACTTATTAAGAAAAATCCTTTCCTTCTTATTTGTACCGCCAGATATTTACTCCATATACCAATATGTACACGGAACTTGAGATTGATTAATAGATATAGCAACACAGATCCAGCAGTCACAGTATTAAAACCTTGTGAAAAACATTAAAAGAAAAGAGCAGTTTACATGGGGTTTAATATTCTTGTTTAAATTATAACTGAGGTGTTATTTTTTTTTTCTCTCTCATATTAGGCGAAAATGTGTCGTTGTTGTTGTTCCAACATATTAAATGTCCGTTTTCTGTTCTGGTTTCTACAAGTCTTGAAATATAAAAAAAACAGAATAGAATAAAATAAATTGCCTCGTAGCTTTTTTGTCGTCACGTAGATATATAATTGCATTGAAAGCCAAAGAAATATAACACCAATACACAATTCGAAAATGATATGCACTCCAAGAAAAAGTAAGCCTGAGAACGAATCAGTTGCAAATCAAGAATATTATACAAAAAAAGATAAGAAATAGTCCCAGAGTTTATAACTAAAGTATTACTCACAACCATTTCTTAGAATCAGCCTTTGGTTGGCATTCTTGTGTAATCAATCATAGTCTTCAAAATTAAGAATTTTGGAAGCAACTAGCACCGACAATCTTTAGCTATAACAAAGAGGGTCTCCAGGATTTTTGTTCTAGGGGGACGGTTACAAAAAAATTTAAAAAACGCATCAAAAAATTGTTTATTGCAAATTTTTGTTACGTTTTTATGAGTTGGGCAAAAATTCGGGGGGGGGGGGGGGTTCAAACCGGTAGCCCCCTAAATTGTTACAAGTAAATGTCAAAACCTGGCATCGGGCAAAATAAGATTATCGCCAAGGTCTATGGGAGGAGGGGGGGGATACTGTAAAGTTTAGGGAGTAGCCTACACATTTCCTTTCTGGGTGAACTGAGTATAACTCCCAAATTTCAATTTATAACCCGGATCAAATACTACGCATTTAAAGTCAGAGGCAGCAGCGCTATAACTTAAGTAAAGAGCCATATTCCTTCTATGCATTAGTTATTTTTTTTCCCTGGGCTCTTTGCATGGAATTCGTAGTCGTTTAAGCTTGGAAAGGGGGCCAATCAATCGGAAAGTTCTAGTGCCCAGTTGAAGAGTGAGAATCGATTGAAGATCAACCAGCCCCCCTCCCGAGCCCTATTCGATAAGCCACCCAAGACAGATTTCCAGAAATTTAAATAGTCATTTTATTCAGAATACTGGAAAGGGCCGATAAATATACCTCTAGGGATGACATCACCCCCACAGCAACTGGAACAAGGGCCGTAATTTATACAAGTTACCAATTATTTACAGAAAGGTTTAATAGTGGAAAAAACGGGAAAAGTTTGATCTTGGGAATCTAGTGGTACAGAACTTTTAGAGACCGTTCTTTGAATAAAAAAGGTCACACATTCGTTTGGGAGGGGGAGAAGGGGGGAGGGGTACAAGGAATCTAATTTGCAGAAACAAAAGTGTTTCGGGCACGATCGCTGTCCAAAAAAGGGAAACAATGGCCAAAAAACTGTTTTCCCGATCGGTACAAAAACTTATATGTCAAGTCTTTGGTAGAAGGAAAATCCGACTCAGAAAAAAATTATATTGAGACCGCCAAAACGGAGCCTGAAACAGAGCCCACAAAGGGCAAAAAACAGCTTTTTCCCCTAGCCGCTTCCGACAGAAAGGGTGGTCACAAAATATTGAGAGTGCTTCATTCGATTGGAAATTGAAAACTCTGGGGATCTTTCTCACATTTTCCAACAATGCACAAGTCACACTCTAGGTTTTAGAAGGTCTAAGGGCAGTAGCCCCATTCCTAGGTATGCAAATTTCTGTTCCTTTAAAGTTTGAATCGATCATTCACTTTAATTTACGTTCACTTTAAGCTTATATTATTTTTCTAAAGCAATATATGTTATCTTTATGTTTAACGTTATTATTTATTCTAATTTCTATTCCTTTGATTTTATTTATACATTGATAGTAATTTCTGTTTGTTTGAGGTTTGAATTATTACACATTATGTCTTAGACTCTTTAAGTTTTTAACTTTTCTTAAAAAAAAACTGTATCGGAAAACGTTTTTTAAACCAATCTACAAGAGAAACTAAGCTTATTTTTTTCAAAAAGTTTTTATTGAAGCTTATTTCTGTCAGAAATGCAATCTTTAAAGCAATGATATAAATCAGCGTTGAAATTGACAAAGACACGCTGTAAAAGCCAAAAGTTGATACATATGATAAAGCTTCAATTGTCCAAAACTCAGGGCGGGGGGCCCCTCCCCGATAAAACATGAAAGGAAAAACATAAAATTTCAGACCATTTACTCTTTTAAACGTTGAATGCTTGGAATAAGCTGTCCAAGGAGTGAGTAATGCTCAAGGATTAAGGAGTGATCAGGATTGCTACAGTTCTTTAATAATGTTCATTGAAAATATTTTTAGGAGTTTTTAGATTTTCCCCATGATGCTTCAATCCTCTTATTTCTGACTCTAAGTACTTAATAGTTTTTATAAGAATCTTCAAAAAAGATTGAGATAAAACTAACGTGTCTTGTTTTGCATATTTCTAATACGTAAATTTCTATGGGAAGCAACATAAAATTTCAAAGTTATGCCCAAGAGCCCCTGAGTCGGTGGCAGAAGGAGCGGGAGTTGTGCACCCCCTGCCTCTTGAAGAATTGACCATAGTAATCAATAGCACATAACCTTGCGTTTAAGTTGTTTTTACTTAACAAATATTTATTCTAAATGACTCAATTATTTCCATATGACACGGAAACTGTTGAAACGGAAATTATATTTAAATTAAGGAAATGGAAGTATATTATCTTAAAAAGTATATGGAAAGTAAATAGGCGTTTCTTAGCTTTTAAAACAAGAAATCTTTTTTTCATTTCCTTCAGTTTTTTTGTTGGTTTGATTTCAAATTTAATCTTGCTAGAGTTGAGGGCAATGCAAGTATCTATTTTTTCCCTTTATATGGAAAAAATTACGACACATAAGGAAAAAAGAGAGGCTATGATATATAATCAACAGCCAAACCCAAAGCTATGCCCAAAATAGGTATGCAAAATATTGCATCAAAGTGTATGGATATCCCAATTTCTTTTGTCAGCAGCATATTTTATTACGAGTAGTTTTTCTTTTCTTGGCCTACAAGGAGAAATAGTATCTATACTGGCAACTGTTGGTCGAAAAATAAATGTTGCATTTCTCAATTGTCATCCAAATTTATGATACTTGCATTATCAACATATCATAGATAAGTTTACAGCTTTTATTTAGAAATTTAAATAAAATTTTTGAGCAGTAAATGAATTAATGAATTTTATTCCCCTCTAAAAGACATACGTCTTTTGCGTCTGCTGTAAATGTTAACGTGTCCTTTTTCTTCTTATCTTTCGGTAACCTACCAAGAGCACACATTACGAAGGATAGCACCAGCCGCCAATATATCTCAGTTGACGAATGAAAGATCTTAAGCCGAACTGGCCAGCCATGAAAAAAAAAAACAACAAAGAGAAAAATCTCAGTGAAAAAAACAAAAAAAAAATAAACGAGACTGCGGCCAGTGGAGAGAAAATAAACGGAAAATGTAAAACAAAGCGGATATTCGCCTGTATCCAAACAAGGCGTCTTCAGCCCGAAAGAAACACAAGAGGAACAAGATAAAAAAAAACAAGCTAACACTAAAAAACCAATAAAACCACCACAAAAAAAATTTTTACAATTGGCGCAAACTGATTCAATACATAACTCTATAATAGCATCTTTTCCCTACGTGGATCAGTTTGCGCCAATTGTATTTTTTTTTTTTGGGTGGTGGTTTTATTGGTTTTTTAGTTTTAGCTTGATTTTTTATCTTGTTCCTCTTGTGTTTCTTTCGTGCTGAAGACGCCTTGTTTGGATACAGGCAAAATATCTGCTTTGTTTTACATTTTTCGTTTATTTTCTCTCCACTGGTCGCAGTCTCGTTTGTTGTTTTTTTTCACTGAGATTTTTCTCTTTTTTAGTTTTTTAATATATCTCAGGAATTGTAATTTTGCAAAATAGATGAAATCACATTTCTTTTTTTTTTAGCAATTCATTTAAGCGCTACCACATAGGGCTATAGGAGGAAGGGGAGAGGACCTAATGGGAGGAAGAGTGTGAAATGTGCGTTAATTAGCATACAGATTAACTACAGTCTAATCTTAAATTTGGCTGCATGTCTGTCTAAAAGGTTTCTTTTCAGCCAAAAACTATTCCCAAAAACATTCCTTAATGCCAGAGACCTTAAAAGTTAATAGGGGAAAAGGAATTTGAGGTAAATGGGTTATTTGTCAAAGACTGGGAGATAAATTTATTGCTATTTTAAATCTCCAGAATATTTTTCTGTTTCTGAAATTTAGGCCAACTTATCAAGGATCTACTTATAGTCTTTATAGACCGTCTAGGTAACTGTGAATTTTGTCCAAAATTCTTTAAAGTGATTGCATAAACAATTACTCATGAGTGGCACTTATTAAGTAAATCCTGCGAACACCATCATTAGAAAGTATAACATGCGTGGAGTTGAAATTTGAGTGGAGCAGAAGATACAGTATTTGGAACGAAATTAGTGTGAATTTAACTAGTGTTTTTTTTTTTAATAATCAAAAAAAACTTTTTACACAAAATAAGTTTGTCAAAAAAAGTAAAGAGCTCCATTAAACAATAAATGAACAAAAATAGAATCAAACAATCTACCAAGCATACACATACCACAGATCAGTATCAATAAATAAATGAAACCCAAAACAAACAGAAATTAAAACAAGTCAAACTCAAAACGAGCAGAAATTAATCTGAGTAAGGTTCTAAACCCTATGCTTTCTAAAAGCTAGAATATAATGTGTACTTTACTGAAAAAAATTCTAATGAATTTGCTAAAAAAAATGTGCATTGTGGGTTTAATATGCATATGCTGATATTTATTCCTTCAAATCTTAATTAATTTTTGTTTCCTTAAAGCTATAAGTGAAAACATTTAGAAGAATTTTTTTCAGTAAAGTACGAATTATATCCTGGTTATAATCTTCAAAGACCGAATTTCTGGAATTTTCAACTACGTTGAACAAAATAGATGTCTCAAAATTTTGATTGGATGTTTGGAGAAATGATGGGCGTGAGAGGGTGGTTAGTTGCCCTCCAATTACTTTCGACTATTAAAAAGGGCACTAGCCCTGCCAACTTCCAATCGAATGAGCCCTTTTTGAAGTCTATGAGAATGCTTTCTATAAAAAACCTTATATGCCCCCAGGGCATAACTTACAACCCTTGCCCTGAGGGGTTAGGGGAGTTTGTCATGCTCAAAATCATAATTTTCAGAACTTTCAACTACGTTGAACAAAATGGCTATATAAAAATTTTTAATTGAATGTGTTTGGGGAAAGGGTAGGCGTGAGAGGGGGGTTAGTTGCTCTCCATTCACTTTTGACTATTAAAAAGGGCAATGGCCCTTTCAATTTCAAATCAAATGAGCAGTTTCAACGACAACACTTTCTATAAAAACCTTATATGCCCCAAGGGTATAACTTAAAACTCATGCCCTGAGGGCTCTGAGGGGGGGTTGTCATCCTAAAAGACCTAATTTCTAGAACTTTTAACTACGTTGTAAAAATGACTATCTCAAAATTTTAATTGAATGTGTTTGGGAAAATGGTGGGCGTGAGAGGGGGGTTAGTTGCCCTCCAATTACTTTCGACTATTAAAAATGCCAAAAGCCGTTTCAATTTCCAATGGAATAAGCCCTTTTTGAAGTTACTACGACAACGCTATTAATAAAAACCTTATATGCCCCCAAGGCGTAACTTACAACCCTTGCCCTGAGGGCTGTGGGGGGGGGGTGTCATCCTTAAAGACCTAATTTCCAAAACTTGCAACTACCTTGAACAAAATGGATATCTAAAACTTTTGATTGTATGTGTTTGGGAAAAAAGGTGGGCGTGAGAGGGGGGTTAGTTGTCCTCTAATCACTTCCGACTGTTAAAAAGGACACTATCCCTTTGAATTTTCAGTCGAATGCAGCCCTTTTTCAAGTATCTACAACAAAGCTTTCAATAAAAACCTTATATGCCCCAGGGTATAACTTATAACCCTTGCCCTGAGGGCTCTGGGGGGGTTATCATCCTCAAAGACCTAATTTCCAGAACTTCCAACAACGTTGAACAAAATGGCTATAATCAAAATTTTGATTGGATGTGTTTGGATGGGCGTGGAAGAGGTTTTAGTTGCCTTTCAATTACTTTCGGCTATTAAAAAGGGCACCGGCCATTTCAATTTCTAATCGAATGAGCCCCTTTTGAAGTTTCTACGACAACACTTTCTATGAAAACCTTATATGTCCCCAGGCCATAACATATAACCCTTGCCCTGGGGGCTGTGGGGGAGGGGGGTGTCATCCTCAAAGACCCAATTTTCAGAACTTTCAACTACGTTGAACAAAATGGCTATCTCAAAATTTTGATTGGATGTGTTTGGGGAAAAGGTGGGCCTGAGAGGGGGGATAGATGCCCTCCAATCACTTGCGACTATTAAAAAGGGAACTAGCCCTTTGAATTTCCAATCGAAAGAGCCTTTTTAGAAGTCTCTACGACAACGCTTTCTATAAAAATCTTATACGCCCCCAGGGCATAATTTACAACCCTTGTTCTGAGGGCTGTGGGGGAGTGTCCACCTCAAAACATAATTTCTATCTAGAAATCAACTATGTTGAACAAAATGGCTATCTCAAAATTTTGATTGGATGTGATTGGGGAAATGGTGGGCGTGGAAGCGGTGTTAGTTGCCTTCTTATCACTTTCGACTATTAAAAAGGGCACTAGCCACTCCAATTTCCAATCTAATGAGCCCTTTCCAAAGTTTCTACGACAACTCCTTCGATACCAAGTGTCCTGGTCTAGAACAAAAAAAAAATAATACATTGTACCAACATCGTTCTTTACTTAGGCAGCGCGATTGCGCTGCCTATTATATCTCTCTAGAAACTTGAACTGAAAACATTACCGTTTCTAAAAAATAAACGTTTAAAAATACATTTTTTAAGCATAATACAAAAGTTAGCATTAAAAATGGGAGGTTGGGGTAAAGGGGAAGTGAGCAGCTCCCCCTCCCGTCACATTTACGTCAATATTGTATTCGTTTAGGTCTTAAAATTGCTTATTAATTTAATATTTTAAAAATATGTAGTTTTCTTTAATTTTGTTAGTTGGTAAATTAAACACGAAAAAAAAATGCCGGAATTTGCCGGAATTAAAAGTTCCGAGAGAAGATCTAACTCTTGACATTAAAACATGTAATCAAAACACATCAGAACTAATTAAAAAGAAGTTTCAAAATACTAATGCTGTTTTAAATACAACTTTAAATGGCTCTACTTCAAATAAGAACTTTGAGAACTGTCATCAAGAAAGTTCCAGTAGGACAGCTTCATTTCCGTAGAAAAGCAGTAAACTTTTAAGAACAGGAAGCAAAGACCGTTATAGAGGCTCCAAATTTCTAGCGAGCGAGATCTTTGCTTGAGGAAGCTAATCACTTTTCTAGACAATGCTAGATTTAGCTTAATCTCATTAAGCATCAAGTAAGCTGGAAGAAAATGAACTCATTTTAAAGAATTTTGACAGAAAAGTTATTAAAATAAAGTCAATTTTGATACAAATTTATGAATTTTACAAGTCCCAAGTATTTCATAATTTCAGAACATTTTCCTGATTTAGTCTATGTAACAATTTTGAATATTAGAGCTTGAAAAATGTGGAAAATACTTTCGTTTAAAGTCCAAAAAAGGGCTTTGCAGCCTTACGCAGCTTCTAGAGGAGTAATATTGACATAGCATAAATATCAAAGTAAAAGGCTTTTAGAAGATCCTCAGCAATATCGTACAATAGAAAGATCAAATGGCACATACACAAGAATTCCCATTTTAATGCATTCTTTGCAATGTAACATAATCATGTGATTTTTCTCATTTTATTGGTTTCTTACAGCATTCGTAAAAAAAAAATGAAACCGAAGCAAAGAGCAACATAAAATTTTTAAACGAAGAAATTATCCTAAATATGCGTGGAACTGCCCTCCCCTCAATACCCACACTTTAAGCGGAATTTTAATCACTATTTAGGGGTTTCAGGAAGACTAAAACAGCAAAATTACAAAAACAGGAACATTGTGAACAGAAAAAATATTTGGGAAAACATTATGATGCTTACAAATTCAATGGAGCGTTCAATACGATAAATTTCTTCTTGTAAGACATGAAGAGTCCCATTTCCCCCCAGTTTTTCTTGTAAGATATGAGGAAATTCTCCTGAATATGCACGGAGGAGCAGAATTTCAACCGCCATTCAGGGGTTTCAGGAAAGGTAAAACAGCAAAATCTTCAGGTCTTGAGGTTTTCCAGGCTGTCTCCCCTCCCACTTCGATATTCCAAAGAAAGATCTACTGATCCCTCCTCCTATTACAATTGCTCTAATGAGTTATGCTACTCAATATAAACTTTATAGGAGAGGGAAAAAACATAAAAATGCGCTTTGGGTTTTTTGAGGATAATGGAGAATCTGTTGATTATTTGTTTGAAGTTTCTTTTTGAATACACAAGATACGGCAAAAACTATTCCGATATTAAAAGCTGCATTTCCATATTGTTTATATGAATGTGAAAGAAAGACATAATGCATTTGGGAAAACAGAAACATTATGATACTTACAGATTCAATAGAACGTTCAATACGGTAAATTTCTTCTTGTAAGAGATGAAGAGTCCCAGTTTTTCCCCTGTGTCTGGCAAAGGCTGCTGCACATGCGCTATGAATGCTGTTAACCCAATTTTCAAGTTCTGCTTGGCAAGGGGCCTAGTAATATTGAAAATTAAAATGCGAATTTTAACTTTGATCTTACATCGACCGATTCTGGTGATTTGGCCCAAGAAGTTAATACGTTCAGCTAACAAGTTTAACATATCATACTTGATCTTTTCACTTGCCGAATCACACACCTGAACGTTAGGGATTCAATATTATATTTAAGCACATTTGAGGATGGAATTAATAAAATTAGTTAAAAAAAGGCTTATTAATCCAAAGTGTTTTTCTTCATTTTGGGGCATTAGTTTTAATCTTTAGAGAATATCGCTGAGGAATTTAAGGGTCAATTAGTGCTTTGTCTTTAAAAGCAATACTGTCAAAAATTTTCTCATTTTCATTAAAAAATAGTCCTTTCCAGTGTTTTTTTTTATCCCTCAAAACCAGGATAGAGTCATTCCCCCTGGCTTCCAAATGGCGCGATCGTAACCCTGAAAGAGACCTTGCAGCGGCAAAAAAATAGTTTTGTATTTTTGTAATTTTTAGCGCATGAAAATAGAAAACTGATTATATTGTAAGAACATCACGAATAAATGATAAAAAAAAAAAAAAAAAAGAAAGGAAACTCTAATCCATGCTGATCAATAATAATACAAATAAATAAGCTAGTTTCTTCTATTTAGTCCAGGGCATTGTTTGCCGAGCAAAGACCTCTCCAAGAAAATTCAAACCTTACTTAATTGCAATCAGATACACCTCACGTTTGCCAAGATTTGAAAAGCTGTGGCAATTAGAATCCCAAGAAACGAGCCGTGGGAAATGTTGGAAACAGGTATCAATAAATTGCTCCCCAAGCAAAATATCGATCTGTCTTAGAAAACACGGAGCGGATTTAGAAATAACAAAGTCATCTGTTACACAACCACAAGGATCGTTGAAAACTTACTACATTCTATTTATTTTGAAATTTAACCATTTCTCCTGATGGATAAGAAATCTTATATCAAAATAAACAGAAATCCTACTAGTCTGCATTACCGTCGGTGATCCAAATCTTAGCAACCAGATAGTCGAAATATTTTTTTTCCCGGTAAAATCATAAGTAGCGAAAATGAATGTGGCAACATAATTTACATCAGTAAGAATTATTGCAGGACCTTTTATCAAATTTTTCCATTTTTATATCATAAAAAAAGAAAAAGACGACAACGTAAAAAGAGAACGGACAATAGCTTATACATATTAAAAAAAAAAAAAGGCTGAGCAAAAATCCTTCGATACCCCGCAGTGGGAAAACTATGTATCCAAATTCTAATATGGAATATTTACAAATGAATAGCCAACAATATAATGATCAAGAAACGATGAAGAATCTTGAAATAAAGTGTGAGAGATATTTTTCCCTCCAATAGTTATCCTGTAGACCATAAAACAACTCAACTAAAGCCAAATTTGAACCCCTTTAATAGGCTTGACGACATCGGTGATCGGCTTCTTAAAAAGTGTTTTGCACTATATTGCAATATTCAAATATACGTTGAATGCAATATTGCAAAGTCCAGCTACATATAATGCTACAGTGTTTAAAAAAAAAATCCCAAAACTCCCAAAACTATCGTTACTGCAGTTAGCACTGATCTCTCAGATACAATTATTATAGCCTATTAATTGCATGATCAAATTTCAGCTAGTAAAGGAAGAAGGTTTGATAGGGTCATCGTATTTTGGGATGACTAAATGTGTTGTGGTGTCATCGGCAAAGTGGTGCAGAGGGATAGCCTTGCGAGCCCTCTGCATCACTTTGACAATGACACCACGGCACATTTAGTCATCCCAAAACATAAAGACCCAATCAAAGCCTTCCTGCCACTACAGACAGATATTTTGGAAATTGAAAAGTGGTCTGATGCCTAGATGGTCAGGTTCAATATATCCAAACAAAAGAGCTGATTATCTCCCAATCAAAAGTACCACGCATAAACCCCAGCTTTATCTTCTTGAACGAAGCTATAAAGAAATTCGACGAGCTTCGTCTCCTTAGAATCTGCTTCTCCACAGATCTCCCTTGGAGCACCCACCTTGATTGGGTGAGAACCTCCTTCGCAAGAAATCTGGGATAATCCCTTCGGTGCAAAAACCTTCTACCGCTCAGCTTGATCATCCCACTTTACAAGTCTTGCATCAGACCCATTGCCAAGTATGGATTCTCGCTGTGTGCTGATGCTCCAAAAACGTTGATGTCGTTCCTCCAAAAAAAAATCCAAAATAGGGCTAATGGGGCAGGTTTAGTCGTTCCCCACGACTTCCTCCAGTCTTTGAGCGAGAGGTTTAATGTAGCATCGATGGCTTTTTTCTACAAGTTCTTAAATTCACCACATTCTCTGGAGCTTTCTCTTATTGTGCCTCCAATTATCCAACCAACAAGAAAAACATGAAGACACACAGCTCGGTCCAATTACCTTGAGGCTGGCAAGTCGAGAACAGAGCGCATGAAGATCAGCTTCATCCAACGTTGCACTTCGATCTGGAATGCTCTTCCGGAGGAAGTTACCCCTAAAAGATTCTCTCTTGATTCTTTCAAAAAGAGATTCGATAGTCATCTAAAAACTTTGATAAAAGACTAGCAGTCAATCAAATATTTAAGTATACCTGTCACCGCAAAACTAAAAATAAAAAAAAAAGATTATCGCAGGTTGATGAACATTTTCATTAAAAAAAAAATCAAATCAAATTTCCAATTTCTCATTTGAATATATCGCCGTTGAATAGAAGAAACTGCGTGTCGGCATTAATTTACATTTTTTAATTAATTTACATGTTGATCAACCAACTGAACGTAAACATTTAAGATACGAAGCTTGGTCAAAAAACTATCAGATTGGTAATGCTTATCAGATCATTTCTTTGACTATCACAAACATCAATAAGCTGTGCTATACAGAAAAATATTAGTAATCCCCTCCCCCACAAAACAAAATGCTAAAACATATTTTGCAACAACTAATATATCATGGGATTCAAACTCGCTTTTAGTCTTTTATCTAGTTTACTATGTTTAATGTATATGATGAGCCTTCCCTTTAACGAATCAAAAGGTAGCTGTGATTTTTCCTCTTAAGTGGAGGGCTTCCTATACATTTGCAGCACTGAAAACAGTTATTTTCCAGTACTTCTAGGAGAAAGTTATTGACCATTCCACATCAAAACTCGTCTTCAAGGGTAGTAGTTGGTCCTTGGTGGTGCTACAGCCTGAAATCTAGCCCTATTTAGGATCTTCTAGAGTGGCGGCAAGGAAGTTTCAGGTATTACAGCATAAAGCGGGCTAACACGATAGACAATTAACACCTTAAAACAAAGAATAAGTCCCAAATTCCTAGTGCAGAACAATCGGATCTGATCGAGGTGGGTTTTACATAAAAGGTAAGCAGAGGAATAAATTCCTTGGAGACCACGTTCATCAAATCGCCAGATAATTTCATTCTAAAGACGAATGACGGTCCAGGATTTTTGATAGGAAGATAGTCAATTCCTCTACACGCTACATTAAAGTTGACTATCCAAAAATCGGAAAGGATTAAATGCAAGATTTTAACTTCCATTAAATGAATACTTACTCAGCAAACCAGCTTCAATAAAGGTTGAAAAAAAAAACTTTGCAGTTAAAAACGTTGAATCCCAAACAAACATGCGACTAGTAGGCTATTTGGCATTTTCATGTCCAAACAACAAAAAGCGGACTTTTTATGCCAAGTGAACTCGTGTGTCTCTTAGTCTGACACCATTCCCTGTACCTCCAATCCCACCACCATACCGCCAGTTCTATATCTATACCTGGATACCTTGAGCGTAAAGGAAACGGGCTTGAGCGTAGCCCCGTAAGTCTAGCAGAGAGAAAAAAAAACTTCTCTTTCTGCAGAAACCCTATTATTTTTGGACAGGTGCGATCAATCATAAAAACAAAACCATAGAAGTCATGGTTAGGAGACTAGAAGCCATATAGCCAACAGAAACAACATGTTTTTAGGAAACCATCTCACTAAATATATAATTAGATAAGGTAAATATAGTTTTAGTTTGAATTACCGATTAGATACTTGTTTATAATTTCTGTATGTTAGTTTCATAGCTCTGACGTTGATTAATTAAAAGAAAAACAAATCTTTTGTGGTGGAAGTAAAGAGCGTCAATTTTGAAAAACAGAAAATCTCCAGAATAAAATACTATTAGGAGCAGAGAAGTCCTCAACTGCACTGCTTTAATAAAATACTAATCTATATGGGTTGCAATGGACTTTCACCACCCATGAAATCGGTATATTTTAGCAAACAATTTTAAATCTCTCAAAACTTCAAATAAAATTAGTTTTCAGTACAGGCCTAGTTTTTAAGAATCTACAAATTTAGGGAAATATTACGAGTCACTTTATTTGAACCAATATTGCAGATATACGAGTTGCAAGTTGCTTGCAACTCGTATATGCTTCCAGCTCGTAAGTTGCATAAGCAGCAAAGCAATAATTTTTGTTCATTTTAGGTTACATATTCGTTCTTTACTTCCATCAGAAAAGCTCTGTTTTTTTTAATTAATTTTGTTCGTTTTTAGGTTTAAAAATATACACAATAAACCTCCCACAAAGATTTTTGTTTCAAGGCAATGAAGTTAAAGAAATCACGCGAGTTTTTGCTAGAATATGACAATATGTATATATAGGTTTTATTTCATTCTTTTTCCCTACAAAAATTTGAAGTTTCTTCAAAGAAAGAGCAAGGGTATCTTTTAGAAGTTGAAGATAAAAATGAAATTACTTATGAAATAAAATCTTATATAAAATCAAATATAAATCTTATATAAATATAAATCTTATATAAATATATCTTATATATATATATATATATATATATAATATATATATATATATATATATATATATAATATATATATATATATATATATATATATATATTATATATATATATATATATTTATATATATAGATATATATCTATATATAGATATATATATATATATATATTATATATATATATATATATATATATATATATATATATATTATAGATATATTATATAGATATATATATATATAGATATATATAGATATATATATATATAGTATATATATAGATATATATATATATATATATATATATATATATATATATATTATATATATATATATATATTATATATATATATATATATATATATATATATATATATATATATATATATTATATATATATATATATCTTATATATAAATCTTATATAAATATAAATCTTATATAAATATAAATATAAATCTTATAAATCTTATATAAAAGTTTTATATAAAATCTACAGAGATTTTAGAAAACTGAAGGAAATAAAATAAATTCTAGATGTGTTGTTAATATAACTTATAAAAGATCATGTCATTACTATTGCCATTTTTCTGCTGAACTACTGCAAAAAAATTTGAGCTTCTCATAAGAAAACATAGTTTCTTTATTTTGGATTCTTGGATTGCAACATTTTAGGAAAACTCAAATCGTTGGGGGAAAAAAGTGTAAAAATAAAATGACAAATGGAAGTGAGCAAAAGAGTCAATATTTGGTAATTGCAAGCTACAACTTAAGGCTTTTATTTGCGAGCTGAAAGGGAAGTTTAAACAACATATAAAACTTTATTATCTTTACGCTATTAGTTCAATTCAATTTTTTACCCTAAATGAGTCAATGGTTGTGTTAAGCCAGAAACATAGAAGAAGAAACAATCACGAGCCCTAAAGGTAAAAGCGTTTTCGAGGGGTTTCATGTTTTTCTTTTAAAATTCCTATCATTTTTTTAAATAATAAATAAAAACATCTCTCTATGATTTTCAGCGCCCCACTATACCTGACGAAAAAACATGAAATATCAGCGCTTTCCATGCAAAAATGTGACTTTCCCTTTTGTACAATGGGAGGGGGGCTGTAAATTTCCTGTGTAAGATTTTCGTTAATGGCAATTTGAATGGTTTTTTTTTTTCGATCCGCCACCATTTTTGAGGGATTTCAGGCTCTTTTTGGAAATTCCCATGAAACTGTGTTTTCAAAATAAAATTTTACTATTAAAATCAATGAGAATGGTGACTACCATTCCGGAATCAGCTACGAATGGCGATTTTTATCACCAAATACTTTTTTTAAAAAGCATTTTTAAATTTTTGGTTACTATGGGCCGTGGTTTACTCTTTACTAGGTTGCAGCTATTGCTGCAACTATGATGCCAATTTATTGCTTAATGCCAGTCTCCATTTGGCAGATTCTGCCATTCTGCCATCTTGCAGAAAAAGCAACGTCAAAGGTTGCGGTATCTGCAAACTGCCAATACGAAGCCGGAAAAGAAGTCTCCATTCAAATAAAATTTGCAAATTGGTGGTGTTATTTGCAGAATCTGTCAAATGGAGACTGGCTTTTACCTTTTACGAGCATCAGATTAAGCGGAAGACTTTCAGTCACTTAAGAAACGTAGCAATGTGTAACGATGTCTACTATCTAGAGCTGGGTAAAAAGTAGCCCTTGTCTCTGCCCTCCTGGGGACCGGCATGGCATCAGACGAAATTTTTAATAGCTATTCTAATCAGAAGAACCAAAAGGTGCAAAATGTACATTCATGGGGAAGCATGGTACGTGAAGCCGCCGCGACGAAGTCGCCAAATTATGTCAAAAAAAATAATTAAAACGAAGCCTTCTTAGAAAATTTAATTAGAAAAATAGGCATCCTGCAATCTGTTGCAATCAATGTCGTGTGAACATTTTGCCCAGCACAATTGAATGGTCTGAAGAAGGCCCAAGTTGCACCAATGTCAATTCGTTAATTTTGAAGGATCATTTAGTGAGTCGTCTTAAATAATCAAAAGACTGTCCTAAATTAAAAGTTGGTAAGTACATATATCTCAAATGATGTTTTATTTCCATCAAAGTAAACTTGTTGATTAATCCCTTTTTTTTTGGGTCATCCCAAACACGCTAATATGCGTCGGGACCTAATTTGATATTGTTGGTATTATATGCAGTTTTATTTTGTTAGCATTATATGGAGATTTGTATGTTGTTTTTTTTGTGACCCATTTGTTAATAAAAAAAAAAAAAAAAAAAAAAAATGAGCTTCCTGATGGGCAGAATTTGAAATACTAGACACAAAGTTCTAGATTCTAGAACTGGGCGCTTTGCTGTAGGCTGCTGCAGCTAAGTATGAATGTTACGTGTGAATGGGAGTTGCCTGAACATAGCTGTCTGGCTAGACACATGTCCATACAAGGTAGTTTAGGTAGACATGAGTGTGAATGCCGCTTTACGGCAACACATTTTTGTCACTCCTTTCATTTATCTGTTTCCGAAACATAAGATTGCTACAAATAGAAGCATCATCGTACATAATATTAATCTTGAAAGCAATTGCTCAATAACATTTAGCTGTAAGGGGAGCGAGCTGTACCATCGATAGTAATTCATAAACTATGCCACTAATACTTTGATACCAAATTGGAATGAGAGAATTTGACAGACAGAAATGACTTATTGATGCCACAAAGTAAAAGCACAATTCCTTTTTATGACATGATTCTGAAAGGTAAATCACTCAGCAGAGAAAAACCAAAGGCTATTCCGTCATTTAGACACAGGAAATTTGGCTATACATCAAACATATAATAGTTTTGTTAACAAACCAAGATAGCCAAATAATAGGTTCGCCTTTTCTCAATAGACATCATGATTTATTGGTCAACCACATGTCATTTGACGCAAGACTTTCTTAAAATGAAAGTACAAAACCATCTGACAAAACCATTTTTTACAAAATCACTTTTACTTGAATCAAAAAATGTTTTAGAATAATTAAATATACCCCATCTTTAAAAATACATTTTGCATATAATTATTCAAAATATATAATGAAAAACGTCTATTTTGTGGACACTGGCTTGCGCATTGGACTGGTGGTCAAAAGCACATTAGAATACAATTTTAGACAAACAATACGCTGATTTTAGCCTTATACAAAAGCTAGCCTGTGATTTTGACAGCCCTAACCTTTTGAGATGACCTTCAAAAATCGAAGAAGTACTACTACAGAAGATTAGCGAAAATTAACAACGACACCTTACAACAACTTGGAGGCCTGCGTAACGGCACTTACGGTTTATTGCTAGGTAAGTGTGCTGAGGAAGTGGTAGCCAGGTTTTTAAAAAGTGCAAACGATGCTTCAGATGAAGATGATTAGTTCAATAAAGTCTACAGCTAACTTCGTCATCGATTGGTTGATAAAAAACAAACTAGTGTTCAATTTACGAATTTCAAAATGTCCATGAGGTATAGTAGAAACAGTGATAAATAAACTTTTTCGCAGGCTGACTAATGGTCCGCATAGCAGGGGTACCGATCTCCTGATTCTTTGCCTCCGGCCGGGAGTGTTCTGCGTGGCTGGAGTGCCGTGTGCTAATTATAAATACATGGGAGGGATTTCGGTCTCATCTTCCTTTTAATCGTACGTTAATGCTTTTAGAAGCAAACGTTCTAGAGATTTAGGCGTATTCCGTAGAATGAGCTTTCCATTCCTTATTAAATCCTTAGAATGCTTCATCATTCTGATTAGATTCGTAGTGTACTCAAAAGTTTTATATACTTTGGACATTAATGTTCAGCCTCTTCGAATTCTCCAGGGTAAAGTGGTTAAAATCCTGGGCTCCAAAGTCTCGAAAGCCTAGAATCTAAGCCTTGGAATACACCATCCGATCTTGAAATCAAAATGTTTTTTTTTTTACTATTTGCTAGACCTTAAACATTCTCTTCTTGCGGAAAATTCTCTTGGTAGACATTTGTTTTAAATATAAATTAAGATTTCTATTGCTGAGATATTTTTGAAAAGGGCAATTTTTCTTATCTCGGCCACAGTCTTTCAATATTTAAAAGATGGTTCTATTATCTATGCATAATATATATATATATATATATATATATATATATATATATATATATATATATAAATATATATATATATATATATATATATATATATATATATATATATATATACATACATATATATATATATATATATATATATATATATATATATATATATATAATATATATATATATATATATATATATATATATATATATATATATATATATATATATATATATACATATATATATATATATATATATATATATATATATATATATATATATATATATATATATATATATATATATATGCATAAAATATATTCTCCTTTCAATTTTTCAGTGAAATAACCCCCACCCAAAAAAAGAAATATTGTTAAAAATGTGAGCGGGAAGGCAACAACAATTTTAGGGGGTGGGTGCAACCCCTGCCACTACCCCATTTGACCTCACTGGCACCAGTACTGAGCACTTTTCTGTTTTTGAGCCTTTATTCAAATGCATGCACTATGGTTGGCAGCTCGCATTCATAGCTCTTGCCCTATTGTTATCACTATTTCACGTTTCTGGTTTTGCCTAACGAAACGGGCCTATGGCTTATCCGTTTTTTGGTTAAAATAAAATAAAGAATGAAAATAAATCTGAACATTCGGGGTTCTCGATACTTCGTAAGACACCTTCAACTCCTAAATTAATATAAACCCTATACCAATCCAAACTTCAGCATTTGCATATGAGATATTTTGGTAATACAGGATTAGAGGTGAATATCATTACCGTTTCATTATTTCTTTTGAATCTTAGTGGTTATTTAGTTTTTCTTTTGCTCCTGTTATTGTCTGTCAGATTCTCTCTTTGTCTCTTTCCTTTTCTGTCTATCTTTTTGTAAGCCTAATATATGTCTTACGTCGTATTATTTGTCTATTTTTATGTTTTGATATTGTTTGAGTTACATTGCTCGCTGGATCCATGAGCTAACTCTACGTAAAAACCATTTGTATATGTTTTGTTAAAATATTTATCGAAGCAAAGGCATAAAGTCTAAAACAATAATGTTTAAATTGGTTTACCATTGCCTCTATCTAGTCCTTGAAGTGTGAAGGACTAGTTGTTCAATCTAATTGGATTATCCTGCAAGGAGAAAATCCTTGCTGAAGACAAAAGAAATATTTATTAGACCACAGTCATTGATTGTGCGTCATCTCAGTGTGTGCACTTAAGGCTTAGCGTAAATGAAATGCAAATATACAAGTGCGGTTTCAACCATTTGTTGCGTCTTTACCAGTATGAAAATATTGGTACAAATGGTGAAAAATTTAGCAAACGGAAGAGCAACTTGTGTGTAATTATCTGCGATTTCTCCAAGAAAATATAGATTTTAGAAGTAAGACAATGCTTTGTTATAGTCAGAGGGAGATTAGCTATTCTGTCAAATGATAAGGAGGATGCATTAGTGAATTGCATGCATCGGTTATGCAGTACTTCACGACAGAAACACCCATGTTATGTTTTGTTTGTACGAGTTGTCTGATATTCTAGACACTACGCTAAGGTCACGAGCCGACTTATCACGTCGGCTCAAGAAAATAAAGTGTCAACTGGAGGAAAAGCTGAATGTGCGCTTTGACATTCCTCTTATCTCGCCGGTAAAGTCTAACAAAAGGAGAATGTCAAAAGCGAAAAGAAATTGTAATTTGTTTTCATGACTAGCCCTCCAAACGTGGACAGCCTCACAGCAAAGAAAGAACTGATAGATCCACTCATTAACTGTGTCAAATCAACCAAGAAGCAATAGCCAAGAGTGCCGAAAAAATCGTTACCCATTTCCAGTCGGGCGAATGTAGCGCTAAAGTGAAAGAATCTGTTGACATTGGCGTAGCCAGAGGTATTCCAAAATGTGTCGATGAGAAATATGTCGCTAATGCAGTTACTAATTGCATTGACTTTGTTCAAACACATGTTACTACGACATTTAAGCTGTGTTTTTCTACAAGTTCTTACTTGGGATTAACTAAAAAAAACTTTTTCCACAGAATAAGTTTTTCGAAGAAAAGTAAAGAACTCCATTAAACCAAAAATGAGCAAAAATAAATAAAATAATCTACCAAGCGTGAAACTACCACAAATCAGCATCGATAAATAAATGAAACCCAAAGCGAACAGAAATTACAATAAATAACCGAATCAAACTCAAAACGAGCAGAAATTAACATGAGTAGTGTTCAAAACCCCTACGCCTTCTTAAGGCCAGAACGTAATTTGCACTTTACTGAAAAAGGTATAAATGTTTTTACTTTTATAACTTCAATAAATCAAATAATATTAACATTTTGATTACTAAATATCAGTATATGTATATTAAACTGACAATGCACATTCATTTGTATTTTTTTCAGTAAAGTGCAAAGGGATTAACTAAAAAAAACTTTTTCCACAGAATAAGTTTTTCGGAGAAAAGTAAAGAACTCCATTAAACCAAAAATGAGCAAAAATAAATAAAATAATCTACCAAGTGTGAAACTACCACAAATCAGCATCGATAAATAAATGAAACCCAAAGCGAACAGAAATTACAATAAATAACCGAATCAAACTCAAAACGAGCAGAAATTAACATGAGTAGTGTTCAAAACCCCTACGCCTTCTTAAGGCCAGAACGTAATTTGCACTTTACTGAAAAAGGTATAAATGTTTTTACTTTTATAACTTCAATAAATCAAATAATATTAACATTTTGATTACTAAATATCAGTATATGTATATTAAACTGACAATGCACATTCATTTGTATTTTTTTCAGTAAAGTGCAAATTATGTTCTGGCCATGGGAAGGCATAGGGGTTTCTCAGCCCTACTTATGTTAATTTCTGCTCGTTTTGAGTTTGACTCGCTTATTTATTATAATTTCTGTTCGTTTTGGGTTTCATTTATTTATCGATGCTGATTTGTGGTAGTTTCAGCTTGGTAGATTATTTAATTTTTTTTTTTGCTCATTTTTGGTTTAATGGAGTTCTTTACTTTTCTTCGAAAAACTTATTTTGTGGAAAAAGTTTCTTTTAATTAATTTCTGTTCTTTTTATATTGACATAGTCTTTTCAGGGAAAAAGAAAATAATACTTTATATCTTTTCGTTTTTTAAGACATTATAGTTTGGCCTGCTATTTGCATGCTAGAGAAAAAATTTCAGCAATTATTAACAACATACACCCTTTTTAAAACCTGGACACAAATAGTAGTGTTTAATTTAGTTTCATACCTCCTCTAGTTGACCTAAAATAAAAAACTTGACACCATTCGCAAAAAAATCTGTTTACTTTCTTTGATAGCTTGGATACACTTACGCTATTTTGATTTGGTTCAATTTTAAAAGCAGAAGTAGCCCCGAAAGTTTGAACATAATACCCTCGGTCGTTCTTGGGATACTGCTAAGATGCCTTATTGGGAATTATCATTAACACAGTGTATTTTGATTTAATCTTAAGGCAACATTTAGTTTTTAAACATAATGGGCAAATGGGAGGGTGGGCGTGGGAGGGTGACTAGTTGCCCTCCAATCCCTATCGACTATTAAAAAGGGCACTAGCCCTTTGAATATCCAATCGAATGCACCCTTTGTCAAGTTTCTACGACAAAGCTTTCAATAAAAACCTTATATTCCCCCAGAGCATAACTTGTAACCCTTGCCCTGAGGTCTCTAAGGAGGAGGGGTTGTCATCCTCAAAGACCTAATTTTCAGAACTTTCAACTACGTTGGAAAAAATGGCTATATCAAAATTTTAATTGGATGTGTTTGGATAAATGATGGGCGTGAGAAGGGGGTTAGTTGCCCTCCATTCACTTTCAAGTATTAAAAGGGCAATAGTCCTTTGAATTTCCAATCGAATGAGCCCTTTTTCAAGTTTCTACGACAAAGATTTCAATGAAAACCTTATATGCCCCCAGGGCATAACTTATAACCCTTGCCCTGAAGACTGTGGGGGGAGCGTCCTGCTCAAAGGTATTATTTCCAGAACTACATTGGACAAAATGGCTATCTCAAAATTTTGGTTAGATGTGTTTGGGGAAATGGTGGGCGTGGAAGGGGTTTTAGTTGCCTTCCAATCACTTTCGACTATTAAAAAGGGCACTAGCCTTTCGAATTTCCAATCGAATGAGCCCTTTTTGAAGTTTCTACGACAAAGCTTTCTATAAAAACCTTATATACCCCCAGGGCATAACTTAAAACCCTTGCCCTGAGAGGTTTGGGAGGTTTGTCATCCTCAAAATCATAATTCCCAGAACTTTCAAATACATTGAACAAAATGGCTATCTTAAAATTTTAATTGAAAGTGTTTGGGCAAATGGTGGGCGTTAGAGGGGGGTTAGTTGCTCTCCATTCACTTTTAACTATTAAAAAGGGCACTAACCCTTTCAATTTTCCAATCAAATGAGCCCTTTTTGAAGTTTCTACGACAACACTTTCTATAAAAACCTTATATGCCCCCCGGGTATAACTTACAACCCTTGCCCTGAGGGCTCTGAGGGAGTTGTCATCTTAAAATACCTAATTTATGTGTGTGTGTGTTTTTGTGCACTTTCTATAAGACTTTATATGCCCCCCGTAATAACTTACAACCCTTGTCCTGAGGGCTCTGAGGGGGTTGCCAGCTTAAAAGCCCTAATTTCCAGAACTTTTAACTACGTTGAACAAAATGAATATCTCAAAATTTTGATTGGATGCGTTTGGGCAAATGGTGGACGTGAGAGTGAGGCTAGTTGCCCTCCAATTACTTCCAACTTTAAAAAGAGCACTAACCCTTTCAATTTTCAATCGAATGAGCCCTTTTTGAAGTTTACGACATCGCTTTCTAAAAAACCTCATATGCCCCCAGGGCATAACTTACAGCCCTTGCCCTGAGGGCTGTGGGGGGATGTCATCCTCAAAGACATAATTTCCAGAACTTTCAACTACGTTGAAAGAAATGGCTATCTCAAAATTTTGATTGTATGTGTTTGGGAAAATGGTAGGCATGAGAGGGTGGTTAGTTGCCCTCCAAATACTATCAACTATTGAAAAGGCCACTAGCCATTTCAATTTCCAACCGAACGAACCCTTTTTGAAGTTTCTACGACAACGCTTTCTATAAAAACCTTATATGCCCCCAGGGCATAACTTACAACCCTTGACCCTAATCTCTGGGTTTTTTTTCAACCCCAAAAGCATTGTTATATGATATTTAAACTATTTTGAATAGAATGACTATCTCAAAATTTATATTAGCAGCATTTCGGGACAATACGACGTGTGAGTGTGTGTGTGTGTGTGTGGGGGGGGGGGGGGGGGTAGCTGCCCTTTGATCACTTTGACTCTTAAAAAGAGCACTAGAGCGTCTGATTACCAATCCAATGAGCCCCCTCCGAAGTTTATATAACTATGCTTTCTATAAAAAAAACCTTTAATGCCCCCAGGGCATAACTTACAACCCTTGCCCTGAGGGCTGGGGGGATTTGTTATACTCAAAGACATAATTTCTAGACCTTTCGAACACATTTAACAAAATAGCTATCTCAAAATTTTGATTGGAAGTGTTTGGGGAAATGATGGACGTGGGAGAGCATTTGCCCTCTGATCAGTTTCGACTAATAAGAGAGACATTAGTCCTCTCAATTTCCAATCGAATGAGCCCTTTGTGAAGCTTCTATGACAAAACTTTCAATAAGAACCTTATGTGCCCCAAGGGCATAACTTACGACCCTTGTCCTGAGGGCTATGGGGGGACGGTTGTCATCCTCAAAGACATAATTTCCAGACCTTTCAACCATGTTGAACGAAATGGCCATATCAAAATGTTGATCGGAAATGTTTGGAGAAATAATGGGCGTGGGCGGGGGATTCTCCCTCTGATTACTTTCGACAATTAAAAAGGGCAATAGCCCTCTCAATTTCCAATCAAATGATTCCTTTTCAAGTTTCTACGACAACTCTTTCTATAAAAACCTTATAAGCCCCCGGGGAATAACTGACAACCCTTGCCCTGAGGGCTGTAGGAGGTTCTCATCCACAAAGACACAATTTCCAGAGCTGTCACCGACGTTGAAAAAGGATTCCTTTTCAAGTTTCTACGACAACTCTTTCTATAAAAACCTTATAAGCCCCCGGGGAATAACTGACAACCCTTGCCCTGAGGGCTGTAGGAGGTTGTCATCCTCAAAGACACAATTTCCAGAACTGTCAACTGCGTTGAACAAATGGCTATCTCAAAGTTTTGATTGGATGTGTTATGGGTAATGGTGGGTGTGAGAGGGGGGTTATTTGCCCTCCAATCACTTTCGAATTTTAAAAAGGGCACTAGCCCTTTCAATTTCCATTTGAGTGAGTCCTTTTTGAAATTTCTACGTCAACGATATTTATAAAAAACCTTATATTGCCTCAGGGAATATCTTACAACCCATGCCCTGAGGGGTGTGGGGGATTTGTCATCCTCAAAGACATAATTTCCAGAACTTACAACAGTGTTGAACAAAATGACTATATCAAAATTTGGATTGGATGTGTTTGGGGAAATGGTGGGCGCGAGAGTTAGTTATCCTCAAACCACTTTCGACTATTAAAAAGGGCAATAACCCTTTCAATTTCCAATGGAATGAGCCCTTTTTGAAGTTTCTACGACAACACTTTCTATAAAAGCCTAATATGCCCCCAGGGCACAACTTACAACCCTTGCCCTGAGGGCTTTGGGGGTTTGGGGGGGTTGGGTTTTATCCTTAAAGTCCTAATTTCCGAAACTTTCAACTACGTTGAACAAAATGACTATCTAAAAGTTTTGATTGGATGTGTTTGGGGGAAAGATGGGTGTCAGAGAGGGGGTTAGTAGCCCTTGAATCACTTTCCGACTATTAAAAAGGGCACTAGGCCTTTGAATTTTCAATAAAATGAGCCCTTTTTCAACTTTCTACGACAAAGCTTTCGATAAAATCCTTATATGCCCCCAGGGCATAACTCATAACCCTTACCCTGAACACTGTGGGGGGGATGTGTCCTGCTCAAAGATATAATTTCCAAAATTTTCAACTGCGTTGAACAAAATGGCTATCTCACAATTTTGATTGGATGTGTTTGGGAAATGGTGGTGTGGAACGGGTTTCAGTTGCCTTCCAATCACTTTCGACTATTAAAAAGGGCACTGGCCATTCCGATTTCCAATCGAATGAGCCCTTTTCGAAGTTTCTACGATAACTCCTTCGATACAAAGTTCCCTGGTCTAGAAAAAAAAATAAACAACAAGCGCCAACATCGTTCTTCACTTAAGCAGCGCTATTGCGCTGCCTATGAAATAGCTTTTTACAGCTTCTCCAAAGTGTTTGGGGTTTTACCAAGGTAAGGAGAGCTGCAGGCACCTGCTCCACAGAAAATCTTCTAAACACTATTATAGCTTTTCATTATCAAGTCTATAATTGTAATCCACATAATCTCTTCTCAAATTACTTTTACTGCCTTTATTTTCTATATTTTTATATAAAGATTCTCTAAGATCCTTTATCTGAAAATTCCCTCTTGCAGTTACAGAAAAGTAAAAATTACACATTTTACTCCGAATCTGGATACAACAAAAAGAACAATAATTTGTCATTCACCTTATTTGGAAACTGCTCAGTTTCGGTTTTTTCTTTCTGTTCAATTACTTCTGATTGGGATACAAAACAATTCAATACTTTCAAGCAGAAACTGTTAATTACCTGGAATAAATAAGCATCCCCGAAAGCAGTGCTAAGACAAAAAACGAAGTCGCGTTTAGGATGTTCTGGTATTGCTGAAGTATTGCACCATCTACTATGATCAAATGACGAGGGGCTGCTTCAACTCCACGTCCATCACGAGCATCACAAGGGTAGAACAAAAGAGTTGTACCTTTAAGGCAAACCCAATAACCACGCCACCCTCTCTTGTGGGCAAGCTCTATTTGGTGTCTTTTTCTTATCAGCCACTTCTTAACACTAAGAAACCTGAAAAATGATTTATTATATTTTTATGAATTCTTGAGATATCAGCGAATATACTTGTTTTTTTTGGAGAAAAATATAGTCTTAATGCAGTGCTTGTCATTTTCTTTAAAAAAAAGGGATGAACTGTTCCACAGTATCTTCTAGATGGATTAAATTTATGTGTTAAGTGATTTTTGTTCCCGATTCTGTCGAGTTTTCTCTCTGTCGGGAATTTAATATGTTGCTTAAATATGGTACTAATAATAAAACCTTGAACCTTTAAAAAAACAATAATGAAATATACACAATCATAACGACACAGTGCAAAATTTGGAGGAGAGGTATTGTTCCTAAATATCATCGGGATGGGTTTTCATGAATAATTCTTGAAATTCATATCCCAGGTGATTTTGATTATTCTTCAGATATTTGCTCCATTAAAGATGACTAAATAATCAACAACTATAGCTTTTTTTTTTCCCTGGATTTATTTTGAAGTCCTGAAACAAGCCCAACTTCTGTAATCTTTATTGTGTGTCGTTCTTCAACCAACAGGACAATTAAAATAATGCTCCAATATCCGTGATTACATCATAGGTAACAATTTTGTCTTTAAACAGCTGTATAGAGAAACAGCGTTTTTTCGTACTCTGCATCAGTTTGTATGATAGTAGACAATTTTTTTTTTTTCTATTTACATTTTTTTAACTGAAACATCTGGTTTTGAGAAAATTTATTATTTTCTTATGATAGTTCATGTTAGTTTTCCATACCTGCAATATTTTGACAGTGCCACACAAAGGTTGCCAGCATCCATTACGTTAGAATGGAGAACAAAAGCTGTAGAAAAAAGAATGATCATCAAAATCGCTGCAAGTTTCCTATTTTCTCGTCTAAGATCGGAACAAAAGCGGAGTCATTAAGCAACTTTTTCGTATCAAAGCGGAACTTGTTTTCTAGACGACAGAGCAATTGGGGAGCCTCAAAGTTGCTGAGACATATCCCATCGAGATCTAATGTGGCAACCATTCGTTAATTAATTGATGATATAAGACAGACCTTGGCTGTGAAGAATTTCCGTTGGAACAAAAATAAATCAAATAATTAGAAGAAAGGAGGGTGCCCTCTACTAACAGAACTATTTTTGTCAAGAGACAGAGCAGTCACTTAACATAAACTGAAAGGAATAACATAATAGATCACCAAGACATGCATCAAAATAGATTAACTACAGAGTATGCTCAAACAACCGAAACGACTTATCTAGTTAACAAGGACAATCTCAACCCTCTTAAGCGTTGAGGCCAGCTTTGGAGGGGGAAGGGTATAGTGGATGGAGACAACCCTTAAATAATGTGCGATATGGATGAACACCTCCATCGAATTAGCTGTCAAGCTGAGAGTGTAACATAGTGTTTGCAGTTATCTTTGTCTGATTTCAAAACTGTTACAGTACTATACAAAGGCATACAGTAAAAACAAAGAAGGACAGGTTCGATCCTGAGATGGAAATGAAAGACATTCTCATGGAAGGGAGTTAGAAGGGGGGGGGGGGTATTTTTAAAATATAAAAATTTTATTTTCAGTTGAATCGTGTAATTTAAAAATATAATTTTTATGGGGGACCACACTACCCCTTCTGTGCATCCTTATTAGCTTTGTTAATAAACAAAATTCTTATAGATTTATTATACTTTTTGTAAAATGGCTAAACGTGTCAATGTGGTAATTTTAAAAATAATGCACATTAAA
This sequence comes from Artemia sinica, assembly GCA_027921565.1. Lineage (NCBI taxonomy): Eukaryota > Metazoa > Arthropoda > Branchiopoda > Anostraca > Artemiidae > Artemia > Artemia sinica. Next base: position 34,718,938 of record CM051257.1, read on the forward strand.
TTTAATGATTCACAATGACACCAATACATGAAAATTTAGCGTGGGGTGACGAAATGTAGTTTTCAAACTTTCGGAGGAGAGGAGGGCAGTTTTTTATTTTTCAATTAAAATACCCAAACGGGCATTTTTCGGTGAAAATACCCCCCCCCCTCCCCCTAAAAAATGTGTTTTTTTTCAAAATATAGAAGGGAGGCTTATTATTCGGTATTTTTTTATGAAATCATTTTAAAAATATTCTCTTTATGAAAGTAAACTGTGACTTCATTATACTAGAAATTACCCAAAATAACCAAGACTGGAGTGCTACCTGTTGATTTATAAATCATCTTATGTTAAGAGCAATTTCTGGTGGTTTTAAATTTTAAGAACCCTCTTTGCTTTCATTGAAAAAAAGAAACTGGGGTCCCTTCTTTTTCATTTTCCTTCTCGAAAGACTTAGTATACCCAGGGGGCACCAATTCAAAAAAATGTAGAATGGCGGGGGCAAAGATTTTCTTAATCTTCTCTAAAAGAAGGTATAAACGAAAAAATCACAATCTATGGGATGGTAGCAACTTTGATTTCTTTTTGTCTGATTTTCGGCAAAAATTTGTCTGATTTTCAAAAAAAGGGGGAAACACCCCCTAAAAGTCATAGTATTTTAATGAAAATCACATGATCAGATTTAGCGTATAAAAGAACCCTACTGTAGAGGTTTCAAGATCCTATCTGCAAAAGTGAGGAATTTTGTAATTTTTGCCAGAAGAAAGATCACGGATGCGTGTTTATTTGTTTTTGTTTTTTTCCCCAGGGGTGATCGTATCGGCCCAGTGGGCCTGGAACTTCGGATGAGGGTTCACTATAGCGGAAATGAAAAGTTCTAGTGCCATTTTTAAGTGACCAAAACAATTGGAGGGCAACTAGGCCCCCTCCCACGCCCTTTTTTTCCAAAATCGTCCGAGCAAAATTTTGAAATAGCTATTTTGTTTAGCATAGTTGAAAGGCCAAAAAGCTGTGTATTTGGAGATAACCTGACCCCCATAACACCTAGGGAAAGGTATTTAAATTATAAAATTAGCCCATTGTTTATGTATAGTATTTGTAATTCGGAAGTATGCATACACATTTAGGGTGGGGAGGGGCGGACGAATTTTCTGCTGGGAGGATTTGCACGGGGAGAACTTTCCATGGAGAGGGAAGTTTCCAGGGGTTTCAGGGAAATAATACACTGGGGGGGGGGGGGGGGAACTTGCCAGAATTCCTATACAAAATTTCTTCATGTCTTGCTTTCTCTTTACCGATTCAATTTTACGTGTGGAGATGTTAAGGGTCATTGTCCGGGGTAAATTTTCAGCAGGATTGAATCGTCCAGAAGATATTTCCATGGGGAGGGGTATTTTCCCGTGGAAGTGGAACCAGATATACTGGCGTTGTTTGAAAAACGATCAGAAATTAAATTAAAAAAAAAATTAACTGAAAGCAAGGAGCAACATTAAAACTTATAAACGAATAGAAATTATTACGTATATGAGGGGGGTTGCCCCCTCCTTAACACCTCACTCTTTGCACTATAGTTTAAATTGTGTCTCAATTCTTTAAAACGACGCCTGAAACACAAGGGTCGTTTAATTAGAACAATAAGTAACTTTTTTAAAGTGCCGAAAAACTTTAGCATAAAGAGCGATGTGTCAAGGAGGGGGCACCCCCCTCAAATACGTAACAATTTCTGTTCGTTTGAAGCTTCAATGTTGCTCCTTACTGTCAATGGAAAAACTAGTTTTTTTTATTTAATTAAATTTATAAATCGAAGCGTCATGCTCTTAAACTGAATTATTTCCTGAAGTTCTTTTGCTTTTTTCGATCGCCAATCTGTATTTTTGTTATAGCACATTCCTTTTACTATATCTTGGACCGGTCTTGACATTGATCCCCGTATAAAACAATGTTATCAAATCTATGAATCGCCTTTTTGTGTTATTATTTTATGATCCACAGAGCATGTTCTTAACAAATTTGTAGCTGTTTGAAAAAAAAATTGGCTATTAATTAAGACCCACTATTACGACAGACTTAAGATTATCGTCTTCTTTTTTAAGTCACTCTTGGCCCTTACTTCTAAACTAAATTCAAGATTTAGACAAACTTACTAACACAGAAGAATCACTCTCTTCAAACTGAAAATAAAAATTGTCTGGTTTGCACAAAACTATATACTTAGTTTTATTTAATGAATATATATTTAAAAAAAAAGGATGTAGCCCAGCAGGACCTGACAGGCAAAAGTATTTGGAGGGGAATCAAGATTAGATCTCATCGTCCCGTTAAATAATTCTGGAGCTCTTTATCATAGTGAAGAAAATCACCCACCTATTTAAGAAGAGAAACGAAAATTACGAGGACGCTTTGATAAAATTAGAAAAAAAAGAGTGAAAAATTTTCTGTTCGAAAAGAGTGAAAAAAAAAAAAAAACACAACCTAAAATCCAAGCCTCTTCCTACCTACGAAAAATTACTCGCTTCATTTTTAATGTATTTTACCATCAACGTAAGTTAGACATAAGCCGCACTGGCAGAGTGAGTTTTGATTTTTAATCTACTATGTTTAAGTTTAAACCAAATGCTGTTTTGTATATTTTCTAGCATATAGGTCACACGTCCACTATCCCCCTCCCCAAAGTCGACACTAATATCGAAAGGGCTTCATATTGAGTCATTCCGTTAACACCAAGGGCGTGGATACAAACACAGAACTGAAGATAGGGATGAAGGAGACAAGGATGGAGATACTAAACTGTGCGAACCAATGGTAGACAGTGGGCAACCCCTTAAGAATACTAGCCAAGTGAACAACAAAGTACAAAATTGTCCTATTCCAAAAACCGAATGCTCCTACTGTCAGTAACTAACGGCAACATGGACGTCACTGGAATACTTTCTCTAGGCAACAAAGCCTAGGATAGAGATCTAAGCAATTTTTACTGAAGTGAATCTCAAACTGAAATGGATTCGAATCAGAGTTTATGTGAAGGCCAAATAGACCTTCATTAGGACTTCTTGGTCAGCATTTTTGGATAAAAAAAAATATACGGACAAAGTTTGATGAAAGAAAGAAATGACCGACAATAACCTACCCTATGTAAAATAAAGAAAACATGAAAAAACTCAATTCAAGTGACAAATATACTTGAAAAATTCAAGGTTATAAGCCCCAGTATGATTATTTTTACATACTGCTAAATGCATTTTGCCAAAAAAAATTCTGCAGACAAGTAGAAAAATTGAGTTAAATCTTAACTGAAAGGCTTAAAAGAGAATAGCGGTTCACAAAATAAGGCCTGAACAACAAATTTCGACTAAGATTAACGCAAAAAACAAATAAATTTCTTTTATAGGCCTATACTTTAAAAATTGAGGAAAACCACACGATGAAAACCACACGAAGCAGGGTTGCCACCAGGCGAAAAAATAAATAACTAAATTCTTGAAAAATATATCACTAAATGGGCAAACTAATTACTAGATTCTTGAGAAAATCACTAAAATTAGCAACAAAATCACTAAAATTATAATTAACCGCTTCAACAGATAATGTGCTTTTGCAGGTTAAATAGGTTTTAATAGCTTTTTAGGCTTTTAACACTGTTTTATCAATATGATTAACTTGTTTCTTTATTAGGTTCAACACAGGATGCCAATAGGAAGGTGGTACAATTATCCCCCTAGATTTTGAAAAATATCTTTACTTTGGTGTTTCATTTTTTTTTCTAAGCAAAACTCCTCCCTACATTTTGAAAAATACCTTTTTTGTACCGTTATGAAAATAATCAGAAAATTTTTCGCTCCACTGCTTGCATTTTCCTGAATTGGCGCCCATGGCTTATCTCCCCCACCTGTGAATGTTGGCTTGGCTAGCGGCAGTTAAGCCAAAACATTTACTTTTCTCTTTAAAATTTTCCTTGTTATTCAATACCCCATTTTTCCTATGCATTTAGAAACCATTTTCTTTTTGCTCTAGTTGAACTACTATAATTACTGGAGTAATAGCGAGGGTTTTGGAAAAATATCAACGAAACTGATAAGAAAATAAATTATCTTTACCTTTTTGTTTCAGTTGTATCATGAAATTAACAAAAGAATTAATAAACAAAATATTAAAATTGCTTTCAAACCCAAAATGACTATAACATCTTTAGTAAATTGAGGCAAAGATGTAATTCCAAAAAAGACATACAAAGTGGTGTAAATAGAACATCTTGTTCTAGTGGAAAATATTATGTTGGCAAAACACAACAAAATTTAGAAAACAAATTCCAACAACAAAAAACTGCAATATATTATTCCTTAAAGTACAACTAAAAAAAAAAAAAAAAAAAAAATCAGAAACTTACGATAGCAGTTGTGGAACGTCTGTACGATCTTTCGAACCAAAATGTTATGTTTAATGAAGCAAAAATTTGTTCAAAATTGTGTTGGGCTATTACAGAGTCATTGCAAAAATATATAAATTAAATAAAACAAATTACGTATAAAGGAATTAGCACATATAGAGACTGAATAAGAATGTGAATAGTCATTAAATTAAATTTATAATTAAAGTTTAAATTAAATTAAATTAAATTAAAGTTTAACAGAAAAAACACGCTAAAACTTAATATACTATTAATAGTAAGGAAGATCAAGAAATTTGGAAGATTCGCCTCACATAAATTTGACCTTAAAATGCAAGATAAAATAAACTTGAACAAGTCAATAATTTTGTTTAGCACCGCAGGTAATTAATTAAATTTATCATACTCAATAGTTTCTTGATCTGTAGTTTGTTTTTGATTAATTTAACCTAGGGCATACGTAAGATTTTTAAATAAAAATACTCTTTCATTTTACTAGAGTCCCATATCAGAAGATTAAGTCATACATATATGAACAATAGTAAGTAATATATAACAGACATCCTGGCATGTGGCTTATGTATTGTTACGTGATTGGACTTTGTTAAATTTGAATTTCCTTTCGTCATTCTTTTTGTTTTTTAGTATAGTAGTTGTTTGTTTTCTTAGTTTTTTCATTTTTTATTTAAGCTAGCTTTTTTCGACGTTCATAAAGGCTTCCAGGTGTGAAGCCGAAATATTTGGACCTTTACTATTATTTTTGTGTTAAAGCGTTTTTATTTTTAACTATCTTAACAAATTGTACCAGTTATTGGTAGATTTTCTTTTCAATTGAATATAGAAATGATATTAACATATTGACGGATTGAGGAAAGGGAGCTTTCTTAACTAAGCAAAGGAAAAAACATTACAATGGGTCCAGCCCAAGTTTACAATATGTTAACGACTACATGTCAAAGCTGTAACTGAACTTACATGGGGATATTGCTAGTAAAATAAAATGAAAAAAAAAAAAATCAATTTTGATTAATCTCTCTATGTAAATTGGTTATGCAATACCACTTTATGCAAATCAGTGCGTACAAATTGTGTCAACCCAGTCTCTCTCGAATTTGATCTACTATGGCTTCTGAGGAAGAACAAAAAGAATAGTTTTGGATTTTCATTGTCTGTCAGTAAAGTTTTCACTAGAGCGTCCCTTTTGCTTCTTGGAAAATTTATTCGCTTGAATTTACGCTTCACGTAGGCCTACTATATCACAAGGAATCACTAGATTGCAAAAAAAATCAGTAGTTTTAGAAGTAAAATTATTGCCAAAAAATCACTAGAATATAAAAAAATCACTAGAAGTAGTGATCAAACAGTTCGTGGTAACGAACAGTAAGTAAGGAGCGACCCGCCTCAATAGTAACCGAAACTCTTAAAACCGGAAATTTTGATACCAATAGATACATCAAAATAATCAGATTTTTATGCTGATTTCAAATATATACGCATTATCAAGTTTAGTCTTATCCGTAAAAAGTTATGCGCCTTAGAAAATTTGCCTTATTTTCGAAAAAAAGGGGGAAACACCCCTTAAAAGTCCTAGAACTTTAATGAAAATCACACCATAAGATTCAGCGTATCAGAGAACCCTACTGTAGAAGTTTCAAGCTCCTATCTGCAAAAATGTGGAATTTTGTATTTTTTGCCAGAAGAAAGATCACGGATGCGTGTTTATTTGTTTGTTTGTTTTTTGTTTTTTTTTCCAGAGGTGATCATATCGATCCAGTGGTCCTAGAATATCGCAGGAGGGCTCATTCGAATGGAAACTGAAAGTTCTAGTGCCCTTTTAATTGACCAAAAAATGGAAGGCAACTAGGCCCTAGCCAAAAAAAGTAAAATTAATATGCAAATTTCGTTTTAACTATTCATGTTAAGTACGGTGAGCCAAAATCAAAGCTGCATTAATTCAAAAACGTTCAGAAATGAAATAAAAAAAAAACAAGTTTTTTTAACTAAAAGTAAAGAGCGACATTAAAACTTAAAACGAACAAAAATTATTCCGTATATGAAAGGGGCTGTCCCCTCCTCAACGCCTCGCTCTTTCAAACAGTTCGTGGTAACGAACTGTAAGTAAGGAGCGACCAGGCTCAATAGTAACCGAAACTCTAAAAAACGGAATTTTGAAGCCAATAGATACACCAAAAGAATCAGATTTTAATGCTGATTTCAAATATATAAGTTGCATCAAGTTTTGTTCTACCCATCAAAAGTTACGCGCCTGAGAAAATTTGCCTGATTTTTGAAAAAAAGAGGAAACACCCCCTAAAAGTTATAGAACCTTAATGAATATCACACCATCAGATTCAGCGTATCAGAGAACCCTATTGTAGAGGTTTCAAGCTCCTATCTGCAAAAATGTGGAATTTTGAATTTTTTGACACAAGAAAGATAACGGATGCGTGTTTATTTGTTTTTTTTTTTTTTTTTTGTTTCCAGGGGTGATCGTATCGACCCAGTGGTCTTAGAATATCGTTCAGGGCTCATTCGAACGGAAATTAGAATGTGAATGAAAATCACACCATAGGTTTCAGTGTATCAGAGAACCCTATTGTAGAGGTTTCAAGCTCCTATCTGCAAAAATGTGGAATTTTGAATTTTTTGCCAGAAGAAAGATCACGGATGCGTGTTTATTTGTTTTTTTGTTGTTTTTTTTTCCAGGGGTGATCGTATCGACCCAGTGACCTTAGAATATCGTGCAGGGCTCATTCGAAAGGAAATTAAAAGTTCTAGTGCCCTTTTTAAGTGACCAAAAAAATGGAGGGCAACTAGGCCCCCTCCCAAGCTAATTTTTTTCCCAAAGTCACCCGATCAAAATTTTGAGAGAGCCATTTTGTTCAGCATGGTCGAAAATATAATAGCTATGAATTTTAGGATTAGTTAATCCCCCAAGCCCCCGGGGGGAGGGCTGAAAGTTATGAACTTTACCCAATGTTTACATATAGTATTGGGTATTGGGAAGTATACAGCCGTTTTCAAGGGGGATTTTTCTGGTAGTGGAGGAGGGTCGGAGGGCTATGTGGGAGGATCTTTCCATGGAGGAAGTTTCCATGGGGGAAGGGAAATTCTTATGAAGGGGACGCCGGATTTCCCAGCATTATTTAAAAAAAACGATCAGAAATTAAATACAAAAAAAACAAACAAGTTTTTCAGCTGAAAGTAAGGAGCCACATCAAAACTTAAAACGAACAGAAATTATTACGTATATGATTGGGTTCGCCCCCTAGTCAATACCTCACTCTTTAAGCCAAAGATTTTTTAGTACTTTCATAAGAGCTATTTATTCTAATTAACGGCCTTTGTGATTAAGGGTCATTTTTGAAGAATTGGAACAAAATTCAAACTTTAGCGTAAAGAGCGAGGTATTGACTAGGGGGAGAACCCCCTAATATATGTATTAAAAATATATGAATATAGAAGTTCGTTCCGTAAGTTAATTCGTAAGTTACGTATATTTATTACTAATAAAAACGTTCGTAAATAAAATTAAACAACTTTCGAGAAAGCCATTTAACCAAATAAAAGTAAAATTAACATGCAAATTTTGTTTTAATTATTCATGTACGGTAAGCCAAAATCAAAACCTGTATTAATTAAAGAACGTTCAAGAATTAAATAAAAAAAAACAAGTTTTTTTAACTGAAAGTAAGGAGTGACATTAAAACTTAAAACGAACAGAAATTATTCCGTATATGAAAGGGGCTGTCCCCTCCTCAACGCCTCGCTCTTTACGCTAAAGTTTGACTCTGTCTCACAACTTTATTTTTTAAAACAATAAAAAAACTTTAGCGTAAAGAGCGAGGCGTTGAGGAGGGGACAGCCCCTTTCATATACAGAATAATTTCTGTTCGTTTTAAGTTTTAATGTCACTCCTTACTTTCAGTTAAAAAAAACTTGTTTTTTTTTATATAACCCTGACACGAAGTAATAAGTGAGCTTCAGCTAATAAATCTTTGCCTCACGCCTCAATGTCTATTTTACGTTGTTAGTATCCTCACGGTTGTATTGCATATGGGATTGGAGAGGGGTTGCGTTTCAAGATATAGGTCTGTATGTAGAGCACCCTAACACCTAACGCGACATGTTGTTGCTGTTTGCGGGTCGTTTTTGCAGTACTTTTGCGGAGATGGTCAAAGATTTGAAACATTATAACTTGTAAGCACTATCGCTCATTGATTATTGTGATATTAAATATCTTAATCTTTGAAAGGAAACGCATGCACTCTTTTTACTCGTCAACTTTTCTTGGCCAAATGTACAGCACGTGGTCGAGGAAGCTTCGTTAGGGTGAACTAGGGAGAACAATATGATGAACAAGGTGCTTAGAAAGCTCTAAATTAGAAAGCTCTAAATTAGAAAGCTCTACTACAAATTTTGATGAATTGTAAGCCCATTTACAAATTTTTCGTCCAACAAACAAAACAGAATTACCAAATCTTAATAAATGATTAAAAACTATTAGACAGAATTCCTGACTCCCACTTGCGCATGTATGATAAATTATCCTTAAAGATGATGATTCTCCTGTCCTTTTTCTAATGTGAAATAGTGTTTCTAAGACATGCTTGGATACCAATGTTCATTCCACCTCCCTAAGAATTACAACTAGTCATAAATCTTTCAAGTTTGAAAACAGTCTTTCTCTACATTTTATCAAGATATCTTTCGAAATTTTCCCCCTGCCAAGTACAGCTTCCGCTTAGGAAAATGTCTTTTGGGCAAAACTTACCCAGCTTTGCGAACTGCCCCTGTGCAGTTGAATGCTGCAGCAGCGACTTTTTTTGACCTATGAGGCGATATACTCTGTCCATCAGCGGAACCACCTCCATCTTCATCATCACTAATAGCGGTTGTAAGTGACATCCGATCATCGTCAGATACCTTAAATAGATTGTCAATTAGTGGTATTCCAATTCAATTTTTGAGTCGACTAGCTTTTGTACTAAAATTCTCTCGATGTTTTAAGTTACTTTGCAAAGTTATGGAAGAGCAAGAGCCACGGATGTAGGCAGGAACGAGGGGGGGGGGGGGCGGTAACTCCCCAAATATTTTAAACTTTACAAATTTCTTGGATTTCACAGTCTATCTGTGAAATAAAAATTGGTACTTGTAGGATATACCCCCTACGGATCAAGTTGTTCATGCATTGACGCACTGTAAACCGGTTTCTTTCGCTAGTTTCTTTCAACTTAGCGTTAGAAAAGACAAAGAGAAGTGATAGAATACATGGGAAAAATATAATTTGGCGTATATGTTTGCACATGGGGTGGGGGGGGGGTGTAAAGTATTTAGATAGTGTGAAGTCAGAAAACAATTCCTACTTCATAATATCAGAATAATTGTAGTTAACACACTTTGCGTGCAGACCCGAAGTACTTTACCCCCCCCCCCCTAATGTGCACATATATAGCCCAAATTTGTTTCTAAAGTACTATATTTTAACATAATAAAGCACATTTTATTAGGATGAACCTAATTTCACTTCTTGAACGGGAGGGGGTATATCATACAAGCACCAAAAAAATTAGCCTCCCGAAAACATTATTGCATCCATGCCTGATAAGAGCCATCCACTTGCCAAATCAGTTAGCCCCATTAGAAATACAAAGGATATTTCTCCATGTCCCTAAGTGAACCTTGCAGAGTTAACATTTTCAAAATTGTATAGGAGAGCGAAAGTAAGGTTTATAGCTTTTCTTGGAAACAGTTGTTGTTCAACGATTTAAATGAGAAGAATCTATAAAACACTTAACAATGAGTAGCTGAATAATCTGGCTTGCATTTTGTACACCTTGTAGTGCAGAAAATTGTGGTAGATGGGCTTTGAGCTTGACTAGTAAACTTATCTCCTATAAAAATCAGTCTTCCTTCTTCTTATTAAATTAATATTTCGGTGTGCGCGCAATTCAGCCCCGTTGAGCTCAACCCCGTTTAACTCCACCCCGCTTCAACTCAGCCCACATCCAACCTAGCTCCTATGCAATACAGGCCTCATTTAATTCAAACCCCATGCAACTCAAACCTAATTGAATTCTAAGGCTACGTTAGATTGAATTGGGTTGGGGTTGAGGTTGAATTTAATGGGGTTGAGATGAACAAGGGAGGGGGCGAATTGAGTAGGGGTTGAATTGCATGGGATTGAGTTAAATGAGGGCTGTGTTACATGGGACTGCGTTAAATGGGGTTTGAATTGCATGGGAGTTCAGTTGGATGGGATTTAAGATACATGGAGTTGAATCAAACAGGGGATGACGTGCACGAGGGTAGAGTTGAATTGAGTTGCATAGCTAGAATAGTCGCAGGACATATTTACATGTTTAGTTCAAAAGAAAAGATGTCCTTCAATAAAAATCATGCAGACTTAGCGTACTCATTGAAAATAATAGGTTAAAAATGACCCCCCCCTCATAATTTAGAATTTGCATTTTAGCTACGTTATGCTAAAATTTGACAACAGTTTTCCTGAAAGAATTTTAGAAAGTGAAAAATAGAACCACTTTGCTATTGTTTCATTTAGCAATGGTCTTTCAATATCACTAGAAAGTATCCATACAATTAAGGAATGTATTTGAACTGAAAGTTTTGATGTTTAAATTACAATAAAGAAAATCTTAACAGTTTATGACATTGCTTTTATGTTAGATCATTCATTCTTGAAGCATTAAGAAATAAAGCCAAACTTTAGCGTGAAAAGTAGGAGGCAAGGGCAGTAGTTCCCAAATATGTAACTTATTTATTCCATTTTATTTCTGCTCGTTTCTACTTATATTCAGCGTAATCCTGAATACGAGACAGGGGGCTAAAATACCCCTTAAACATCTCCTCTTTAAGGTTAAGTTCTAACTTTTACATAACAATGCTTCAAATATGATAATCATCTATCATAAAGTTCAATCCTGAGGACATTGATCTAGGTGGAGTGCTTTAAATGCTGGTCATCATTTTTATAGAGGTGTTCAACGGATAAATATTATTCTTATAAGGATTCCTCCTCCTTATTCTTGTAAGGATTCACCACCTAATGTACGTATTTATATAGTATGACTGCATCGTCTTTTTTTCTTACCTTCTATTAAGATCGTTCAATCAATCTTCAAATATTTTACCTTTACCTTGGGTACAAATTTTCTTAAAAGGGATTGACTTTTATCGCCCTGGAAAATATCAGGCCTGAATCAATAATTTAATTTATAGGGGAAAAAGGAACCTATAATCAATTACCCTAAGGAAATACAGAAACTGTGATGAGAAAGTTCAAATCGAAACCACTGAGCCATGAAATGAAAATGGGACGACACTGACGTCATAACATTAATACTGCAAAATGGTGATCTGTAATATTTTTGGGAGAATCTAACCATAACAATGGAAATGTTTGAAAGACAGATAGGTAAATTTTGTACAAATATATTTTGATTTGCAAAAAAAAAGAAAGTAAAAAAATGATAAAAATTAAATACAGGGAATCCTTTAAGAAATTTACAAAATTATAAAAGAAATCGCAGAATGTTGGGGATGGCCTGGCCAATCTTGAGGGGTCGTACAGGAAAGTCATTAAGTGAATTATTATTATTATTTATAATTATTATTTTGAGGGATTGATTTTTTTAAAATACTCGTCTTTAAATACTTTGATTTGTTCTTTTTGTAGTTGACAATCACAAAATATAGCTCTTTGGGAAACACTTATATCTACTTTAGAAAAATAAAGCTTTCCTGACAGAAGTAAAAAGTGAAGTTGAAGCTTAAAAGGAATAAAAACTATTAATTTTTTAGTTTATGCAAAATATATCTGCAAAACTGGTTGAAATAACTACCGATATTTTCCTAAATCAGCAGAATTCCGAAAAAAACTAGCGCTTCACAGAAAACACAAAACTGACGCAACAAAGCAGGATTAGGAGCTGAAAGGTCCTTAAATAGCATTCACAAATGAAATATAAATTTACAAGGCTCTCAATAGTCTTTCACAAGCAATGCTGCGAAGAATTTGAACTATTGATAAGATAGTATACTTTGATTATTTTTGCTTTTGGACTTTGACATTTTACATTAAGTCCACATGACAAAATGGATCCCTGATCTACATTTTGACGCTTTTCCATGTCCCAATGTCCCGTTAGCGGTGTATATAAAAAAAAGACAAAATTAGACACATCAGGGCGTGCAGTTTCATTATACCTCCATTTTCTTTAATCAGCCTGAAGCTCCTTATTGGGACTGTCGAGATCTTCTTCTTTCGCGATGGAGATATCTGTCGTCTTGTCATCAGGAAAGTGACTATGACTACCATACTCGCCCTTATTACCTTCCTTAAAAAAGGATTTAATTAAAATTTTCCTAAAATCACTAGTTGTATCCCTTTTTCAAAAATCATATTTATAATCTTCATTGATTCAGCTCTAACTTAGCGGCCACCATATTTCAAAAACTCACTTACCACACTAACAGTACCTGAGGCTTTATTATTTTTTAATTCTTTGAGTAAACTAAGAATACAAAAGAGCAGACATCAGTGCCACCCATGCAAAACTGTGATTTTCCTTGTTGTTCAAGGTAAGGGGCTGTAACTTTCATATATGTTTGGACTGTAACTTTCCTGTGCAGTTTTTATGTGGATCCGACTTCATTTTCCAGGGTTTTTGGGCTATCATACAAAATTCCCATAAATTTGATTTCGGAATAAACTTTTACCATTAAGATTAATCGAAATCATAGTCACCATTCCCGAATTAGCATCAAACGACAATTAATAGTGTCACCATTCTAAAATAGTGTTTTTAGAATATCTAGAATAAAATACTCCCACCTGCTGTTAACAAGCCCTTAGGGGTTTTCTTAGCAGTTGCTACAAAAATGTTGGGTATGTATCTGTCAAATAAAGTTATCTTATCTTAACTTTTCTCACTTTTTTTTTCAAAAAGCGTTTCCAGATTTTTGGTTACTATAGGTAGTGGTTCGTTTTTTACTAGGCTGCAGCTATCACCGCAACCATGATGCGTCTAACTCTTCCTCACAAAATACATCTTCATTCACTTCTAAATTACGGACAATTTTTTTCTATTTTCTTCATGTCATTACTCTTTAAAACTTTCCTTATCACTAATTGAGGGCTTCTTCCTATTTTTAAATGGGACAAGTCCAGACTGACTACTTCCTATCAATTTTTTAAAATGCCAATACAATATCTTATTATCATGCCGTAGGGCTGCATCTTCCAGATTCTCGACAATTTTATCCATGGCCACAACTTCACACCTTCTTAATTCATACATTAATGTTTTTTTCATTTCTTTACTTTCCTCTTTGATCTATCATTGAAATACTTCTTGCACAAATCCCTATTATTTTCTACCACGCTTAAAGCGTTATCGCCAGTATTTCTTAGTGAGTTTCTAACGTTCCTCACTAAAACACCTTCTGCTACATCGCAAATTATCTTCTCAAATTTATTCCGTCCATCTACTACACTGTCAAATTTTAAACTCCCAGTTTCGTACTCAACTGTCCCTAGAAAGTTTCTCTCTAATGAGTCTACCAATGTCATAACTTCTCGGGCACTACTTATGCTTTCTAAATTTCAGCTTTAGAGTAACTCTAGACACTACTAGATTGCGATATTTACTTTTAACATCAATAACAGCACTCCTACAAAACCCTAGTGTCTTGTACCGATCATGCAAGTCTTGAATTTACAATAACATAATCAATAAGGTTGGCTTTATTGCCATCATGTGCTTACCACATTAGCTTAGGCCCATATTATGATCAAATACCGTATTAGGTATTAACTAGATTATTATACCTACAAAACTGGAACAGCCAATAACTGTTGCTATTTCCCTTCCCAACGGAAAATTTACCTAGGCTAGGATACCATCTATTCCTATTTCTGATAACCTGGGCATAAAAATTATCATGGATTCAGCGGTAGCTGCAACTCAGTAAAGGACGAAGCTCGGCCAATATTAACTTAAAATTAATTATTTCGAAATTGAATCGGATCGAAAAAAAAAAGTACACCGTTGAAATCGCCATGACCAAAAACCCGATACATGAAACTTACAGTCTCCTGGCTTGAACAACAAGGAAAATTACTTTTTTGCACAGGAGGCACTGATGTGTGCTCTTTTTTTTACTCCAATAAAAGTGCTATATTTCTACGTGGGATCCTGTCTAACTGTAACGGTATGTAAAATTCATCTGAGTCACTACAGTTACAGTCAGTCAGTTCTGCAGGAGCATATACCATTATGACTGATACCTTGCACTTTTTGGTCTCAAAATGAGCCAATAGAATTTTGTTATTGATTCCTTCCCGAGATTTTGGGAAGACTTCAAGCAAGACTTTGAAGCTTCCTTATTCAAGATGAGTCCAACTCCTTGCCTTTGCAACCATATCCTTCATAACTGAATAAACAGTCCATATCTCCTAACTTCATGTTTTCTAACATTAGGAGATGAGTTACTGAAACTCCTAACAAGATCCGTTCAAAAACATGTGAATTTGTCAGTCAAAATACCGATGCGATTGTTGTTTTTAACATAATAACCTTCCTTGTCACAGTTTTCACATTCTTTTAAATCATTGAGATTGGTGTAGCCTCAAGAATCTCAATAGGTCCCAACAGTGCAAACCAGGAACAAATACAGCAAAAGTCCCTAAGCCCTTCGGCTGAAAGGAGGCTTTGTGAAGCCCAGTGCTCATCTTGATGACTACATGGTTTCCAAACTTGACCATGCTCTTCATCAACAAGGGTCGACGTTCGGCACAGGCAATCTCATGCCTATTACTTCCGACTCCTTATATACCCATGCCTGCTAAAACTATACTACAATAGAGATGCAGTTCAGTGTGCAAATTAAGCCTGGCAGAAGTTACTTAGCCGAAAAGCCCCCAAAATAACAAAACTCAGAAGAACTATCCATTGATTAGACTCCAGTGTAATGCTGAATAGTTTATTCAGCTACAATTCCTTCAAGGGAACCACTCGTCAAGGGCACCCTGTAGTGCTGTTTGCAGTCAGAGTCCGGTAGGCAAACTTGTGAAGGCCATCCTGACTCCACTATGGGCCCGCCACCCGGGTTCCCATGCCAGAGATACGGACGGAGGAAGGAGCTTATGACAGACTGGAGACCTCAAACTATCTTATAACACTGGAACAGCTTCAACATTTTTTATCCAACCTATCTTCGTCAGCATATTCGTCAGATAAACATAAGTAATATTTGCTATTACAAAATCAAATTTAAAAGTTTTTTTTTCAGAAGATAGTCTCTTTTCAAAATGTCTTTTCAGTTTTCCATTACTAGGAAGACAAGGAGAGGGAGCATACAAGAGGATCAGTTGTAAACCTTCATTTAAGAGTTTTTGACCCTTGAGATTTTGACGCTAACAAGGCTTATGCTCATTTATCTGCAAAAGTGGTTGAGACAAACAAACTCGAGAAATTTCCCGTATTGGTAGAATTCTGTAAAACTGTTATTTTACTGAAAACTGAGGTTGTTTGATTCCTTTAGATTAGTAGACACTTTAGGACTTTTCTGCTCATAGTCCTGTTTTGTTGCGTCGGTTTTATGTTTTCTGTAAAGCACTTGTTTTACAAAACTGTATGAACACGGATTACTATAGATTATTGTAGATTTACGAATATATAAAACTTTTACTATTAAAATTATTCGGAATACTAGATAACATTCCTGAATAAGCTTCAAACGGCAACTGTTTCTCACTAAACAGTTATTTTCAAACGCATTTTTAAACCTTTGGTTAGTATGGGTCTTGGTTTGCTGTTCTCTAGGTTACAGCTATGAGTGTAATCTTGATATTGGGAAATACTCTGAGCCTTAGCGCGAGATTGAAAGCCTATGCTATCTCACTGAAGCACAGGGACGAACTACAGGGTGAAAAAAATAAAAAAAAGAAACAATTGAACTTGTCAAAATAGCTTAACTTGAAGTTACTTTTAAGTCTACCAGGCTTTCATGCTAAACGCATAATATTTATTAGTCTACTTGAAAAAATGTGACGAAAAATATTTTATTTTTGGTCCCAGCAAGTAATTTGATCATAATAAATATCAATCAAAATGTAACCGAAATAGATAACAGACTTTTTATGATAATGAGAAAGTGTCTCATGAAAAAAGAATGTTCTTAGTTTATCACAAATTATTCGAAAGTTTGTTTTTCTTTCCCATTCAATGCATTTAGACCAAAAAAAATAGCACTATTCTTAAGACATACTATGACAAATAATGCAAGAAAAATGTTCAATCAGAATGCAATTAAAATACACAAAAGACTCCACGAAGTTTCCCGTTTCTAGGATACAATTTTTTTTTTACCTTACAAAGAAAAACAGCATCACACTCGGCAGGTGAGATTCTCCAATGATGATGCCTGTAGCGGACATTCCCAACAGGATGTTTTTCATCAATATCCCGGAGCGCTTTTGTCAGTTCTGGTATTGGAAATTGTTTAGTGTCATAAGTAACTTTCGTGGAATAACCTTCTCCATCAGATAGAGCATTTGAAGGATCTACTAGAACTGAAGGCAAACTATTGTCCTTTCCTTCAGAGAGGCTTGTTGCCCTTTGTCTTTTTGCTTTACTCTGGAGTGACAAATACTTCCTAACCCCTTTAGTTGAACGCTCACTTCGTTGCTCCGAATCGCTAAGACTTTGCCGGTCCTCAGATTTTCTAAGAAAGAGATTTCAAGTGCCACCAAAGATGACGGGAAGGACATGCCTTTTTGAAAAAAAAGTGCTTGGAAAGGTTTAGAAGACGAGAAATTTAATTTGAAACGTCTACTTCAAACAAACATTTAATCTTAAAATAGTATTTGAGCAGTAAATTCAATAGGAAAAACAACAAGGTATTTAACGACTAGTTTTTTTTTTTTTTTCAAAGCAGTTCACGATGTGGGTGAATTGA
The DNA here is from genome assembly GCA_027921565.1 of Artemia sinica. NCBI lineage: Eukaryota > Metazoa > Arthropoda > Branchiopoda > Anostraca > Artemiidae > Artemia > Artemia sinica. Next base: position 34,736,285 of record CM051257.1, read on the forward strand.
TATGGTAAACACCGAAGTTTTTCATCTGATCCTTACGTACACAGCTACTAAATGTTATACTTAAATAGAATTTATATATTGTCTATAAAGCAACTTTTATTTGTATCGTTGACACCCTGGGTGATTTTCAGCTACCACAGGAGAAAATGTCCTATGCCAGAACCATGGGCGTAGGCAGCATATTGTCTAGGGGGGGGGGGGGCAGTTGATAGTGTGATGGAGGGTCTTTTATCAACTGCTTTTCCAACCATCTGCTTTTTCAGCCATATCTAATGTAAATTTGAAGGTCTAGGGGGGCAGCTGCCCCCCTAGTAGTAATATTATTAACGCTTTCTTTAAAGCAAATTAAATTAAAAAAAAAAACAAGATTTTAAACTAAAAGCAAGGAGCGACATTAAAAATTAAAACAAACACAAAAATATTCGGTATGTGAGGGAGGGATGTCCTTTCCTCGACCCTTGTCTTTACTTATTTCTTCTTCAAATTCAACAGGCTTTGTGTTTGAGCAGTCTTTCTTCAAGAATTATTAAAGAATTTTGAAAAACAAAAAGTCAAACTTTAGCGTAACGAGCGAAGGTTGAGGAAGGCCGCCCCCTCATATACGGAATTATTTCTGTTCGTTTTAAATTCTAATGTTGCTCCTTACTTTCAGTTGAAAAAACTTGTTCTTTCAATTAAATTTATGACAGTTTTTCAAATCATCCTTGGAAATCCCCCCGCCCCATGCAAAATTCCCTACCGGAAACGTTCCTCCCCACGGACCCCCCCCCCCCCCGCACAGAAAATACCCACTAAAAAATTTCCGTATAACAAATACGTATAATAACAAATAACAAATACTATATGTTGGAACCCTTGGTCCCAGTTTGTTCGGATAAATGCCCTTCGCAGATTCTTTTCTTTTGGTCACTTAATTATTCTGTTCCCCAAGTAATAATTATTAATTTTCCTTTCATTTTGGTGGCGCCATTTTCTGTCCTTTATAATTGCGTAGTTGGTTAAACAGACCACGAGACATTAAGTGCGCAGTTGGGGATGATTGACCAGTAATTAGTAAGCCCTTAGATTGGCTGGAAAAATTCACCCACCACCCATCGAAGGCACGCGGCCGGCTGAGCGAGCTGGGGGAAAATTGGAAGTGTGATTTAGTTAGTTCCTTATTTGTAGCGTGACTGATTACAGTAAGATTTTTTATTCTATATAATCTTTGACTTTTTAGCCTAGGTCGAGTACAAGGAGATAGTTAGAAATATTACCGGTAACCCTTAGCCTTACAGTGGCCCCTGGGACCATTCGATCAAGCTATCGTACCCTAAGGCAGGGTATGTTGTAAATCGGGCACTGACATACCCGATAGAAAAGGAACCGTTGGGGTAAGCGCGGGAATCCCACTAACATTTGGGCCGACAAGGGGTTCTCCCCCTCGAGTAAGTGGCATCGCAACCTTTTTGCGCCATTGACGCCCCAATAAGTGGTGCCAGCGGTATAAATCAACCCAATAATTGGTGCCAGCAAGTAAAGGTCCTATCAGTAAACCTGATAGTAAAAGAATTCCGCGTTTTTGAAGAGACAAGTAATTTAGTCTACAATCAGGGATGAGTTGAGTAGGGTCTGAAAGTGATCCTTTCATCTTGTCAAACGCTCTTTCTGATAATGCTCTTCCATAAGTTCTTTCATTGTTACAATGCATGTTTTAAGCCAACCTTTTCGCCTCCAGGGACGGTTGTGATCACTCGGGATCATGTTTACTATTTTTCTTCATCTACACTATATTGCCTACTTAAACTTTAACCTACGTACTTTAAACAAATCAAATCGATCACAGCATTAATACAATTTGTAAGACTGATATCTTTTGAACTGCAAGTGCTCTCAAACAGTTCGTGGTAACGAGAGAGCAACCCAATTACATCCGATCAAAATTTTGAGATAACCATTTGATTCAGCAAAGTTGAAAGGTCCAAAATTATGCCTTTGGGGATGACATGACCCCCCTCATAGTCCTTGGGGAAAGGGCTTTAAGTTACACAATTTGCCCACTGTTCACATATAGTATTGGGTGGTAAGGTACGGGGTCACCACTTATTGGTGCAAAAACGGCGCAAAAAAGTTGCAATGCCACTTACTCGAGGGGGAGAACCCCTTGTCGGCCCAAATGTTAGTGGGATTCCCGCGCTTACCCCAACGGTTCCTTTTCTATTGGGTATGTCAGTGCCCGATTTACAATATACCCTGCCTTAGGGTACGATAGTGTGATCGAATGGTCCCAGGGGCCACTGTAAGGCTAAGGGTTACCGGTAATATTTCTAACTATCTCCTTGGACTCGACCTAGGCTAAAAAGTAAAAGATTATATAGCATAAAAAATCTTACTGTAATTAGTCACGCTACAAAAAAGGAACTAACTAAATCGCACTTCCAATTTTCCCCAGCTCGCTCAGCCGGCCGCGTGCCTGCGATGGGTGGTGGGGTGGTGGGTGAATTTTTCCAGCCAATCCAAGGGCTTACTAATTACTGGTCATTCATCCCCAATTGCGCAATGCCTCGTGGTCTTTTTAACCAACTACGCAATTATAAAGGATAGAAAATGGCGCCACCAAAATAAAAGGAAAATTAATAATTATTACTCGGGGAAAAGAATAATTAAAGGACCAAAAGAAAAAAATCTGGGAAGGGCATTTATCTGAACAAACTGGGACCAAGAGTTCCAACACCTCCCTCCTAAGATAAATGGCCACTACTCCGGTGGATTGCCTGGAAACTCAGACATAAATAAATAACATTAAACACAAAATCATCAAACTTGTATCTTCTCTTCTTTCTTCCACCAATGCCTGTACTTCCACCGCTTGGCTCAGGATTCGTCTTCACCCCCACGTATCTACCGTAGAACCACCATGTCCTGAAAATTGAAGTTCCCAAGATTCGCAGACAATGATTGTGCGCAGCACAATCAAAAACAAACAATTTCCTCGCTCTCACAAATTTACATTTGAGAGGAGCAGAGAATCAGTTTCTGGCACATATGAGGATGCCAGCCATCATGAAAAATTGGCTGCACTAGCCTCTTAATTTCCATCTGTGGAAACAACCCCACATCTCAATAAAAAAGTAAATTGCCCCTTGGCATAATTTCAAATAATCTAAGGCCGAAAACGATAAGGGTACTGGGAATGAAGTAAAATTTTGAGTGAACCATGAATCGCCTTTTTTCGGGGTTCCCCCCCCCCCCGGGATAATTAAATGAAGAATATGCGTTGATGCTAATTGCAGATGAAACTTAGATACATATCCCACTGAATACAATTTGCCGGCAGTAATGTCGGTTCCCATGAAGAGTAAAAACTATGAATAGGGTTATTGGACAAAGGTTTGGGTGAAATGTTAAGTGACTGGGAGAGAGTATCCCCCAAGGAATCCAGATCAGAGAGGCAAAACTTCGGTAAAGGGGTCACAACTTGTCCGCCCGTTGTGCATTGAGGAAAAGGGCTATCTTTCGCGACTTCCCGCAGGGGATCTTCCCCAAGGGATTCCTCCCCCTCATAAAGTATCGACCTATCTTTTGAGTTGATAATACCAATCTCAGATTCCTTTCCAAGTTTTTCCAATCCGACTCGACATTCAATATCTCCCAACTTTCCCCCAACCCGTTGTAGGTCATTCATCTCTATTTTGTAACAATCTTGTTTTATTCCCCATGGGTCTTTGACCTCTTTTCCCCCCTATCATTTATGTTATTAAGGCACAGCCCATCCAACATTTTATTTTTCTCCCTATTATTTATGTTATCAAGGCACAACCCATCCAACATTTTTTTTATTTTTCGCCACTTCAGGCTGAATCTCCAAATTTTGTCTCTTTTTTGCATTTATTTGTTCTTTTTCACTTTTCTCAATTTTGTCGTTCGCGCAAAATAATAAATCATCGTTGAAATCTGATTTGGACTCCAGTGTCCACCATCTTTGACTGCATTACTTCATTGTAGCTCCGTTTAATATCTCTTTTCTCTCTCTTAGTCTTCTTTATTCTTACCACAGAAACAAATATTTCGGTATCAAATGGGAACTGAATTCTGACATTTGGTTTTTCGTATTGTACTAAAATTTCCCGAACTTTGCGAGGAAAAGCGCGTACAATAAATTTCGTCTCATTTTTCTTTGGCACAATCAGTGTTTCAGTCTGGCCTGTACTTGTTAGCGTCTCATATTCATTAAAAGTGTTCTCAAGTTTTCTATTATCTGCAAATTTTCCTCAAAAATCATTTTCGCGCGTCTTATTTTCAATATTATGTTGTCTGTTTACTTCTGCATCCCATTTCTGTGGATTATCAATATTTCGAACACGCATATCAAGTATTTCGCTTTTCCGACAGGGTGGCACAGCCTCCCAATTTGTTTTACGGGCCGGTCCACCTCCCCCCGTAGTTAACGGAGTATTATATTTTTTCCATCGTAGTGTAATTTCGTAATTTTCCCTCTGTTAAAGAAGTCGCTTTTAACGATAGGAGATTTCCAATATCTCCAAAGTCTCCTCCTACTAAAACATCTACTGCTAGCGTAGGTACTAAGCCTACTTTTATCGTTTTTCTCTGGACCGTACCGTCCTTCTTTGCAATTTCTATTCCAACCCAACGGGCATGGGTGCTTGTCTCAATAATAACATAATGTTGTAATCTTATTTTTATGGTCTATCTCCGTCTATTAATTAGGTCAGTTCGCACATAGGTTTGGTCACTGCAGGAATCAATTGCCATTTCAACAAATTCCCCGTTCAATTTTCCGTATATTTTATGCGACTCTGCAAATGCGTAATTTTTTTCCTTATTATGGGTCATGGCCCAGGCTGTTGTTTTATGTGGTTTTTGGTCATGTTTGCTGGGGCAGTTTCTTGCAAAATTCCCCGTGGTACCACAGTTATAGCAAGTTAGTTATCCTTGCGCTGTGTTATAGTGCCTATTTTTGTTATACTCTCTATATTGAAATATGTCTGTCTCCTCAACTTCCTCTCTTATTTCGGTCCACCTATTTGCCATTTCCGTCATTTCTTCGCTTGTTTTGGGGTTCTTTTCTTTCAAATATATTTTCAATTCTCTGTGGGTATTTTCTAAAAATTCTTCCATTACTGTTTTATCTATTATTTCCTTTATCTTTTCTTTTATTTCTTCCGGGTCTTCTAGCATTCTACAGTTTTCTAACTCTAGCCATTTTAAACACATATCTTTCAATTAGTACCTGAATTCTTTATAAGTTTCGATGTCTCGTTTTCTTTCACTTCTAAATCTCCTTTGAAAGTGCTCGGGGGAGAGTTGAAACTTTTCAAAGTGGCTTATTTTAGTCTTTCAAAATCTTTTCAGTAGTGCATTGATAATGCTTTATATGCAATTTGTGCTTTGTATTTAAGGAGGGGTTGCATTCTTGTCACCCAATTTTCTCTCGGCAATCTGCTTAATTCCGCCGTTTTTCAAAATTGTATATGTATAAATGTACATCTTCATTTTCTTTCATTGGTTGAAGGTTTATTGCCTGCATTACCTCTATTGTAGACGATTTTTGAGGATCTCGGGAATTTCTCCCTGCAATCATTTCCGTTATGTATTTTCTTTCCTCTCTGTCTGCCTCCTCTTTTTTTCTTTGGCTACTCTATCTTCCTCCTCCTTTCGTTCTCTATCTATTCTAATCTTCTCTTCTCTCTGCTCTCTAGCTATCCTCTCTTTCTTGTCTATCTTTCTCTCTTGTCTATCTCTCTCTCTTTCTTTCTCCATGAAATTTAATAGATGTTGTGTCATATCTATTTGAGTGCTTTTCTGCGAGCTCCTGCTGGAAATTGAGCTTCTACTACTCCTGCTACTTGGCCTACTATGATTCTCACTGTCTTTATATTCTCTTAATTTCGTTTTCTGAGTCTGCTCGTTGTATAATATTTTCTCTTACCCGCAACTCCCCTACTTTTTGTACCTCCTCTGAAGGGTGAGTTGGTTTTGTTTTACCCGTACTTTCATGTAATGATTTTTCCTCATGTATTATCGCCACTGTTTCTTTTGTTCGGGTTTCTCTATCAGAGAATAATTCTTTCTGAATTTTCCTTAGACTTTTTTCTTCTTCCCTGGTTCGGACCGGAGATCGCTCTATTACTGATTTTGTTTTGAAGATTTCCCCTTCACACGTCCCAGAAATGTCTGTTTCACCTGTTGAGTGATATATGGTTCTATCTGATGGTGTTTTTCTTAGGGTATTTCCAGCGGGAGTCGCATACAATTGTGTGCCTGAATTCTATTTTTGTTTTACCGTGGTAGATCTTGTCTGAATTCTCCGTTTGTCCGCCATTACTTCAAGGTTTACTTAAGTCTTTCGTCCAAATGAAAATCCTTTTACCAAAGTAACTTCCGGTCTCTCGCAAAAAATTGCTGCGTGTCAATTAGCCTTATATTTTTGCACACTAATTAGTTGCGCGATATATTGATTCGTAAATTTTATTACCTATCTATCCAACTAGGCACAGCCCAGATAAAAAAATGTTCTTTACGAATTTTTTTTTATAAAGCAAAAAAATCGCAAAGAAATTTTTGTTTTATCTGGGCTGTGCCTAGTTGGATAGATAGGTAATAAAATTTACGAATCAATATATCGCGCAACTAATTAGTGTGCAAAAATATAAGGCTAATTGACACGCAGCAACTTTTCGCGAGAGACCGGAAGTTACGTTGGTAAAAGGATTTTCATTTAGACGAAAGACGTTAAGTAAACCTTGAAATAATGGCGGACAAACGGAGAATTCAGACAAGATCTACCGCGGTAAAACAAAATCGAATTCAGACACACAATTGTATGCGACTCCCGCTGGAAATACCCTAAAAAAACACCATCAGATAGAACCATATATCACTCAACAGGTGAAATAGACATTTCTGGGACGTGTGAAGGGGAAATCTTCAAAACAAAATCAGTAATAGAGCGATCTCCGGTACGAACCAGGGAAGAAGAGAAAAGTCAATGGCAAATTCAGAAAGGATTATTCCCAGATAAAGAAACCCGAACAAAAGAAACAGTGGCGATAATACAAGAGGAAAAATCATTACATGAAAGTACGGGTAAAACAAAACCAACTCACCCTTCAGAAGAGGTACAAAAAGTAGGGGAGTTGCGGGTAAGAGAAAATATTATACAACGAGCAGACTCAGAAAACGAATTAAGAGAATATAAAGACAGTGAGAATCACAGTAGGCCAAGTAGCAGGAGTAGTAGAAGCTCAATTTCCAGCAGGAGCTCGCAAAAAAGCACTCAAATAGATATGACCCAACAACTATTAAATTTCATGGAGAAGGAAAGAGAGAGAGATAGACAAGAAAGAGAGAAAGAAAGACAAGAAAGAGATGATAGCTAGAGAGCAGAGAGAAGAGAAGATTAGAATAGATAGAGAACGAAAGGAGGAGGAAGATAGAGTAGCCAAAGAAAAAAAGGAGGCAGACAGAGAGGAAAGAGAATACATAATGGAAATGATTGCAGGGAGAAATTCCCAAGATCCTCAAAAATCGTCTACAATAGAGGTAATGCAGGCAATAAACATTCAACCAATGAAAGAAAATGAAGATGTACATTTATACAAATACAATTTTGAAAAAACAGCGGAATTAAGCGGATTGCCGAGAAAAAATTGGGTGCAAGAATACAGCCCCTACTTAACTACAAAGCACAAATTGCATATAAAGCATTATCAATGCACTACTCAAAAGATTTTGAAAGACTAAAACAAGCCATTTTTTAAAAGTTTCAACTCTCCCCCGAGAACTTTCAAAGGAGATTTAGAAGTGAAAGAAAACGAGACAATGAAACTTATAAAGAATTCGGATACAAATTGAAAGATATGTGTTTAAAATGGCTAGAGCTGGAAAACTATAGAATGCTAGAAGACCCGGAAGAAATAAAAGAAAAGATAAAGGAAATAATAGATAAAACAGTAATGGAAGAATTTTTAGAAAATACCCACAGAGAATTGAAAATATATTTGAAAGAAAAGAACCCAAAACAAGCGAAGAAATGGCGGAAATGGCAAATAGGTGGACCGAAATAAGAGAGGAAGCTGAGGAGACAGACATATTTCAATATAGAGATTACAACAAAAATAGGCACTATAACACAGCGCAAGGAGAACTAACTTGCTATAACTGTGGTACCACGGGGCATTTTGCAAGAAACTGCCCCAGCAAACATGACCAAAAACCACATAAAACGACAGCCTGGGTCATGACCCATAATAAGGAAAAAAATTACGCATTTGCAGAGTCGCATAAAATATACGGAAAATTGAACGGGGAATTAGTTGAAATGGCAATTGATTCCTGCAGTGACCAAACCTATGTGTGAACTGACCTAATTAATAGACGGAGATAGACCATAAAAATAAGATTACAACATTATGTTATTATTGAGACAAGCACCCATGCCCGTTGGGTTGGAATAGAAATTGCAAAGAAGGACGGCACGGTCCAGAGAAAAACGATAAAAGTAGGCTTAGTACCTACGCTAGCAGTGGATGTTTTAGTAGGAGGAGACTTTGGAGATATCGGAAATCTCCTATCGTTAAAAGCGACTTCTTTAACAGTGGGAAAATTACAAAATTACACTACGATGGAAAAAATATAATATTCCGTTAACTACGGGGGGAGGTGGACCGGCCCGTAAAACAAATTGGGAGGCTGTGCCACCCTGTCGGAAAAGCGAAATACTTGATATGCGTGTTTGAAATATTGATAATCCACAGAAATGGGATGCAGAAGTAAACAGACAACATAATATTGACAATAAGACGCGCGAAAATGATTTTTTCAGGAAAATTTTCAGATAATAGAAAACTTGAGAACACTTTTAATGAATATGAGACGCTAACAAGTACAGGCCAGAATGAAACACTGATTGTGCCAAAGAAAAATGAGACGAAATTTATTGTACGCGCTTTTCCTCGCAAAGTTCGGCAAATTTTAGTACAATATGAAAAACCAATGTCAGAATTCAGTTCCCATTTGATAACGAAATATTTGTTTCTGCGGTAAGAATAAAGAAGACTAAGAGAGAGAAAAGAGATATTAAACGGAGCTACAGTGAAGTAATGCAGTCAAAGATGGTGGACACTGGAGTCCAAATCAGATTTAACGATGATTTATTATTTTGCGCGAACGACAAAATTGAGAAAAGTGAAAAAGAACAAATAAATGCAAAAAAGAGACAAAATTTGGAGATTCAGCCTGAATTGGCGAAAAATAAAAAATGTTGGATGGGCTGTGCCTTGATAACATGAATAATAGGGAGAAAAATAAAATGTTGGATGGGCTGTGCCTTATAACATAAATAATAGGGGGGAAAAGGGGTCAAAGACCCATGGGGAATAAAACAAGATGGTTACAAAATAGAGATGAATGACCTACAACGGGTTGGGGGAAAGTTGGGAGATATTGAATGTCGAGTCGGATTGGAAAAACTTGGAAAGGAATCTGAGATTGATATTATCAACTCAAAAGATATGTCGATACTTTATGAGGGGGAGGAATCCCTTGGGGAAGATCCCCTGCGGGAAGTCGCGAAAGATAGCCCTTTTCCTCAATGCACGGGCGGACAAGTTGTGATCCCTTTACCGAAATCTTGCCTCTCTGATCTGGAGTCCTTGGGGGATACTCTCTCCCATTCACTTAACATTTCACCCAAACCTTTGTCCAGTAACCCTATTCATAGTTTTTACTCTTCATGGGAACCGACAATTACTGCCGGCAAATTGTATTCAGTGGGATATGTATCTAAGTTTCATCTGCAATTAGCATCAACGCATATTCTTCATTTAAGTATCCCAGGGGAGGGAACCCAGAAAAAATGCGATTCATTCCCAGTACCCTTATCGTTTTCACAGGCCTTGCATTTTCGGCCTTAGATTATTTGAAATTATGCCAAGGGACAATTTACTTTTTTATTGAGATGTGGGTCTGTTTCCACAGATGGAAATTAAGAGGCTAGTGCAGCCAATTTTTCATGATGGCTGGCATCATCATATGTGCCAGAAACTGATTCTCTGCTCCTCTCAAATTTAAATTCGTGAGAGCGAGAAAATTGTTTGTTTTTGATTGTGCCGCGCACAATCATTGTCTGCGAATCTTGGGAACTTCAATTTTCAAAGCCAAATGCGGATGCTATACGATCTAGACCATGGTGGTTCTACGGTAGAGACGTGGGGATGACTACGAATCCTGAGCCAAGCGATGGAAGTATAGGCATTGGTGGAAGAAAGAAGAGAAGATACAAGTTTGGTGATTTTGAATTTAATGTTATTTATTTTATGTCTGAGTTTCCAGGCAATCCACCGGAGTAACGGCCATTTATCTTAGGAGGGAGGTGTTGGAACCCTTGGTCCCAGTTTGTTCAGATAAATGCCCATCCCAGATTCTTTTCTTTTGGTCCCTTAATTATTCTTTTCCCCAAGTAATAATTATTAATTTTCCTTTAATTTTGGTGGCGCCATTTTCTGTCCTTTATAATTGCGTAGTTGGTTAAACAGACCACGAGGCATTGCGCAGTTGGGGATGAATGACCAGTAATTAGTAAGCCCTTGGATTGGCTGGAAAAATTCACTCACCACCCCGCCACCCATCGCAGGCACGCGGCCGGCTGAGCGAGCTGGGGGAAAATTGGAAGTGTGATTTAGTTAGTTCCTTTTTTTGTAGCGTGACTGATTACAGTAAGATTTTTTGTACTATATAATCTTTGACTTTTTAGCCTAGGTCGAGTCCAAGGAGATAGTTAGAAATATTACCGGTAACCCTTAGCCTTACAGTGGCCCCTGGGACCATTCGATCACACTATCGTACCCTAAGGCAGGGTATATTGTAAATCGGGCACTGACATACCCAATAGAAAAGGAACCGTTGGGGTAAGCGCGGGAATCCCACTAACATTTGGGCCAACAATGGGTTCTCCCCCTCGAGTAAGTGGCATCGCAACCTTTTTGCGCCATTTCTGCACCAATAAGTGGTGACACCCGTACCTTACCACCCAATACTATATGTGAACAGTGGGCAAATTGTGTAACTTAAAGCCCTTTCCCCAAGGACTATGAGGGGAGACATGTCATGCCCAAAGGCATAATTTTGGACCTTTCAACTTTGCTGAATTAAATGGTTATTTCAAAATTTTGATCGGATGTAATTGGGTTGCTCTCTCGTTACCACGAACTGTTTGACAGCACTTGCAGTTCAAAAGATATCAGTCTTCCAAATTGTATTAATGCTGTGATCGATTTGATTTGTTTAAAGTACGTAGATTAAAGTTTAAGTAGGCAATATAGTGTAGATGAAGGAAAATAGTAAACATGATCCCCAGTGATCACAACCGTCCCTGGAGGCGAAAAGGATGGCTTAAAACATGCATTGTAACAATGAAAGAACTTATGGAAGAGCATTATCAGAAAGAGCGTTTGACAAGATGAAAGGATCACTTTCAGACCCTATTCGACTCATCCCTGATATCTCCTCCAGATACTTATCCCTCTACCGTCCCAAAAAAGTCTTACGATGTCGAGTTGGATGTTCCGAACAGAGCCAAAATACTCAAAACGCTCAATGCCCTGAAGATACAAAACCCCAGGTGAAGAAGGCCTCCCCCGGAAACTATGAAAACAATTCCCTGATTTAACTGTTGAACAGCTCCATGACAATCTTAAAGAAGTATGAAGGACCAATTCTTTTCCAAAAAACTGAAAGACATCAGTCATTCTTCTTTTCTTTAAGAAAATAATGACGACCACCACACTGCCTTTTCACCATACAAAACAAGAGAAGATAAAGAGGAAATTTGTGAAGCCAGTGAATAACACGGTAGTACAATTACCGCGGAATAAGTCTTACCACGGAATCATGCAATTGAACCGCTTCAAAGGGGCAAGGGGAGGAAAGAACTCGGGAAAATCAAGCGCCGACTTTCGGCAAGGTAGAGGCTGTAATGAAAATATTTTTGTTCTTCGCCTCATTATCCAGCAGTTTGAAATACACAACCGTCCCTGATCTTGATGTTCCTGAACATCATTGCCACCTTCGACTTTGTAGCTCACCAGAAACTTTTGAAGATCCTAGAGAATAAAGGAATGCTGATGAAGTTTATCAATTGATTAAGGCACACTATGTCGTATCAGTGAGCTGAGTTTGAGTCTACGGCAAAGAACGTGACGAATTCCTTGTTGAGTTCAGAGTAAAACAAGGGTGCGTCATCTCTCCGACTCTGTTCAATTACTGCGTTATCCAGGAGTCCAGGTCAGACAGAATCTTTCACTGACTGGCCTCAATTGTGCGGATGAAGTTGGCCTCCTCTCAGACACCAAAGGAGCCTAAAACATGCCAGGCCTTGTCAGACCTGATTGGCTTGAAGGCCAGCACGGAAAAAGCAGATACATTTCTATTAACAACACATGACTATTCTCATTAGCTGTAAAAAATGTTCGGCTGGAAAAAGTCAACCGTTTGACATACCTAGGCTCCAAGCTTTGTACTGACAGACTTTTCCGGCGCTGATTTACAATAGAGAACACAGAGCGTGAACAGAGTCCTTTGCCTACCTTTGGATACCCCTATGGAATCACTGTGAAACCTGTGTCCGAACGAAACTTCGAATTTACATAGCCCTAGTCAGCACAGTTCTCCTCTAAGGATGCGAAATATAGTCGGTAAAACTACAGCATTAGAATACACTGAAGGTATATGATCATACCTGTCTGCGAAAAATTCTCAAAACACGACAACGTGACCGTATCTCCAACATGGGCTCACGTCGATTGTGCAAGATTCGGTGAGATGTTGTGGTCACTATTAAAGAAAACCGCTTGAAACGGTTAAGGCATGAAACCTAGAGAAACCGCCTCACCAAATACTTCTAGCCCAGCCTGTTAGCTCTCGGTAGAAACGCCAAGGAGGACAGAAGAAGAACTAGGGAAACCGGACCAAGCCAGATCTTGAATCAGTCAGGGGTTTCATAAAGTTTGGTCACAGATGGTCAAATCAATGGCTCGCATTTGCAGAGCTTCTGGAAGAAAATCGTTCACATGGTCCAAGGATGTCTCCAAGATCATCGATGCCGGGGCAAAGTGGAAACAACTAATTCCCGCCACAATTACAAGTAATTACACTTTCAAAGGGAAGCTACATTTCTCTTAGCTATTTTGTTCCATATGTTTTCAGCTTATTTTTTGCTAGTTTTTCACCCACTTTTTTTTTAGTTTGGCACCCGCTTCTACCAAAAATCGCATAACTGAATATGGAGGTCTTTTTCATTAAAATTTGAATTCATAATTTTTTCAAGTGTTTTAAGATGTATATGGTTGTGTAAGTTTCCACTCAACAAATTCACTATGAGATTCGGGCGAGTGAGTTGGCCAAACTTGCGTTCCGGGTTGCAGCAGACCTACACAAAAATTAAAGGGGCAGAATCAGATTTTACCACTCTTCTTACGTAATCTCCTATAAAATTTAGATTCTCTTTTAAATACTTGGGTACCTTCGTGAACTTTTTGAAGGTGGAATGTCAATTCCAAATCTCCAACCAGCCTCTACATCCATCACTAGTTCCCCGTCAATGATATTAGGATTAACTGTCAAAGACGTAATTCCACTTTAAAGATTAATTAGTAAAAATAAAAGTTTTACCAGTGTAGATAATTACTTGTTTGAATGTAATCAGGTATTTATTGTGGAAACAAATGAAAAAGTATTAAACATAACTTCTTTTTTACATTTGGTACAAAAATTTAAACAATTTTTAAATAACCAAGTACAAAACGTAAAGTTTAATATAACTTAAACTTTCTAAATCTGTGCTTTGTTTCATTTAAAGATTGAAAAAGTATACTTTATTTGCCCCTCAAATTGTACTATAGTGTAATTTAAACATATTTATTAAAGACTGTCCTTTTCGGCCAACCGTCTAGGGCTAAACGGAGAGCAGGTCGTCCGTGATTGGGGTAGGAGGATGTCATAAAGAAAGATTTAAGGGAAACGAGATCTTCCTGGGAGGGTGTAAAGAGAGATGCTTTGAATAGATTAGGATGGAGGAGGAACGTGCTTAGCTGCGTTGGCCTCGGGCGGCTTGGTGCTGAGATGAGTTGTTTGTAGTAGCAGTAGTAGTAATATCCCTAAGAAGTGGATATTTAAACACGAACAGTTTATCATTCGTGAATGGTAAACAGACTCATGCTATATTCAAATAACCACATTTTATAACTTATTCTTCCAATTTAAAAGAAGACAGCTTATTTAATGTCTGCTATCAGTAAAGGACAGATGAGGGCCTTAAGACACGCACCCCCCCCCCTACACCTAGTGCACTATTTCAAATAGCATGCAACATGAATAATGAAGCAAAGCATTTGAAAAACCTAGAAATCCTGGGATATCGAGGGAGAGCCATATCCCCTGCAAATACTGTGACAGGAGCGAATACTGTGGAAGATACTTTGCTGTTAAGCCAATCGATACCTTGAAAATATTTTGCGAGTCTCAGCGCCGGCTAACCTTCTCGAGGACAAAGTGCCCATTAGCGAATTTTCCCGACACCAGAGGGAACTCCCAAAGCGATTTTGGTAAAAATTGAGCGGGGGTCTTAAATATGTTAACAGTTCGATAATCTAACGGGAGGCTAGTTTAAAATAAAGAAAATATATAATGTTTACTAATTGTTAAGCAAAGCACTGTCAATGTACATACAGCATAAATAATATGCATCCCGTGTCGGCAAGGTTCTCAATCAAGCCGGGTTTTACAACTGGAAACCCCAAAGCTGTCAAATTCCTCAAATGATACTTCCTTTGAGCTGATTTTTGACATTTTCCAAGCAAGTATGCTAGAACATTTAAGGGACTGCCCTTTTCTGAACTTGAAAAAGAAAAGCTTTCTTAGTTTAATCGAAAAAACTGAATTCACATTTTACATGTAAGTTCCGTTAAATCTGAGTATCTCTATCTCCGACAGAAAACAAGAGAAGTGGGACTTTTTTTGTAAGATTTCTTTGAAATAGGCGTTGACTTTTAGTTTCCTGTCGTCTATTGAGATTATCCTAGCTCCAATTAGGCTTCCTAGCTCCACAAGTATTATCCTATTGAATTACCAGTCCACAAGTATGGCAGACCGCCCAATCAATTCTAAATGGTTGGCCAAACAAACAAAAAAGTTTATAATGGACGAGACATGGTGATCCTTTAAGGTACCCAGTCATCTTAAAATCTCCATATATCGTACGTATCTGATAAATGTATTCCTTTTATTTTACAAGAATGTAAGAAACAATTTTTCTAGCATTTCACAGAGAAACTTTTATCCTGAAATATTAATATGAACTACCTGATTAAATTACAGCGCCTAGTTTCAAAACGTCGCTTAATTTTTGTATATTCAACCTAAAAGGATGTTAGCCTTTGAGGTGGAGGTACAGAAGCATTCTTTGTCCCAGTTTCGGACGATCCCCTGCAATAAAGCAATACAGCTCGGTAAATACCTTCAATAGATATATATCCTTTAGAAAAATCTATCTCACGAACCCGAGGGGTTGAGCAAACGCCCTAGTGAAAATGAAACGATATTGGTACTATAAATGGGCATAAAAAAAAGTGATCGTAACTAACTAGGCAGTGTCTTATTTATTAATAATTTATGCTTTAGTTGGATGTTTTTTTCTAGAATTTTGAGGTATGTGGGAGCTGAACGTTAGAAAAAATTACAATTATTTTCGTAAAGGACTACATCAAGACATTTTTGGTGGCACACATACCGACTTGACCTTAGAGCCTGAGATAAAAGCGTAACTATCTCATTCAAACTTCTGCTGGCGAACTGTTTAATCGATTCCTTCGGAGAAGTAGCAGAGGATAGAGATTGATTCGTACTAAGTTTTTCTTTACCCCGAATTTGATCAATGCATTTTACACTAGGAGGATTCTTGAAACCAAAATCATCACTCAAATTATCATAGCTTCCCTTGGGGCAGTCTTTAACATTCTTAGGAGTCCGATATTGAGCAGATGTGAGTGTTCCAAAGCGAGGAGGTTTAGATAAGAGATTAGGTGTATCAAAACCTGTTTTTCTTTTCACCTAAACTTAACGCCCTAGACCTTGCAATGACATAATTCTCATCAGTTTGTTTTAGTGACTTTTTCCTTGAGTGACGTTTCTACAGGTGATATCTGTGAATTACTTATTACTGGCAAGTTTTCTGTCCTTTTGGTGCCAGGATTTTCCGGAGAACTATCATCTAAACGTGTCAGATCAGTCAAATCGATAGAAAACAACTTGGCTAGATAAACGGCCGCTTCGAGACTTCGAGTGGCTTGTGTAATTGCCTCCTTGTCAATTTGCAAAACCTCGTTTCCTATCTTAATTGTTAGATCACCGTTACTGTTATAGTTGGCACTCTGTATCCTACTTTGTAATGAGCTGTTTTTAGATTCGTTTATGGTTTGTTTAACAACTGGTTTGCTTTGGATAGAGACGTCCTGAGGTTTATTTATATTTTTTGTATCCATAGAATAAACACTTCTGTTACCTGCACTGCATTCATATACATTCTTTGTGGGAGATTGTGGTCGTGATACAGGTGTTTTAGCATATCCATAAACGGCTTTCTCACTGTAAGGGTTAACTTTTTGAACATATCTTTTAATATTACATTCCGTTGAAGATCCACTTTCGGTTTCGAATTTTTTATCCGTAAAAATGAGGTCACTTCTTTCTTCACTAGCCTTTGAGATACTTTTTACATTAGAATCATGCTCAATTCTCTTCAAAAGTATATCCAAATTATGAATAGGATGTTTATCTTTATTATAGGACGAATTTTGACTTGCAGGATTTTGTGTTGAGTCTCTTTTTAAAGAAGCGTCTATAAAAGACAAGGTACAATTTATCTCATTGCTACCAACATTTTGTGTATCACTACTAAAATCTGAAATTTGAGAGGTTCTTGCACTAGCTGTTTCAGACGTAAAAAGGCTATCGCATTTAGAGCTTCGGGCACTGTAAATACTGTCAGATGTTCTGGAAAATCTCAATGGATCAATGTGTATACTTTCTATTCCCGATCGAGAGCTTCGACTACTGTAAACACTATCCCGAATACGTTCAGCGTCGCTCAAATAATCAGATGTTTGAGTAGTTCTTTTCAACTTTGTTTGATCATCCAAATTGGAAATACCTTTCTGATCAAGATTTTTAGTTTCTCCTAAAGAACTAGTATTATTTTGTCGAGAAACTGCTTTTTTCGTTGGAAGATCAGGTGGAGTGCTCTCAAGACTGATGATTAAGTCTTTTAAAATTGTATCCAGGGGTGTAATTGTCGGGTCATTTCTTCTATTGCTTACTAGTCCAGAAAAGTTTTCTTCTCTGTTCTTGATACTTTCTCTTGAAATAAATTGCCATTAATTGTAGACTCTGTTGGCGTATATGACCTCATTCGAACGCTTTTCACACGAGAAATTGTATCTGCATCTGATTTAGTTCTTCCTATTTTAGATGTGTCACCCATGCTTAGAATATTTTAATTTTATCCAATGGTCAACTACAATCAACTCTTTTTATTCACCTGAGATATTCTTTCTCTGCAAATAAAGTAACAAGCTATGTTTTCATACAGGAGGATCACCTTCCATCTTTTCACTCGTATTACAATAGCTTTAATTTATTCCCTGGCGTACATCCTGAGAATGAGAAACTAGTTTTATTATTAAATGGAACATCCCTCTTTTATTTCCTATCTTGAAACTGTCTTCACCGAGCCGTGGAAAGTACTGGAGACTTTCGGTCGATTTGATGTCAAAGCGGCTTCTCAAAGATATGCGCACTCTCGGAGAACTGCACCGAGATACACCTTGCTCAGTAAGGACTCGTATTACTCAAAGAAACATTAAAGCATGGCTAAAGCACTGTTTTTGAAAATACCCAGCATACAAGCAGACGAAACCTATAAACTGGCATGATAGCACTAATTTCCCCAGTTGGTATAACTCCTAAACAAACACTTGCAGCTAAATTAAAAGTTACAAATCGCATACCAATAGTTGACTAATCTTGTTCAAAGATAACTTGAGATGCAGCATGTTTAACCTATGACCATAACTAGAAACACCTTCTGGCATCCATTGCCAATGTCCGTTTCATTATGCAAAAAAACTGAATTTTTAATTTCATAAGAATGATACCAATTATTGATTTTCAACGACTTGATCTCTTAAATTCTACAAAATTACTTACATTTGACAAATGGAAGGAGAACACTAGAATAGATAGCCTAATGAAGGAATGAAAAATTGAACCCAACCAATGCAAAAAAAAAAAAAAAAAAAAACATTGATAAGTAGTATTTACAAACATTTTATCATTATTTTCATATATGGCTCTTTTTATAGGACAACAAAAATAAGTGTTGATAATAAAAAAAAAAAAAAAATGAATTGTGCTTTGTTATCACTGGGAAATGATTTTATTTGTAGTAGGAAAGCCAGTGATGTACAACCGAACCCTGTTTGAATGGTCCATTTAGCGATTATACTGATCTATTTTCTCGCAATTACAGTTCAATTATATTTGGGGACGCATCCAGGATTTTTTTTTTGGGGGGGGGGGGGGGGGGGTGGGGGTACAAAAATATTTTTTTCGCGGGGGGGGGGAGGTACAAAACAAACTTAAAGAACACATCAAAATTTGGTTTATATTTATTTTGTTACGTTTTTTATGAGTTGTACAAACATTTTTTTTTTTGGGGGGGGGAGCAGGTTCAAACCTCCTAGCACCCCTAGATACGGTCTTGATTATACACAGCCATAATTTCTTCAAGCAAAAAATGGTTCTTTTACGAAATACTCCGTTCTTAGGCATCAATTTTACCGTCGGAGACCCAAAATCTTCTCTGCAATACTGAAAAGCAGCCGACAGGGGAGGTATGCTGAAGTGCTTCCATAACCCAAAGGGCATACTTGTGAGACTGCCTTCCTAATACAATTGCAGGTTATTGCTCCGTTACTTAATTGAGATTAAATTAAAATTTAAAACAAGTTTTTCAACTGAAAGTAAGGAGTAATATTAAGACTTAAACGAACAGAGATCATTCCGTATATGAAGGGGGTTGCCCGTTCTTCAACTCTCTCTGTTTACACTAAAGCTTTAAAGGTCCTTATGAATGCTTTACATTTAAACTTAACGGCCTTTGTGTTTGAGTAGTCTTTCTTGCCGAATTGTGACAAAATTCAGACTTGAGTGTAAAGGTCAAGGGTCGAGGAACGAGAAGCCCCCTTCGTATATGAAATAATTTCTGTCCGTTCAAAGTTTTAATGTTGCTCCTTACTTTCAGTTGAAAAAAAAATTGTTTTTCTTTAATTAATTTCAGAATTTTTAAATCATGCCGGGATATCCCCTCTCCCCGTGTAAAATAATCCCTGGAGAATTCCCCCCGGAAAATTTCCTCCCAAGGGAAAATTCTCCACGCATAAAATTCCCCCTAAAATCCCCCTCCAAAAAATTCCGTATATTTCCCAGTAAGCAGATACTATGTATGAATAATGGGCAAATTGCCTAACTTATAGCCCTTTGTCCAGGGACTATGGGGGAAAAGTAACTATGGGCATGTCTTTGGGGAAAAAAGGGGGCTAATTTCCCTCCATAGCTGCTTGGTTTAATAAGGAAAAAAGGAGGAGGAAACGAAGGAAAGGGGCCCCCGAGAGTTCTGCAATTTCTCGTCCACCAGCAAATATTTTCCGCATAAATTTCCCATTTTTTATAAGTTGTGTCTCACTCCTAAATGCACGCCTCTCCAAGCAAAAACTTTGCGTACGTTTCTTGGTCACAGTTCTAGACACTTTTAAATTTGCATCAAAACAATTTCAAAGCTTGATTATGATACATCAGCAAAAAGATATTTCCGTAAAATGAATAAAGATATTGCCAAGCTCCTTTGATGGATTTAGGAAAGGGAGCAATATGAACTAAACAAATGAAAACACGCTTTAATTATATATATAAAAAAAAACAATCCTTATTGTTGAAAACGATATGCTGGATACTAAATGAATCTGTGCAATGTATCTGTTCAAACAGTTCATAGTAACGAACTATAAGTAAGGAGCGACACGGATCCATAGTAACCGAAACTCTTAAAAACAGAGTTTTGATAACAATTGATGCATCAAAATAATTTAATCTTTTATGCTGATTCCAAATATGTAAAGTTCATTACGTTTATGTTACCAATCAAAAGTAATGAGCCTGAGAAAATTAGCCCAATCTCCAAAAAAAGGGGAAACACTCCCAAAAGCCCCGCGGTCTTAATGAAAATCACATCATAAGATTCAGCATATCAGAGAAACCTACTATAGAGGTTTCAAGCTTCCAAAAACGTGAAAGTTTGCATTTTTTGCCAGAAGAAAAATCACGGATGCGTGTTTATTTTATTTAAATTTTTTTTCAGGGGTGATCGAATTTGCCAGAATTCCTATAGGAAATTATTTTTATTTGTCTTACTTAGTCTTTACCAATTCAGTTTTACATGTGGGGATGTTCCGGGGATATTTTCCGCGGGGTTGTAATTGTCTGGAGGATTTTTCCGTGGGGAGATTTTCTACAGAAGAAATTATTCCGTGGGTAATTTTCTGCGGGAGCGTTTCCACGGGGGGTGGGGGATTTTCCGGAAAAAATTTTCACGGAGAAGGGGGGGGGTCTAGCATGATTTGAAAAACGATCAGAATTTAAAGTCTTTTTCAACTGAAAGTATGATAAGGAGTTGTTCAGGCAGAATCGTCTCAGGCAGAGAGTTTTTCAGGCAGAATTCAATTCTTTAAGAACTACTCCTGAAACACAAAGGCTGTTTAATTGGAATAAGAGGTTTTTTAAAAGTTCTAAGAAACTCTAGCATAAAGAGCGAGGCATTGAGGAGGGGGCGATCTCCTCATACACGGAATATTTTCTGTTCGTTTTCAGTTTTATATTCATCCTTACTTTTAGTTGAAAAACATGGTTTGATATATATATATATATATATATATATATATATATATATATATAATATATATATATATATATATATATATATATATATATATATATATATATATATATTATATATATTATATATATATATATATTATATATATATATATATATATATATATATATATATATATTATATATCATATATAGTTATATATATATATATATAATATATATATATATATTATATATATATATTAATATATAATATATATATATATATATATATATATATATATATATATATATATATATATATCATAATATATATATATATATATATTAATATAAATAAAAAAACAAGCTTTTTCAACTGAAAGTAAGGACCAACATTAAAACTTTAAACGAACAGAAATTATTACGCATATGCTCCATAGAAAGATCCTCCCCCGTAACCCCCTTCTCCGAAACCCCTCCCCCCCCCCACACAGAAACAATCCCTCCTGAAAACGTCTGTATACTTCCCAATAACCACACTATATGTAAACAATAGGCAAAGTTCATAACTTGAAGCCCTTCTCCTGGGAACTGTGGGGGATGAAGTAATCCTCAAAAACATATTTGTTAGATTTTAGACTTTGCTGAGCAAAATGGCTATCTCAAAATTTTGATCAGGCGACTTCGGGAAAAAATGACCGTGGGAGGGGGCCTAGTTGCCCTCCAATTTTTTTGGGTCAATTAAAAAGGGCACTAGAACTTTTAATATTCATTCGAATAAGCCCTCTCACGATATTCTAGGACCACTGGATCGATACGATCACCCCCCGGGAAAAAAAACAAATAAACAAGCATCCGTGATCTTTCTTCTGGCAAAAAAAATACAAAATTCCACATCTTTGCAGATAGGAGCTTGAGACTTCTACAGTGGAATTTTCTGACATACTGAATCTGATGGTGTGATTTTCATTAAGATTCTATCATTTTAAGGGGGTGTTACCCCTTTTTTTCAAAAATAAGGCAAATCTTCTCAGGCTCGTACTTTTGATGGGCAAGACTAAACTTGATGAAACTTTTATATTTGAAATCAGCATAAAAATCCAATTCTTTTGATGTATCTACTGGTATTAAAATTCCGTTTTTTAGAGTCTCGGTTACTATTGAACCGGGTCGCTCCTTACTTAAAGTTCGTTACTACGAGCTGTTTGATATATATATATATATATATATATATATATATATATATATATATATATATATATATATATATATATATATATATATATATATATATATATATATATATAATATATATATATATATATATATATATATATAGACTACACTTATATATATATATATATATATATATATATATATATATATATATATATATATATATATATATATATATATAGACCTACTATATATATTATATATATATATATATATATATATATATATATATTATATATATATATATATATATATATATATGTATATATATATATATATATATATATATATATATATATTCTCTTTAAGCGATCATTGGTGTATATATTAATGTATATATGCATTTTCCTCGAAAACGGCTCCATATATTTTTTTTTAATTGCCAAACTTAGATTTTCTGGCCTAAAAAAAAAATGATCTAGATAGGTCAAGAGCTTAGGAAATTTTTATTTACACCCTTAATTTTGGAGCCGGCAAAGGGGCACCTAAAAAGGGCAAGGGGGCTATATGTCATAATGTTGAGGAGGATGTTGAAGTAAATCAAAAGACATCACGTGCACCAAGGTTGTCAAAAGGGGATAGGAGCACGACAGAGGCTATGGAAGAGCGTGGAATCAAAAGAAAAAGTAAAACACCAGTGGTGTAATTTCGTCAAAATCCTGGGAGGAGGGGGGGGGGGGAGTTGGAGCAAATTTTCCCAAATCAAGTGAAAATGACAGTGAAAACTGAGAAATGAGCCATATATTACCATAAAGGCAAAGATATACTAAAGAAAACTGGCCCATTTCTGTGGGTGCTTCAATTATGCAGGCTTATCTTAGTTTTGACAATGTTTTTGAAGAAACTAAATTTAAGCTGAGTGAGGGAGTAAACTGGGGTCTGAAGGGAGAACTGGGGTCTGGAGGGAACAAACTAGGGTCGGGGGGACAGCCCCCCTCTGCCCCATAGCAAGTTACACCCCTGTAAAACACCCCTAGACTTAAAATATGCTGATGATTTAAGTGTCCTAGATGGAAAGGTTAGCAAAATCAATGATGTTTTGGAGGTTTCAAGAATTTAGGGCCCAAGAATTGGTTTGAAAATTAATATTAAGAAGACTAAGTCGCTTAGACTGGAAATAAGTGAAAGGTGAAGAGATGATGCTGGGTAACCAGAAGATGGATTAAGTGACAAGTGACAATCAGTCAATCAAGTGATACTCCTTAGTAGGTAATATTTTAGATTGTGAGTAGAAAAAAAAGAAGCAAAATGAGGGGAAGAAGTAAAAGAGCAAAAATATAACCAACAAAAGTTACCGTTCCAAAGTGACCGATATGTGTAAGGGAAAGACATAACAGAGAACTTTTAGTCGAGAACAGTATTGTTCAGTATTATTTTGGACACTTTGGGCGAGCTTTATTAGTTAAAGTATTGACTGAGTGGTAAACTTTGACCAGAACGAAAATTGAAACGTAGTAAATAAATGATGTTGAATTAATGGAGTAGCGGAAGCAGATGAACATAGTTTTAAACCTTAAAGTATTTTAAACAAGTGAAATTATCGGCAATTCAAACCTCACACCTGATTGCAATGCATATTTCATTTTAGTGTATATCTCTTGCTGCTTTTATTCATTCTTTTTTTGGAGGAGCGGGTTCAATTTGCAAATTTTACTCTTTTTTTAGTCAACTTGTGCTGGATGTATCACTGATTTTTTTTTTCTTTGAATGACTAGAAGTTTTTACATAAAGTAAGCAGAGAGGGGAGTGGGGGATAGCTTGTGTTCTCCTAGAAACTAGTCTGTCTGAATTTTCTAAATGAGTCGCCTGTCTGGTACCTGAATGCACTTGCTTACGAAATTAACTATCAATTGGGCTGCTTAAAAATGAAAGCACAAAACAATTTCGCTCCAGCTCTCGCCCAGAAAACTGCAAAAGTTCTATTGCCGGAACTACAACGGATGACTTGAGGGCGTATTCAAGACCCCAAACAACAACAGCTACTTTTAAAGCCGACGGAGCAACTTTTCAGACAAAATCTGTCAATCAGACGCCTGTCATAAGTCTAGCTTCTATTTCAGTTGCTACATTGGAAGCTCAACCAGTTTTTTCTTAACGCGTGCATTTTTTCAATCTCTAAAGTGCCCCAGTTGAGGCCTCTAGCCAGCCAAAGCTAATCAAAACCCTCAAACTTTGTCTTGTCGTTTTAGCGCCAACTTTCCTTGGCTTGATTATTCCGTGTCAGCAGATAGGGTATTTTTGTTTCAGCTCCTGCCACTTTGTTTTAGAGAGGATCTGGCCAGGAGAAACTGCAGGCCAAATGCATTTTATGCGCAATGGAAAAAGGATATGGAAAGACGCAAAAAGTATGTTTACACAACATGGGGCTGGTACCCCCCCCCCCTCAATGATAGTATGGAAGTATGGTAAAACTTTAATAAAGTGCCATCTGGGTCAGTACTTTCGGTTGCTAGTCAATACTCGAGCCAGAGAAAGGCAGACGTCACAGAAAATTGAAAGTATACTCGATTAATAATGCTGGCATCCGATGAGATAGTGCTTATCATTCCGTGGTGATGACGAGAGTCCTAACTCAGATCAAAAGCAAAATTTTAATGAGCTATTTGAGTTGAAGAAGGTAATGGATCCTCGGCTTCAATAGAGGTTGAAACGTAGATATGACCATTGCAGTTCCCGAACTTATAAAATAAGATCACTGAACTACTGCTTTTTCAATCCGAAAGTCTATCACTTTCCTCATACGCTCGACAACGACCGATGGCTCGGTGAGAACAATCACTTTGAGTCTATTATTTGGAAAAGCTAGATGCCCAGTCATTAGCCCTAGTCACTAATGAACTGGTTCTTCAGAACAAACTAGCTTCAAACTGACTTGGAGTCGATGCGTCGTAATTTCATTTTTAATTTCAACTGCCTCCCTAAAAGATTGTGGTAAACCATTTATTGTGGAAACTAAAGTTGCTTCGTCAAAAAGAGCTAAATTATCTAGCGTGGAGAGCTAAAGCAGAGTCAAAATCATCCTTCTACTTTTATACTTAATTGGAAAATGCATACACATAGACCTAACTTTAGACAGATATACTTCTAAACTTAATTCGCGAAAAATTAATACAAAAAGAATCAAGTAACATTCCTTCTCATTTTAAACCAAGATCAATTGAACGCGGTACCACAAATCAGGTCAGTGGACAGGCTGCATTAACCGCTGGGGACATAATTCTTAGCCAATATAATTTTCAAATGGTTTTTCATTTATTTTGGTTTTAATTTTTCTTTCATTATTTTCATTGTCTCGTTTTACATTCAATTTCTTTTTCCTTCCCTTTCTTTTTGTTGTGCGCTGAGGACGGCTTGACCAAAGTCCTTGCCCAAATATCTGCTTTGTCGTTTCGTTTTTTTCTTTTTCACTGGCTAAAAATCACCCTTGTTCTTAATTTCTTACTTATTTTTATATTTCTTCGTCTTTTTTTGTGAAATTTTCACAAAACTTTAAACAGTAAACTGTCTAAGAAATGGAAGAGCTTGTTGATACATTAGCTTTAAACAATAAAAAATTCGAAAAAAATGTTTTGAAATGCAACTGGTAAAAAGAACACTTGGAACCATCAACTGGTTATATTTGTTGCACTCAAAAATTCCTCCAGTAAAGTAGTAGTAAAACTTTAGCATAAGGATTGGGAACAAGGAAGGAAGGACACTCATATACGGGATTATTTTTTTTTGTCATGAGTTTTAAAGTTTCTCATTATTTTTATTTAAAACACCTGTTTTTTTTAATTTAATAATTGTAAAAATCATCACGAACAGCAGGGGTAATTAGTTATTTATTTATTAATTATTTTTATCCATATTCGTTTAAAGGTGAATAAGCAAGGTGTAAAAAAATTAGAAAAAATTATGGGAAAAATTGCACAAATTACGGGAAAATTTGAATAAATTACGGGAAAAATTGCATGAAATATGCACGCTGGACATGCCACCCCCTAAAATGTGACAGCCACCCCCTCAAAATGAATATATACAGTTAAACCCTCCCACGGCATGAGTCTAGCTCTAAATGATCTTTTGAACGAATTGTCTGCTGTCCAAACGAGTTTGTCTGCAGTCCAAAATCATTCAGTACAATTATTCCTGAAAATGTTCATGCAAAGATTACCACCAAATTTTTTCTTTAAAAAATGGGAAAATGCTCCAAGAGTAGCTAAAATATAGTACTCATCAGGTTTTACCATCCTTGAAACAGATTCCAATTTTCTCTAGAGTCTAGATAGCAAATTAAATTGTAACATATTCGGTCAGGCAAAGCGAGTTTTGGAACACTCTGCATTTTGAAGCTCTTCGTGAACATTTATTTCAATCCTAGTTTCAACATAAAGAGTACAAAGACTTGTTATTGAGGTAAGAAAATAAAATGAAAAGAAGAAAGTAGACGTAGCGTCTGATTTACTTTTCAAATTTATTTCTTTATTATAGAATAGAATCTCATTCAACTTACTAAAGAAAATATCGATATAAAAGGCTTTTTTCCAATTCAATTTTAAAAACATATTTAAAATAAATTATTTTGTTGTTCGGGTTTGAATTTCAAATAAGCTAAACAGCCAAAGTAAGGAAAGCTTTTTCCTTCACTCAAGGGACCTGAGAAACAAATAGAACACCATCAAAGGCAATATACTCGAATGCAAATAAATAATTTCTGAGACCACACTGGCTAATCATGATAAAACGAAACAATAGTAAAAAAAACAGAAAAACGAGAATTATACAAGCCAGTGAAAAATATGGACTAAAATGCAAATATTTCGGTCAAGACCTCCGCTTGACCGTCCTCAGTGCAAAAATAATGGAGGTGTTGTCGAATAAAACGAAATGGTGCGGGTTGTCATACACATGCTGAGCCACGGCGGAATCAAAAGTCTCAGGCCTTTGGCCTGAGACTTTCGATATAACGAGCCCTATTTTGGGCGGTGGTGTTTATAGGGTTCCATGTTCTTGCGGCTGTTTCTATGTTGGAAGAACCCATCAGCAATTGGGGGAGAGATTGTTGGAACACAGGTCCTCTCGACAAAGCTATGGAGCTATGCCAAAGGCCTGAGACTTTTGATTCCGCCTTGGCTCAGCATGTGTATGACAACCCGCATCATTTCGTTTTATTCGACAACACCTCCATTATTGCCCCTGTTAAAGGTCTCATCCAAGTTTTCAGGGAGGCAGTTGAGATAAAAAGTACATTCACCGAAAGGTTGCTCTCAATAGAGACACGGGAGAAACCTATTTAAGCCCCATTTATAATGAACTAATTAATTCTGATCGTTTTTACTTAAATTTTAAAAAAAATCACATTTTGCAACCTAACCTAATTTGTGAGGATGTTTTACCTGGAAAGCGTTTCGCTTTTAAAAATGCTCTGTATAAATTAAAAAATTGAATTCCCATTGAGTACTGTATTTTTCATTCAGTTACGCTTTCACCGTTACATGGAGAGGGTCTTCAAATTTTAGTTGTGCTTTGTTTTAAGGTTTGAAATTTTTTTATAGTATCCTTGGATTTTTATTAGTAATTTTAATGTTATTATCTTGCACTGAGGACGGTCAAGCGGAGGTCTTAACCGAAATATTTGCATTATAGTCCATATTTTTCACTGGCTTGTATAATCCTCGTTTTTCTCTTTTTTTACTATTGTTTCGTTTTATACTCGAATGCAAAAGGTTTAATCCTCTCCACAAATCTATATACCACACTGTCAAATTAAAACTCATAAGATCAAAAGTCTAAAACAGTTTTTGTTCTCTGAGAAAAGTTTCCAAAAGAGTTTCCGAAAAATAGTTTCTTTGCTAGATATCTGATATCTAGAAGTTAAGTGAGATTAAAGCTAATGGAAATAAGACTTACCTCTGACGATGTCAAATAGCAAAGTCGGGAGTCAGCACTCTCAACAGAGCCTTGTTGTACAACACCCACTTTTATTGATTCTCTGTCACTCATGTAGCCAGACCGAACACTGTCCTGACGCTCACAGAGGCTATTCGCTCTTGAAAATAATAATAAATATGATTCAGCTAGACAGAGGGAAACTTTCTATTAAGTTACTATGCATTTCATGGTCTTGTGTGTAAAAGTTTAGGTGCCAACAGCTTTCAACCGTGCGGACAGATTATTTGAACAGGTCAGCCGTGATTTGTTCCGATTTGTCTCTAGTTAAACACAAACTACCATCTAACTCCACCTGGTTATCTTACTGACCACCTTCATAGAATAACATTTCACTGTTTGACTTCCACTATTCTTTCTAATTGATAGTTGTTTTTTTTTATTATTTTATACTATCGCTACGATTTTGATATCTTCATAGATTTTTAACAATTTTTTGTCACGTAATAGATCCAGGAGCCTTATGAGGGGAAGTACTGTTTAAATATAATATCTATATCTCCTTTTTGTCGGATGATATTTGGATAAGTAAAACAACCCAAATCTATAAATACGCTATCACATGGATATTGCAAGTACGAGGGGGGGGGGGAGATCACGATTTTTTATTTTCCCATAATTTTCTGATACTTCTCACAGAAAAGGGATTTGCCCCCCCCCCAAAAAAAAAAACAACGTTCCTGTGTACGTGGAACACCACCGTTGGTATCGACAAAGCAGTATAAAATTATGTTATGTCAGTTGTTATGTCATCAGTATGACAAAGGATGACATGAAGATGATTCAAAATCTAGCCTTAAATTATGCAATGTTTTATCTTTGTATCTCTCGCCACCTTTACCACGGGATGGATTTTGTCCTAAACTCTAGACGATCATGGATGCTGTATCAGCTGCAACCTAATAAAGAACGAACTCTAGTCCATAATAACCAAAAATTTCAAAACACGTGTTGATAAGAAAAAAAAAACGGTCAGGTGAGAAAGAATAGCCGGATGACGCTGATTGAGAAATGGTAACTTTTATTTCCATTAATTTTGAAGGTAAACGTTTATTCCGAAAACAAGTTTACGGGAATTTTGAAATTAATTTGAAACTCCTCAAAAATTATATCGGATTGAAAAGAAAACCCCCCCCGTGGGAATAACCATAACCGAATAACCCATTTAGGTGAATTACAGTCCCCCGTCTTGAGCAATTCTTCCAAGTGGTTTTTCGAAAATCACTTTGGGAATCCCATTTGACTTCGAAAATCTAATGGGAAGCAGTGGTGCGCCACGTTTTTTTTTTATCAGGGTGATTGTATCGAACCACTGTTCGCACAACACAGGGAGAGGGCTCATTTGAAAGGAAATGGCCATATCTAGTACCTTTTGTAATTAATGTTAATTAATTATATTAATGTAATTCATGTTAATTTTAAAAGTCCCTTTTAAAATTAAGAAAAGTATTAAAATAAACTGCAATTTTTACAAAAAACTCACATACGAGTTGATCTTCACATACGATCTTCACATACGAGTTGATATAACACACGTATCTTTTGACAAGATGATAAAACATGCGTATGCTTTGTGATTATCTACAAAAGCCATTTACGTAATTGGAATCTGATAAAGGTTAGATACTAAACGAAAACCTTTTCAAAATTAGATGGCTATTCTTTCCGGAATGACATATTGTGTTTACTTTCATTAGTTCGGTCTAATCACGCTGTTTGCCTATTTCTTTTCTTTTATTTTCTTTCATGATGGACTCTTTCATTATATTGCTAGCCATTGAGTTTTTTTAATATCTGGTTCAAATACAATTATTTTAACAAACAACCACAAAAGAAACAAAGGATTTCAGATGTAAACTTTACGGTGTCCGGCGTTTACCCCCCCCCCCCAAAAAAAAAAAAAAATATATATATATATATATATATATATATATATATATATATATATATATATATATATATATATATATATATATATATATATATATATATATATATATATTATATATATATATATATATATATATATATATATATATATATATATATATATATATATGTATATATATTATATATATATATATATATATATATATATATATATATATATAATATATATATATATATATATATATATATATATATATATATATATAATATATATATATATATATATATATATATATTATATATATATATATATATATATATATATATATCTATATATATATATATATATATATATATATATATATATATATATATATATATATATATATATATATATATATATATATATATATATATATATATATATATATTATATATATATATATATCCCCACGCGTAAAGTCCCCCCCCCCGAAAAAAAACCGTTGTAAATACCCCTGTAGAAAATACCCTCCTGTTGAAAAAAACGGAAAATACCCCTCGGAAACTACCCCCATACCCTCGGAAAATACCCCCATACCTCGGAAATACCACCCCTACGCTGCTGGTTGGTCTCCACTCCCTTTGGACTCTAAAAAAAGGACTAGAACTCTCAATTTCTGATCTAATGAGCAAACTCCGAAGTTTCTGCGACCGTGAGGTGGAGATATGGATGAGGAATGGGAAATCCCCCTTCTATCAGGAATAAATTCTGCTCACTTTACGGTTTACTTTACTCTTTACTTTCATAATAACAGCGTAGACCAGAGATATTCCCAGAAATCATAAGGAAATAGATATCGATTTCACATTTTTGATGCGTTTTTAAAGTTTCTTCGTACCCCCCCCCCTCTAAAAACAACAAAAAAACCTATGCTGGAAATACCCTTTTGCTACCTTGTTATGGAAAACTTTTCCACGGAGGAGGGAATACCGGTATGATTTTTAAACAATCAGAAATTAAAGTCCTTTTCAAATGAAAGTGCGCTACGAAAAATTTTTCACCCGAGTTCATCCAAAAGAAATTTTTTGGATTGAATTTTGAGCTAGAATAGAATTTTCTGGGGGGAATTTCTATCGGAGGGCATTTTTCGTGGAAAAAAGCTTTACGCGGAGGAATTTTCAGAAGGGGACAGGAATTTTTCATGAAGGGGGAGCCGGACTTCCCGGTATTATTTAAAACGATCAGAACTTAAATTAAAGAAAAAAAACTAGTCGACTTTAATAAATAAAGAAGTATTAAAACTTTAAGAAATATATATCAGAAAATGTATACTAAACTGATAATCCACGTTTTTTTTGTTTTTTTTTTTAGTAAAGTCCAAATTATGTCCAGGTCTTGAGAAGACATGGGGTAGTCAGCCCTACTCCTTTCAATTTTTGCTCCTTTTGAGTTTGACTTGGTTTAAAGGTAGGTTCAAAGGTTTGACTATGTTCAAATTCTTGATACGGTCTTGCCAACAATAATACAAATCTAGCAGACATTTTGCCTAGTTGCTTTACTGTTCATGCCCTGGAGCTTTACCATGTTGGATTTTGTTTAAATGTAAGTTTCCCTGTTTGTTTTTTGTACAGCGTTTGTTGCATTTTTCTTTATATGTTTTGTTTAGGTTAGTTTTTTTTTCTTTCTTTCTTTTTTCGAAAAGGCTTCCGGAGGTGAAGCCGAAATATTCGGATTTTTATTATTATTTTTGTGTTACAATGTTTTTTTTTCCTGTCTTATTAAAAAAAAGGTGTATCTATTTTCCGTGTATTTTCGTTACAATATTGAATTTAAGTATTATCAACTTTAGTATTTCAAATTATGCGTTATAAATTTAGGATTATCAAATAAAAAACTGAAATAAGTCCAGCGAACATAAATTCAATTAATTCAAATAGATATGAAGTCGCAGAATATGTTAGACATATAACACAGTTTAGAATTATAGCTGGATTATTAATGTTTTTCCTCAAACTAGACCAAAAACAAAGAGTAAAAAGCTCAGAATGTGACATTTTACAATAATTAAGGATTTCATTAAAAGGCATTTTGGGAAAATCACAGGATTTAACTTGAATTCTCACTTTAAAGAGAGAATAAAAATGAACAACCCTACAGTTTCTAAAATTTAGAAAATTTAGAACGTGCAGCTGTAAATTCCTTCATTACAATTTCGCCGCAATTATCTTTCTTCTAGAAAAAAAAGTCGAAAATAATAAAACATTTCAGAGACTACAAACACTTTCAGTGAAACTCTAAATAACAAAATGAAAAAAAAATCTTCGACATCTAGCAAAAAGGACTACTTTTTAATTTTTCTAAGTGGCGAAAATTGCAGAAAGGTTAAATATCACGCTCCTAAACATCCAAAGTTGAAAACAGAAAATTTCTTTTTATCCAAGACTAGAGTAGATTACAAGAGATATGACGTGATGAAATTCTTCTTTGTTTTGAAAGAATTTTAACATACGCTTTTAAAATCTGGGAGCATATGCTGTATGTTTTCAATAAAAAAAAAAATAGTTAGTGACGATAAGATGTAACACATTTAGTTAAAAATAATGGGCATGAATACGAAAATAATATAAAAAAAATAAAACTTTTAAAAAAATATTGTTCTAAATTCCTTAATTATTAGGTATTATCTTTCGTCTTCCTTCATCTTCACACGATGGAATATTTTTGGGTGTGTAAAGAATAAAAAAATATGTCACTTTGCAGATTGTTTTTTTTTCTATACCTGGGTCTAACTTTAGAAATCTATAACATTATTAAGTGTTTTAACTTTGGCTTATTAAAGCGACAACATTTTAAAGCCATGTTTGTTCTAAGCAAATGGTTTGAACTGTAGTAAAAAGAAGACTCTAGGACTTACCTCGAACTGAAATCACTAAGGTATCCACGGTCTCTATCAGTAGCGTATAGTCGACTTCCTCTATCAGCTGATTTGGCCCTCATTCTTGCTGGGTCTTTAGGGGGAAGAGGGAGCGTATTTGAAGTGACACCTGAAAAAAAAAGACAAGATTCGGTCACATGGGCTTCACACACTATTATGAACATTTTCTTGTGTGTCTACAGCTTTGATTCTTATTGCTAACAAACTGCTTTTTTATGTTTACTTTCTATGAAAAAAATTATATGTGATAATTCTATCACAGAAAATTGATAATCTATTCAGTTAGATTTCGACATTGATCCCAAGAAAACCTTGATGAATATGAAAAAATGTACTACGAATGTAATTAAAATACAATTTTTGTGAAACCTACTACAACTAACCGCTCACTATTTTAGACTACCTTAAGCCTGCATAACTAGTGAACAACTTGTTTAAAAACCCTCCTTTCGCCATCTTCCAAAAAATCCAGAGATAGTTTAGGTACAAGTACGATTACCGTACCAAATAACAGGTCACAGGCTATATTTACTGTAGCAAGTCGCCACTTAACAAAATTTCCGTCTCGTATTTGGAAAAGACTTATACAGGCCAGAGGGCCTGACAGAATATACAGGCCAGAGGGCAGAATCAAACTGGAATAGGATGTCTCGATACTTAAAATAGGTACAGTTAGCCTTTGTAATTGCAGCACTTACCATCACTTCCTGTATCGAAATTAAATAAAAAAAACAAGTTTTTTTTAACTGAAAGTAAGGAACGACGTTAAAACTTAAAACGAACAGAAATTAGCCATATATGAAAGGGGCTGTCCCCTCCTCAACGCCTCGCTCTTTACGCTAGAGTTTTTTATTGTTTAAAAAAAATAAGAGCTGCGAGAAAGTCAAACTTTAGCGTAAAGAGCGAGGCGTTGAGGAGGGGACAGCCCCTTTCATATACGGAATAATTTCTGTTCGATTTAAGTTTTAACGTCGTTCCTTACTTTCAGTTAAAAAAAATTGTTTTTTTTTATTTAATTTTTGAACGTTTTTGCACTGATGCAGGTTTCGATTTTGGCTCACCGTACATGAATTATTAAAACAAAATTTGCATATTAATTTCACTTTTATTTGGTTAAATGGCTTTCTCGAAACTTGCTTAATTTTATTAACGAACGTTTTTATTAGTAATAAATATACGTAACTTACGAATTAGCTTACGTAACGAACTTCTATATTCATATATTTTTAATACGTATATTAGGGGGCTCGCCTACTAGACAATACCTCGCTCTTTAAGCTAAAGTTCGAATTTTGTTCCAATTCTTTAAAATTGACCCTTTAATCACAAAGGCCGTTATTTAGAATAAATAGCTCTTATGAAAGTACTAAACAATATTTGGCTTAAAGAGCGAGGTACTGACTAAGGGGTGAACCCAATCATACACGTAATATTTTCTGTTCGTTTTAAGTTTTGATGTTACTCCTTATTTTCAGTTGAAAAACTTGTTTTTTTTTATATTTAATTTCTTATCTTTTTTTAAATAATGCTGGGAAATCCGGCGCCCCCTTCATAGCAATATCCCTTCCCCCATGAAAACTTCCTTCATGGAAAGATCCTCCCACATAACCCCCAACCCACCCACCCCCCTACTACCAGAAAAAATCCCCCCCCCCCCTGAAAACGTCTGTATACTTCCTAATAACCAGTACTATATGTTAACATTGGGCGAAGTTCATAACTTTCAGCCCTCCCCCCAGGGACTTCGGGGGATTAAGTCATCCTAAAGGACATATTTATCATATTGTCAACCATGCTGAACAAAATGGCTATCTCAAAATTTTGATCAGGTGACTTTGGGAAAAAATGAGCGTGGGAGGGGGCCTAGTAGCCCTCCATTTTTTTGGTCAGTTAAAAAGGGCACTAGAACTTTTAATTTCCGATCCAATGAGTCCTCCCACGATATTCTAGGACCACTGGGTCGATACGATCACCCCTGAAGAAAAAAAAAACAAATAAACAACGCATCCGTGATCTTTCTTCTGGCAAAAAATGCAAAATTCCACATTTTTGTAATTAGGAGCTTGAAACCTCTACAGTAGGGTTCTCTGATACGTTGAATATGATGGTGTGATTTTCATTAAGGTTCTATAACTTTTAGGGGGTCTTTCCACCTTTTTTCGAAAATCAGCCAAATTTTCTCAGGCGCGTAACTTTTGATGGGTAGGACTAAACTTAATGAAAGTTATATATTTGAAATCAGCATTGAAATCTGATTCTTTTGATGTATCTATTGGTATCAAAAACCCGTTTTCTACAGTTTCGCTTACCATTGAGCCGGGTCGCTTTACTTACATTGAGCCGGGTCGCCTTACTTACAGTTCGTTACCACGAACTGTTTGATTTACCTCCATTGTCAATTAAGAAATTTCACAAGAAACTATAAATAGGCTATAAATTAATAACATAACAGATACAACTGTAATCAGTATTTGATATGACATTCTATTAAACAAGGGATGAACCCAAATTTCTTAGATTTTCTATATGTATAAATAATTTTAGTCGTTACAGATATCAATAATTGCTCGGTCTGTATATATACGAGCAATAAAGTAATCATTTGAGCTACAAATTATTTTTTCTGATTGAATAGGGAACAACAGAACTATCAGTTTCCAAACAGATTTTTAAAGAACACATTTTGATTTTTTTTTTCTAAGGGGGATGGGTCAAAAGTCGGTAAAAATAACTCCTATTTTAAGGGTGGTAATATAAAAGACCTAGGAAATTATCAACCTACTTCAGTTTTACCTATTATATCACGTATTCTAGAGGAGTGCATAAACGCTACAATTTATAATTCTCTGAATCTTGGTAAATTGTTACATTCAATTCAATTTGGTTTAAAAAAGCATGGAACTACTGAGATGGCGACACCTTATATTAATTCGATAAGAAACACAGCTCTGGAAAACAACCTTACTTTATAGCTAGTATTAGGGTAGTTTGTTTTGTTAATTTCTTTCATTATTTTGCTAGGTAGCTAGTTTTGTTTCTTGGTCTTATTGAGAAATGTGACAGGACGGTGATGCTGTTGATCACCAAAACTTGGTATGTTAGTGTGAATTTTGCTTTGCTGCAAAATTAACACCACAGTAGGTAGCATGTGCTCGCCTAAACAGACTTTTTTTCAAGTAAAATGTCGGCAATTATTGTGACCCTCAAGGTTCTAACCACTCTCTTTTTGGTTTCTATCGATGACCTACCCAAATGCCATTGGAGCTTTTTCAAGAGAAAATAATGCTATTGACTCTGCATTTTCTCTGACCGAAATCACTGAAAGCCTTGACGTTCGTTTCTTTAACTGAATCACCTCATAATTCCATAATTAATACAGCTAAAAGAAAGACATGTCTGTGGTTAAAAGTAATCGTCTTGGCTTAAAATAGTAAACTTAAAATTCTTTACCTTTTCATGGTCTCGAAAACGTTTCCTAGGACTAGCTACCTTACAAAGTTCTTAAGCATGCGACGTCTTTTAATTACGCTAGAATTCATTTTGGTGAATTTGTTACTTAATTACCATATTAAAGCTCATAGTAAGATATTATCGCATATTTTAAAGATCTTAATCCTTAATTATCTGGAAATTAAAACACGTTTCACCGTCACATGTCTTCAAGTTATTATATTTTCCCGATATCTTCGTACATTTTGAACTGTCCGTCAGGGAGACTCGGTACTTTTCCTTGGACACTTCGTCCTATAAGGGTACTACAGAAAAATTCCGCTAGATCTGTTTGAAGAATATGGAATCTAGAGTCTACGAGAATCAGTATATAGTAATAACAAAAGCACAAGAGATTGGTTTTTACAAGGCGAACGAAAATATTGCATGAAACAAAACAGATCTTTCGGGAGGACAACCACTTCCCTTCTTCAGCGCAATAAGAGAAAGTCTCAAAGAAACATGTTCACATTTCCTGAGCGAAAACGTGAACGATAGAAACCAGATAAAAATAAAAAGACAAAAATAAAAAACACGGAGAACAAAAAGAAAAATAACAAAATCGGAAGAATTAGAAAACAACGCGGAAAAAATAAACAACAATAGATAAAATCAAAATTAACTGAATTGAACGCATTAAAAACCAAACTACCCAACTCAAAAAGATAGCAACTCACCAAAACCAAACGACTAACAATAAATCATGCTCTCATCAAGAAGCTAGAAAAGTGAGCTCACGGACAAGAAATACACAGACGAAGACACGGATTGCACGAACAAGAAATGATATTGAGGCTCATTGCCTGGTTTGAAGCAGGAATGCTTTAGAATAAGCTCAGTGCAATAATAGAGGAACCAGCCAGTTTTTATGGACAAAACTCAGTTCTTCATAAGACGTATTATGTCTAATCCTTTCTATCTTCTTTTCGTTTTTTTTTTATTTGACATATTCTTAAGTAAGCTTAGCTCATAATTTAGTAAAACTTATTAGGAGTAAGTTAATTAAGTTATTAGCTATACAGCTTCCTCATTGATATTTCTAAAAATTCTTTTTCCAAAGCACAGCCTTTGGTAAACATACGTAGACCAAGATCATCAGTAATGTAATCTAATATTTAGCCATACCAAAAAAAAGAGAAAAGGCTTGTCTTTTATTACTGCTTTCCAAGGGTGTCCCCTGGAAACAAACATGCCGGACATTTAGGCCATTTTTAAGGAGTCCCATGTCCCCATAAGAGCATCGGGCTGACGAAATTTTGGAACTTTTCTGTTTTAAAACTATTTGTCATTCTATTAACGGTTATCCTGCAACTATCATTTCTGGTAAACTTGATAAGATTAAAATTAAATTTGAAATCTGGCGGATTTTGGAAGATTACAAAAGCATCATGCGATGCATTTTATATTAGTATTAACTGTGTTGTCCAAAGAGGATGTTGCACAAATAGTTTGCGTTTCTTTTTGTTTTTGTGCCATTCATCGTTCGCTCATTTTCAAGAGTACCAATACAAAGAATGTCAATGTTTTTTCTCTCACTGGACAAAATAAAATTGTTTTCATATGCCGTTGTAGAAGTGTCATCACTTTCCCGTTCGTTAAATCAAGTGTCATTGTATTTATCAGTCATAACCTTAAGTGGCATCGTTTTTTTCTATATATTTATAGATTATATATAGATAAATATATAGAATCTATAAAATATATAGAATGACTTTAAGGGAAGAGGAGGTAGAAATCTATATCATCTATAATATGACATGAATATCTATGTCATATATATAGATATAGAAATTTATATATATGACACGAAGTGTCTTTTCTGTCTCTCCCTTTAAAAAATACCATCACTTTTACGCGTAATAGTCATGTTTGTTGAAGTAAAATACCCCCCCCCCCACCCACACACACACACGCACAACACACACAAACCGCAAGGAAAGTTTCTTTTCACCGTAGATTATTCTAAAAAAAAGGCAATATTTGTAAAGTTTCAGAAAAATTGCCCTCAGAAAATTTTACTCCTAACAATTAGACTCATTGCTGCGCGGAAAACAACATAGAAGGACAATTGCACATGGGAAGGTTGACTTCAACACATAAAATGATGTCACACAAAAATGACGACAATTTTCAAAGATGCATATACCCTGACATTATGATCAATGAAAAACACAAAACCATAACAATTTTCAGTAATATATATAAAAAACAAAACTTTTTCCTATGGCATAAAATAATGGTGATATTAATTGCAGTAACAGATAATGAAACAGAACAAAAAAAAATGGAATTCTGGCCTCTGACTGAAACAACATAATAACACTTTTTCCAACGACAAAACCGACACTCTGTCCGATGACAGACAAAAACAGTGACACTTTTTGCAATGTCGTTTATCACATATACGGATCCTTCCACCGATAAAAAAAAAATAATCGATGTGACGAAAAGGATTACAAAATA
The DNA here is from genome assembly GCA_027921565.1 of Artemia sinica. NCBI lineage: Eukaryota > Metazoa > Arthropoda > Branchiopoda > Anostraca > Artemiidae > Artemia > Artemia sinica. Next base: position 34,775,194 of record CM051257.1, read on the forward strand.
CTCCTGGGGTAAAATCTATACAGAATCTGTTAAGATTTCCATTGGATCAGTTGGGGATTGCCGCTGAGATTAAAAAAAAAGATTGATTCATAAGGCACTTAATGAAGGGACCCTTTTAAATTAACTAATTAAAAAAGGTAAATTGATAACCGTTTCGATTAATTTAAATTTGAAAGATCCAATATATTTTAAAATTTATTTTGTAAACATATAAAATTGTCTTTTTACCCACAAACCCATTTTCCCCCCGTATTTATCCCTACTAAACGTATATCCTATAGTATGCATCAAATTCCAGCCGTGAAGAGATAAAATATCAATAATAATTTGAAATATCAAATTATCCTAAATCCTTTTTTTAATCTTTGTGAATTCACAGGGTCTCAGTGACTGACCAATTTTGAAGGAATCAACCTTGCATGTAGCCTAAAAACTTAGCTTATGATACACCAACAGTTCAAACATAAGCAAACTCCATAGCCTAATATCATTGACTTTCTCTTTTTTTATTTAGATTTCCTTATATAGGTATGACATTTATCTTGAAGAGGTATACAGTTAAGCATTTAAGCTATCAGATAATGTTGACCAAAATCTTTTTGTTTTACCCTGACTACTTATATGCAGTAGTTTGTGTATATTGCGGTAGATTAAAAAGAAATATTCAAAATAGGAACAATCGATACCTGTTGGACAAATTATTGCATAATTGCATAGCCGTTGCATAATTGCATAGCTGCCATACTAATCTTTTGAAGCGTGGCATTAATACAACTGTAATCACGGATACGCTTTTGATACTTGGCAATCATCTCATTTAAAAAAAATTTTCCACAAAATAATTTTTTCAAAGAAAAGTAAAGAACTCCATTAAACAAAAATTAGCAAAAATAAAATCAAATAATCTACCAAGCGTGAAACTACCACAAATCAGCATCGATAAATAAATGAAACCCAAAACGAACAGAAATTACAATAATTAACCGAGTCAAACTCAAACAAGCAGAAATTAACATAAGTTGGGCGCAAAACCCCTATGCCTTCCCAAGGCCAGAACAAAATTTGCACTTTACTAAAAAATATAAATGTTTTTACTTTTATAACTTTAAAAAATCAAATAATATAAACATTTTGATTACTAAATATCAGTATATGTATATTAAACTGACAATGCACATTCATTTGTATGCACATTCTGTGGGGGGAAGGGGTTGTCGTCCTTAAAGACTTAATTTCCAAAACTTTCAACTACGTTGAGTAAAATGGCTATCTAAAAATTTGGATTGGATGTGTTTGGGGAAAAGGTGGGCGTGAGAGGGGGTTAGTTGCCCTCAAATAACTTTCGACTATTAAAAAGGGTACTATACCTTTGAATTTCAAATCGATTGAGCCCTTTTTCAAGTTTCTACGACAAAGATTTCAATAAAAACCTTATATGCCTCCAGGGCATAACTTATAATCCTTGCCCTGAGGGTTGTGGGGGAGTGTCCTCCTCAAAAATACATTATCTATCTGGAAATCAACTACGCTGAACAAAATGGCTATCTCAAAATTTTCATTGGATGTGTTTGGGGAAAAGGTGGGCGTAAGAGGGAGGTTAGTTGCCCTCAAATAACTTTCGACTATTAAAAAGGGTACTATTCCTTTGAATTTCAAATCGAATGAGCCCTTTTTCAAGTTTCTACGACAAAGATTTCAATAAAAACCTTATATGCCTCCAGGGCATAACTTATTATCCTTACCCTGAGGGTTGTGGGGGAGTATCCTCATCAAAAATACATTATCTATCTGGAAATCAACTACGCTGAACAAAATGGATATCTCAAAATTTTGATTGGGTATGTTTGGTGGAATGATTGGCGTGGGGGGGGCTAGTTGCCCTCGAATCACTTTCAACTATTAAAAGGGCACTAGCCCTTTGAATTTCCAATCGAATGAGCTTTTTTAGAAGTTTCTACGACGACGCCTTCTTTAAAAACCTTATATGCGCCCAGGGCATAACTTAAAACCCTTGCCCTGAGGGCTGTGGGGGAGTGTCCTCCTCAAAAACATGTTTTCTATCTGGAAATCAACTACGCTGAACAAAATGGCTATCTCAAAATTTTGATTGGATGTGTTTGGAGAAATGATGGGCGTGGGGAGGGCTAGTTGCCCTCCAATCACTTTTGACTATTAAAAAGGGCACTAGCCCTTTGAATTTCCAATCGAATGAGCCTTTTTTGAAGTTTCTAAGACAACGCCTTCTATAAAACCTTATATGCCCCCAGGGCATAACTTAAAACCCTTGCCCTGAGGGTTGTGGGGGAGTGTCCTCCTCAAAACACATTTTCTTTCAGGAAATCGATTACGCTGAACAAATGGCTATCTCTAAATTTTGATTGGATGTGTTTGGGGGAATGATGGGCGTGGGGGGGGGGCTAGTTGCCCTCCAATCACTTTCGACTATTAAAAAAGCCCCTAGAGCTCTCAATTTCCAATCGAATGATCCCCTTTAAAGTCTCTATGACGACCCCTTCCATATGAAGTGTCCGGCTCTGAAGGAAAAAAATAACAAAGGGCACATTGTGACAACACAGTTCTTATATGGCCTCAGGGCATAACTTAAAACCCTTGCCCCGAGGGCTTTTGGGGAGTGTCCTCCTCAAAAGGTATTTTCTATCTGGAAATCAACTACGCTGAACAAAATGGCTATCTCAAAATTTTGATTGGATGTGTTTGGGGGAATGATGGGCGTGGGGGGCTAGTTGCCCTCCAATCACTTTCAAATATTAAAAAGGGCACTAGCCACTCCAATTTCCAATCGAATGAGCCCTTTTCGGAGTTTCTACGATAACTCCTTCGATACGAAGTGCCCGGGTATGGAGAAAAAACCAAAAAAAAAAAACACATTTTGCCCACATCGTTCTTTACTTAGGCAGCGCTAGCGCGCTGCCTATGATACCATGGATGCTATCTGAATATATAAGTTTCCTGTATAGTTTTTGACCATGGCGATTCCAATTGAGTAATTTTATTTCGATCTGAAGCCATTTTCGAGGGCTTTCAGGCTATTTCCAGGTAAACAAATTAACTCCCATAAATTTGTTTTCGAAATAATATTTTACAATTAAGACTAATGGAGATAATAGCTACCATTCCTGAATCAGCTAAAAAAGGCAATTATTCTCACTATTCGGTTTTTTTTTACGCGATTTTTAATTTTTTGTTACTATGGGCTATGGGTTCGTTGTTTACTAGGCTGCAGCTACAGCTGCAACCGTGGAATAATTAGCTTATTTTTATTCACCATCATCTTCCTTTTTTTGTCCAAAATAAATGGGAAGAAGCACTTGTTTGTCTAGGTCTTTTTCGATGAAAATTGAAATAGAGTTTTTATGCCTTTTTCCCTTCTTTTAAAAAAATTGCTTTCCACCTTAGTTATCCTGCATAATTTTCTTTTCTTTAAAATCTATCCAAGTGAGTCTTTTCTAATTATTAGATTAAACCATTTTCAAAGCCCAGAGAACCACGATACTTTCGTTTCAATTTTAATCTCTATTCCAGAGAGGGAGTTTTCGTAACTATAGGTTGATACGATGTTTAGATAATCAATTGGATATACGTTTTTTGTATAATTAGGAGCGGAGGTTCTGCTTCAATAATTATATGAAAATACAGAATTTGTACAATTGACTGCAAAAGCCATATAATCAAAGCCCTATTTACAAAAAGATTCAACTAATACCGGTATTTAGCTAGCGCTAATCTGAACCAATCAAATTTCTCATATAATTTTTCAGACAATCAGACCGGTGTTTTTCTGTGATGTTTTTCAAAAACATAGAAGCATTTACCTAGATTTTCCATGCTTTGAGATAGCATTGCCTCAAAAGTGTGTAAGCTGCATGACTCAGCGTCAAGACCTTTAGCTAGCGTACTCCTTAAATGTTTCTCATACTCAAGAAGCAGCTGAGATGTTGGCGAAACTTTTTCACCATCTATGTCAGAATTTGCTGGGCTAAAAAAGAACATATATATAAAAAAAAACACAAAACGTGAAATATATACTCAAAGAAAACGTTAAAAAATTGCAATAAATAAATTGGATCCATGTTTATTCAGTACTGGTCTTATCCAGCCTCTGAGTTCTGCAGTATGCCAGCATTATATATATAATTTAAACAGATTTATACGTTAATAAAGGCATTATTTATTTATTTTTCATCCACCCAAGTAAAATTTCCTAGAGCTGAACAGAAATAAAACACACAAATCCACACCATTAAGAGACAAAAAACCAGTCTCGATTTAGCAGATTCTGCAAATCTGCACCACCAATCTGCAAATTTTATTTCAATGGAGACTTCTTTACCGGCTACGTATTGGCAGTTTGCAGATACTGCAGCCTTCGCCGTTGCTTTTTCTTCAAGATGGCAGATTTGCAGAATCTGCCGAATGGAGACTG
>CM051257.1:34782137-34872137 GCA_027921565.1 Artemia sinica
ACCAAAAATGAACAGAAATTAAATAAAAAATCATAGCAAAAACATACAACAAGTAATAATATAAATGAATAAATACATCTTAAAGCGAGTAATACTTAGATTGAATATGAAAATCAAGCTTAAAACGAAAAAAATATTTTGCTATTTAAGTATAAATGAAACTTAAAACGAACAGAAATTAAATAAATCAATGCAAACAAACATACAATAGATATTAATGTAAATTAATAAATAAATCTTAAAACGACTGAAACTTAAATTGAATATGGAAATCGAGCTTGAAACAAACAAAAATCACCACAAACACGAGTTGGGTATGACCTCCTTCTCTCACTGTAAAAGTCTAAAACCTACTGCGTCATTGGCGCTTTACTGAAAACGAATCTTATGACAAATATTTTCTTTTGTACTTAATACTGAAAATAAACATTAAAATTACAGTGATAAAAAATACAATTACAGTGAAATAAATTCTTGAACTGATGGATCTTTCAACAATTAATATCATTATACATCAAATATTCAATTTGATGTTGTTTATACTTTCCATGACTGTTCAAGACTCATATAGTTTTCAGTAAGGCGCCAATGACGCAGTAGGTTTTATGCTTCTGCAGTGAGGTGATACCCAAACTCTTGTTTGTAGTGATCTTTGTTCGTTTAAAGCTTGATTTGCATATTCAACTTAAGTTTCACTCGTTTTAAGATTTATTTATTAATTTACATTAATATATATTGTATGTTTGTTTGCATTGATTGTTTATTTAATTTCTGTTCGTTTTAAGTTTCATTTATACTTCAATAGGAAAATTTTTTTTTTCGTTTTAAGCTTGATTTTCATATTCAATCTAAGTATTACTCGCTTTAAGGTCTATTAATTCATTTACATTATTACTTGTTGTATGTTTTTGCTATGACTGTTTAATTTCTGTTCGTTTTGGTTTCATTTATTCTTTAATAGTAATTTCTGGTCGTTTTGAGTTTGAATTTTAAAAGGTATTTGTATCTGCTGAGCTTAAGTTTAAAATGGCCTTTACTTTTCTTTGAAAAACTAATTTTTTGGAAAGTTTTTTTTTAATTAATTTTTGTTCATTTAAAAATTTCAAGTTTTTAAAAATTCCTTATTTCAAAATCAAACTTTAAAAAAAAATAAAATATTCATCAAAGTATCAAAACTGATATCAAAGTAACAATATCAAAGTGAAGAAATGGGTTTGTGTCAACCTCGGACTTTTTATTATCTGATGTTTGAACTATTTTTAAAAAATTGCTATCTCAAAATTTTTATCGGATGGGGTTTGTGGAAAAAGGGCGTGGGGGACTAGATTAAGCTTCGGTCTCTTTTGACTCTTTAAAAGTGAACTAGAACTTTTTATTTTCAATCAAATGAGCCCTCTCTGAAGTTTATACGAGTATCCCTTCTATAAGAACCATATATATCCCAGAGTATAACTTACAACGCCTGTCCCTGGGCCCTGGAGGGTTGTGTCGACCCTGGAGTTTTAATATCTGAAGGTTGAACTATTTTTAACAAAATGGTCACCTGAAATTTTTATCGGACGTGTTTATCCATCCGATACACCCAAAGGCGTGGAGGGGTGAGGGGAGGGGCTAGTTGTCCTCCGATCTTTTTTCACTCTGAGAAAATGAACTACAACTTTTAATTTCCATTCAAATGAACCCTCTCTGAAGTTTATACGAGCATACCTTCCATAAGAACCATATATGCCCCAAGAACAATACTTACAACGCCTGCCCCGGCCCTGGGGGGGGGTGTCGACACAGCAGTTTTTCTTATCTAACATTTGAACCATTTTTAACGAAATGACCATACGTAAAGGAGTTTTTGTTATATGATTTTTGAAATATTTTTAACAAAATGGCTACCTCAAATTTTTTATCAGATGTATTTGGGGAAAAAGGGCTTGGGGAGGGCAGTTGCCCTCTGATCACTTTTTACTCTTAAAAAGGGCACTAGAACTCTCCATTTCCAATCGAATGAGCCCTCTTTGAAGTTTGTACGACGACCCCTTCTATATGATGTAAAGATTGTTGCTAGGCTTACGCAAGTTAGATATAAGTGTATTTCTCGTATTTAGTGTTTTATTACATTAAGGGTATATTTTTGGTATTTAGTGCATGTTCCACTTCAAGGGTATAGTTGGTATGTGTTGTTTTAAGTACTTGTTTCTGCCTTCTTTTCTATTCAAGGAAGTCGATCACCATGACCAAAAACCTACCAGCCAATGAGAGGCTACTTTGGGGTTCATGGAACCAGAATTCCATGCTTGGGCCTTGGAAGATAAGAAGGGGGAAAAGACAACTTGTGGACAGTTCAGCTTTGAGAGCCAACAGTGACAAGTGGTTAGAGGAACACCGCTGGGAGAGTTCGAGCAACCTCCACCTTTCTATAATATACGGTGCGCTGGGAGAGTTTAACAATAACCTCCACATCAACTGCCGTCGGAGAGTTCCAGTAACCTCCACTAGTCAACCATAGACGGCGAGCTTGGAGGGTGCAGCAGCCACTTCCAAATCAACGGTGCCAGCCGGTGCAAGTTGACTATAGCTCGGATTCTCTACGGCTTCAAGAAGACTGTTCACGAGTGTACTCTAGTATTGTATTTTGTCTATTAGTTTATTAAAGTAGTTTTAGCAACATCTTGAGTAGATACGAATCCTGCCTACCACGCTACCCAAGGTCTTGTCCTCGTGGAGGCTTGATCAACCCCCACTGGGGACCAATAAGACGGTATTTCTTTAGAGAAATATACCATACTTCACAATGAAGTGCCTCTGGGAAAAAAATAAATGGAGTGTGGGGGGAGGGCTAGCTGCCCTCCAATCACTTTTGGCTCTTAAAAAGTGAATTAAAACTTTCAATTTCCAGTCAAATGAGCCCTCTAGGAAGTTTATACGAACATCCCTTCCATAACAACCATATATGCCCCAGGGCATAACTTACAACGCCTACCCTCGGGCCCTGGGGGGCTGTGTCGACACCGGAGTTTTTTTGTTATCAGAACTTTGAATTATTTTTAACAAAATGTCTATCTCAAAATTTGTCCTCCGATTTCTTTTGACTCTTAAAAAGTGAACAAGAACTTTCAATTTCCAATCAAATGAGCCCTCTTCGAAGTTTATACGAGCATCCCTTCCATAAGAACTATATATGCCCCTAGAGCATTACTCATAAACGCCTGCCTCCGGGCCCTGGCAGGTTCCGTCGACACAGGAATGGGGGGGGCTAGTTGCCCTCGGATATCTTTTGACTCTTAAAAATTTAACTAGAACTTTGAATTTCCAATCAAATGAGTTTATACGAGCATCCCTTTCACAAGAACCATATACGCCCCCAGGACAACACTAACAACGCCTATCCCCCAGGCTCTGGGGGGCGTTTTTGTTATCTAATTTTGAACAATTTCCAAAACACTGGCTATCTCAAAATTCGTAGTGGACGGGTTTGGGGAAAAAGAGCGTTGGGGGGGGGGGCTAGTTTAACTCTCTTGACTCTTAAAAAGTGAACTAGAACTTTCAATTTCCAATCAAATGAGCCCTCTATGAAGTTTTATACGAGCATCCCTTTCATAAGAACCATACATGCCCTTAGGGCATAACTTAGAACGCCTTCCCCTGTACCCTGGGGGGTTCTATTGACACCGGATTTTTTCTTATCCGACCTTTGAACTATTTTTAGCAAAATGTCTATCTCAAAATTTTCATCAGATGGGTTTTGAAAAAGAAGGCGTGGGGGGGGGGGGCTAGCTGCCCTCGGATCTCTTTTGACTATTAAAAAGTGAGCTCGAACTTTCAATATCCAATTAAATGAGCCCTCTCTGAAGTTTATACGAGCATCCCTTTCATACGAACAATATATGCCCCAGGGCATAACTGACAACACCTGCCTCCGGGCCCTGGGGGGTTGTGACGACACCTGAGTTTTTCTTATCTGACTTTTGAGCAATTTTTAACTTAATGGCTATCTCAAAATTTTTATTGGATGCATCTGGGGAAAAAAGGGCGCGGGGGAGCTAGTTGCCCTCCAGTCTCTTTTGACTGAAAAAAAAACTGAACTAGAAATTTCAATTTCCAATCAAATGAGCCATCTCTGAATTTTTTACGAGCAATACTTCAATAAGAACCGTATATTCCCTCAGGGCATAACTTACAACACCAACACCTGCCCTCGGGCCCTGGGGGGCTGTGTTGACCCCTGAGTTTTCGTTATATGGTCTTTGAACTATTTAAAAAAAAGCTATCTCAAAGCTCTTATCGGATGGGTTTGAGGAAAAAAGGGCAAGAAGGGGGAGGGGGGCTAGGTGCCCTCCAATCTCTTTTGACTCTTAAAAATTGAACTAGAACATTCCATTTCCAATCAAATGATCTCTCTTTGAAGTTAATACGAGCATCCCTTCCATAAGACTCATATATGCCCCCAGGGGATAACTTAGAAAGCCTGCCCCCGGGCCCTGGTGGGTTGTGTCGACACCGGAATTTTTGTTATATGATCTTTGAACTATTTTTAACAAAATAGCTATCTTAAAATTTGTATTGGATGCATTTGGGAAAAAGGGTTTGGGGGGGGGGGGAGCTGGTTACCCTCCAATATCTTTTGACGCTTAAAAAGTGAATTAGAACTTTCAATTTCCAATCAAATGACCCCTCTCTGAATTTTATACGAGCATTCCTTCCACAAGAACCATATATGCCCCCAGGGCATAACTTATAACCCTTGCCCCTGAAGACTGTGGGGGGAGTATCTAGCTCAAACATATAATTTCCAGAACTTTCAACTACGTTGAACAAAATGGCTATATGAAAATTTTGATTGGATGTATTTGGGGAAATGGTGGGTGTGGAAGGGGTGTCAGTTGCCATAGAATCCCTTTCGACTATTAAAAAGGGAACTAGCCATTTAGATTTTCAATCGAATGAGCCCTTTCTGAAGTTTCTATGACAACGTTGTCTATACAAAACCTTATATGCTCCTAGTGCATAACTTACAACCCTTGCCCTGAGGGCTGTGGGGGAGTTGTCATTCTCAAAGACCTAATTTCCAGAATTTAAAGCTACGTTTGATAAAATGGCTATCTCAAAATGTTGATTGGATATGTTTGGGGAAAAGGTGGGCGTGAGAGGGGGATTAGTTGCCTTCAAATCACTTTCGACTATTAAAAAGAGCACTATCCCTTGAATTCCCAATCGAATGAGCCTTTTTTGAAGTTTCTGCGACAACGCCTTCTATAAAAACCTTATATGCCCCCAGGGCATAACTTAAAATCCTTGCCCTGAGGGTTGTGGGGGAGTGTCCTCCTCAAAAACATATTTTCTATCTGGAAATCAACTACGCTGAACAAAATGGCTACCTCAAAATTTTGATTGGATGTGTTTCGGGGAATGATGGGCGTTGGGGGGGGGGGCTAATTGCCCTCCAATCACTTTCGACTATTAAAAAGGACACTAGAACTCTCGATTTTCAATCGAATGAGCCCCCTTTGAAGTTTCTACGACGACCCCTTCCATATGAAGTGCCTCTGGGGGAAAAAAAAAATAATAAATAATAATAAAACATTGGAGCCGTGTGGCCTTTACTATAGGCAACGCTACAGCATTGCCTCTGACTTTGAACTTCGAAGTATTAGTAAAAAAAAAACTTCTTCTTTTTCTTTATGTACAAAGTCTATGAACTTAAATCAATTTTAGGACATTTTGTCAAAATAGACACCGATGGAGATGTTTCAACATAACCGCATAACCTAACAGGAGTTTAAGGGCGCAATTTATCATTACCCAGCATAATGAAATAACAAAAATTTACCCACCTTGAGCTTGGAGTCGTTGCGTAGTAACCATGTTCAAATAGAACCTGATCTGATTGTGGACTCACAGAGCCATTCCCACGCTGGAGATCTAAATATAAACTACGCTCAAAATTTCTTCTTATTGCATCAGAATTTTTGGGAACTCTGGGGTTCCTTGAGCTAGTTTCTGGTTCTGACATAAAGCCATCATTACCAAAGGAATCTTGATATTTAATATGTCTATCCATCGAATGTGTACCAACAGGCTGAATCATGCGTTGTAAAGTTCCACTATCAAAAGTATATTCGTTTCTATCATTATTTTCGTTAACATTTTCTGTACTTTTGCTTCTATTTTTACGTGTAGATTTGTTGTTCAGTTCACATTCCGATTCAGCTCCACTAAGATAGCCACCTGAGCTATTGGGCTCTTTCATGAGACTATAGTCGACTGATTTTGACGTCAAAAGTTCTCGACGTGGACGTTCAGCTCTTACAATATATGGCTGAACTGGTTTTTGGAATGGACCCAGGTAGCCTGGAGCTGCAACTAAAGTATATGTAGGGTAGGGGTACCCGTTAGGCTGAATATTTGGCACATACAAATGTGGCACAGATTGAGCAGCTGTGATCGTGGCAGTGCTATCAGTGGCTTGTACACCTACTGTGGAGGAAATGATAGACTGGACTGTTGAAGGTGTATGGTTGTTTGAAGGAGCTTTTGCATTACTGCCATTAGTTTGACGGGGTGAATCTTGATTCTTAACCTCGTTTTGGACTGTAGTTTCATTATTTCTTTTTTCTATATTTGAAGAGCTAGAATCCACTGTGTTATTTAAAGATGAACTCTGTGGAAGTTGACAGCTCTCAGGTCGTCCATCTTCGTGTGGGCGACATTGGTTCCTTGGAAGAGTCACAGTACCTGAAAGAGGTCACATCAGTTAGCAGCAGCATTACTAAGAACAAGCTACGACATATATATATTTTTTTTTAGCTTAAAACTCTAGAATGAGATCTAAAACCTAGAAATAGAAGTTATACTTCACTACGCTTATTCTCAAATCACAAAACAGGCAAGTGGCTACATCAATGACTGAAATAATTCAAATATATATATATATATATATATATATATATATATATATATATATATATATATATATATATATATATATATATATATATATATATATATATATATATATATATATATATATATATATATATATATATATATATATATATATATATATATATAATATATATATCTACATATATATTATATATATATATATATATATATATATATATATATAATATATATATATATATATATAGATATATAGATATATATATATATCTATATAATATATATATATGTTTAATGAAGTGCTAATGCTTGTTTCAAAACCAATAGTTTCTTCTTTTTTTTAAGTATATTATTCCGAATCTTGAAATTATTTTTCTACAATCAAGAAATTTTCCTATGCTAATTGCTTTTGGTCAGTAACTTTAAAATTAATGCATTTTGCAAACTGAAAATAAACTTAAACAGTAGATTCTGTTGACGCAAATATTGTGGTTCAAACTTCAATTTTAGACTATTGACATGGGCCACTTCTTAATTACCATTTATTACTACGAAGTGTTTGATTCAAAGTTATCTTAAATGTGAGGGGACTGCGACTCCCCCTCCCCTTTTTCTGCATTTAAAATTCAAATATTCGTACAACACTTCGATCAAGAACCTACATTCCTTAAAATATTACTAAGGGTTTGAAATAACAAAAGGAATTTTTTTAGCCATCATTTTTACGGTTTTCAAGCAGAGTTGTTCATAAGAAATTTTTTTCATAGGGAATATTCCCCAAGACTCTCCCCTCTCTGCAGGTAAGCAAATGAATAAAATCTTTATGTTACACCTGAAATAGTTCTGTAATGAGAAAACTCCATATAGGTGAATTAGAACCCCCATTTTGAGCAAACCGCTTTTCCAGTGATTCCCAGTGATTTTTGGAAGATTAAAATATCGGAAGCTACTTTAATGACAGCAATCAAGGATGTTCTGAAACATGGGCGCTTCGACAGACTGAGGAAGATTAGCGAAATGTTTCCAAGTGGAATTGCCCAAGGATAGTCTTAGATACTGATTCAGCTGATCCTGTATTAAACACTAGGCTTTACAAACAATATGATCCCATCCAAGTTTATAGTGCTATAATGAAAGAAAGGCTAAGACGGCTATGCCACGTCTCCGGATGAATAATGGTAGACTGCCACAAATTGAGCTTTTTGGCCATCAATTTTGGGGGCAAACGAAAAGCAGGTCGCATCAAATGGAGTGGGAAGAAGTCATAAGGAGTGATTTAAAAAGAATTGGAACTTCACGAGAGTAGGTAAAGAGTGGAGCTTATAATAGATTATGTCAGACGAAGAGCGTGTAGAACTGCGTTGGCTTAAGGCGGCTTGAGGCAGCAATGGGTTGTTAGCAGCAGAAGTAGTAGTTTAAATAATAAAAAAAGTTGGAACATCCTATCATTTCTTAAAATGAAGTGTTATTATCCAAAATATGAGAGCAAGTGTCACCCCCCCCCCCCCCCCCCCGTTCTTTATTCTAAAATATAGCTTGTGCTTCGATGAAAACAAGCCACATTTTTGAATGTGCATCTCATTTTTTTATTACTATGCTTCGAGAATGAATGAGTTCTTTAAATGTATCTTCTTGTGACTCTGCGAAGCTTTTTTTTCAACTTTCTCTCCGTCTATTTTTGATTTCATTATAATTAAGTTCTAGACAGGAAAACATTAAAACAGTGCGGGGTAACGAGCTGTAAGTAAGGAGCAACTCAAAAAAGAAGTTTTGATAACAATATATACATCAAAATAATCAGATATTTAGGATGATTATAAGCATCTTAAAGCCAACGATTTTAAGTCATTCCAAAAGCGTGTCCTAAAATCATCTACAAATGAGGGTACCTGTTAAAACAAAAGGATGACCTAATCATAGGCAGCGCAACTGCGATTATTTGAATGAATGAATGAATGAATGTTTTAATATCCATCAATAGAAAAACAGATGGAGCACAAAAAAGAAAAACAGAAAAAAGCACAAGACACTAATTCATCTGACACAAACAAAACAAAAAACAAAACAATCAGAAACAGCTGCCGACTACTGCTGTAAAACATTAGCCCACGGGTGGGTATTGACAGATGAATTATATCGATCAATTTGCGACAGAACCGCTTCTTCAGGTTTGGTAACACTGTACTGACACGTAACATACCTATTGCTTGTCCACGGTGGTAAACGCAGCAAAAACTTTGCATGCTTGTAGCACAGTGAACGTAATTTCAGTTTATCTGTAGCCCTAAAAATGCACCAAAATGGGCTAAGGTACAGATAGTGAGGCAAAATTATAGCATTGTACACCTGGACTAACAGACGACGATCGAACTTCCGCTTATTTGCCACTATACAGCTATACGTAAAATAAGATCGCTTCTGAAAATGAGAAAGCAGTAACTGCCGCGTCTCTAGTATTGACCGTCCAATAGGGAGGCCCAGATATACAATATCATTCACGATCTCAACAATAGAATCACCAAGTGTGACGCTTCGACCAGCATCTGATTTCGAGTTAAAAAGCAGCACTTCAGAGTTTTCAGCATTAAACTGGTTCTAATATGGACATACTATTGTTGCAACTTGATAAAATTAGCTTCTAGTCCATGCAGAAACCTGCTCAGGTTCAGCACATCATCTGCATAACAAATCAAAGACAAATCAGTACCACGCAGCATATAAGTCATAAGTGACTTTGATTGTGGCATTACAATACTGTTATTAAATGGGGATTTCAACGTGGAGAAACAGCAGAATCATATAAGAGATTATTACACTCCTTAGCTAGTGGAGTGAGCCTAAGTTTCAGTTTCGGATTTTCATACATGTCAGCTAGCGGGACTAGGATGCAGGGGTCAACACCGGCCAAACCCAAATCAAATATAATATGATCGGCCAAACCCAATTCACTGCTCCTCGTGGAGCAGTGAAACAAAGGCACGTCTTACTCATGGGCAGCTAAAGCAATACTTTAACAGTGTTTTTTCTGCATCAACTAAAGCAGATACCAAAGCAGAAAGGGCATGACCACACCCAAGACGAGACTAAAAACCAAACTGGTGGGGCTGAACTGTACATTTAGTTCTCAACTCATCAATTATCAATGTCTCAAAAATTTTACAAAAAAAAAGTTGCAACTGTTATTGGCCGAAAGGACAAACACCCAGGAGGAGGTTTATTCTTCTTAGGGATAGGAGTCAAACATCCAATTGAAAAAGAATCAGGGACAAATCCCAGATTAAATATCATTTGGTAAAGGAGGACAAAGTGTTCATAAACAGTTCACCACACAACGACAAATGCTGGTCGTTTATTTATTTTATTTTTGGTTTTAGACCAGGGCACTTCGTAATGAAGGAGTTGTCATGGAAACTTCGAAAAGGGCTCATTCGACTGGAAATCGAAACGGCTAGTACTCTTTTTAATAGTCAGAAGTGACTGGAGGGCAACCACCCCTTGCCCCCACCATTTCTCTAAACATTTCCAATCATAATTTTGAGATAGCCATTTTGTTCAGCGTAGTTGAAAGGTCTGGAAATTACGTCTTTGAGGATGACAACCCCACAGTCCTCAGGGCAAGGTTTGTAAGTTTTGGCCTTGGGGTATATGAGGTTTTATAGAAAAGGTGGTCGTACAAACTTCGGAAAGGGCTCATTGGATTGGAAATCATAAGTTCTAGCGCCCTTTTTAAGTACTAAAGTGTTTGAGGGCAGCTACCCCCCCCCCTCCACACACACAAGTCGTATTTTCCCCAAACGCATCCAATCGAAATTTTGAGATAGCCGTTTGTTCGAAAAATAGTCAAAAGATCACATAAAAAGGCCTTTGGGGTTGACATAACCCCCCAGAGTCAAGGGGCACAGGTTATAAGTTATGCCCCGGGGACATGTACAGTTTTTATGGAAGGAGTTGTCGTGTGAAATTTAGAAGAGTCTCATTTGATTAGAAATGTATAGTTCTAGTTCCCTTTTAAAAGTCAAAAGTGATGGAAGGCAACTAGCCCCCCCCCCTCCTTGGCATCTTCTTTTCCCCAAACGCATCCGATCGCAATTGTGAGATTGTTCACAATAGTTCAAAGAGCATATAACAATGTCTCCAGGGTGGACACAACCCCCTAGATCCCAGGGGCAAGGGTTGTAAGTTATGCCCCGGGGGATATAAAGTTTTTATGGAACGAGTGGTCGCATAAACTTCGGATCGGAGGGGGCTTATTTGCTGGAAGTCGGAAGTTCTAGTGTCCTTTTCAAGAGTCAAAATTAAATGGAGGGCAACCGTACACTCCAGGGGCGCCGTTTGGGGGGGGGGGGGGGCAGGGTGGGCCATTGCCCACCCTAATTTTTCTGGGGGGCCCAAGCTTCCTCCCAAAATTTTTTTTTTCTTTTACAAAATATACAGGAACAAAATTACAATTAGCAATTAGTCAAAATTTTGAAACTGCTACATTTATATGTAGATTAACTTCGATAATAGTGAGATTAATAGTGCAACTGGGTCGTGCACAGGGTTGCCAACTGGACATATTTTATGTCAAAAGGACATATTTCTATGTGCCTGGACATAACGACATAATAGGGCAAAAAATGGACACATTTTAGACATTTGGGACATTTTCCAAAATTATTATGTAAAACAAATTACTTTCATAAAAAAATGTCATTCATCACCAAATGAGTGCTAAGACTTATATCTACTTATTTTTTAAGCTCTGTATTTATTTTCCGGGGTTGCTTGCTCTTCCTGAAGCAAACTTTCTGAAAATGCCTTCAAAATTCTTTCACCTATAAATGGTATTATTGCCCTGATTTTTACTCGGCACGGTCAAGATAATGGACAAGCTGTCGCCTTTTTCATATAAACTTACTTCCGGCTTCCGAACGTCACACAAAAATCTCAATGAAAAGTTAACAAAATGAAACCTTTCGATTGTTGATGGTCTGAAATCAAAACTAAAGCCAAGTTGTCAAACACCCGTGGTACATTCCTTTAGTTTGAAAATTTTCATCACGGGAAAGGAGCTGAGAAGAAAACTTAAGTAAGTATAGCTGCTGCGACAAGGAGTGCTGCGACAAGATGGTCATACTGGTATCGATCAATATCGAAGATAAGACTCCGATATGAATGTGTTCTGGCTGTACTGTCTGCAGTCAGCGAGGGAGCTGATAGTGAAGCTCGAGCAGAAGCAGCTGGGCTCCAGAGAAAAGTGGAATCTTTCACAGTTATATTCCAGTTGCTCTATATGGAAGCAATTCTGAGGACGACAAACTCCCTTTCTGAGCAGCTTCAGGCAATGGATCTGGTAATATCTAGGTCCCGCACCTTGATTCAAGCAACAAGGACGGAAATAGCTGAACTGCGCTCTGACACTTCATTTGCATCGCTTTTGGAGAAGGCAAAAGAGTTTGCTGAAGGTCTTGAAATTGAAGTACCTGACGTGAATGGACCCGCGACCGGATCCTCCTCTGCGGGTCAGAAGAGACGACCTAGAAGAACCCAAAAATTATCAAACACCTCAAAGAATTCATGACCACTTCGAACAACATCCAATCAAAATTTTATGAAACCTATTTTGTTCAGACTTAATGAAAGATCCAGTAATTATGTCTTTGGCGATGTCATCCTTCCCACAGTCCTGAGGGCAATTCGTTCATTGTTTATATATAGTGTATGTTATTGAGAAAGGTATGTATTTTGAACTACACTTTCTAAAATAACAAAGGGCATTCAGGTGAGCCTTTCAGAGAATGTTGAGTAGAATGTTGAACCATATAAAAACACGTCATGTGTATACAGATTATCAAAAGGGCGTAACTCAGGAATGACTGAGTATATTAATTTGGAACTTTTGGAACTACTACAAACTACCACCACTAGTACTGCTACCAAATTTGGAGCTACTACAACTACCACCACTACTACTGCTACCACTATCACTACCATACTACTCTACTTACAATAATGAGAGGAAATTTGAACTAAATCATAAGACGCTATGTGCATGTACATTGTCAAAAGAGTGAATCTCGAGAATTGATTTGGGTTTTAAGTTGGAACTTTCAGAGAATGCTTAAAGGGGAAGATCATCTGACCAAAAGGCAATATGTACACGCTAATACTAATACTACTATCCCTGATACATTTACTACTACTACTACTACTACTTCTATTGCAACTACTTGTACGGCTAAGAGCACTGGAATGAAAATTTCAAGAAGTATACGAACATACAGGTTATCAAAAGGTTATCATATCAACAATTTCATAGCAACAGCTAATTGTATTAGGTTGAAACTTCCAGGACTTGATGAAAGGGATGTTCAACTGACGGAAAGCTAATACCTTAATACTACTACTACTACTGGGACTACTGCTATTACTGATAATACTACTACAAGCACTGCTAGTTCTAATACTATTACTGTGAATACTATTATAACTATGCCTAAGGGTATGAAGGCGAAATTTTCAATGAATTTGGAGGGGAGAAGGTGAACTGAATCACAAAACATCATCTGTATGCAGGTTGTCAAACTGGCGTAACAGCAATATCTTAGAACAGTTTAGTGTGTGCAGATGAAACTAACAGGGCTTGTTGTGGGGGATGTCTAACTAACCAAAAGGAAACATTTGCATCCTAATTCTACTGCTTCTACTCCTACTACTACTACTGCTGCTATTAATACTATTTCTACTACTACTACTGCCACTAAAGCCATGGCTACTACTACTAATTCTACTGCTCCTACTACTGCTGCTTCAATTAAAACTAAGGGTATTAATCCGAAAAATTTTGAATCTATTGAAACCGTATGGACCTAAATCAAAATAAACTATACCCACACAGGTTGTGAAGAGGACACATCAGAAATATTCAGGGACGGTTGATGGTATTAAGTTGAAACTTTGAGCGTGAGTTGAAGGGGATGTTGAAGAAACCAAAGGTGCTATGCGCATACTGCTACTTTTTCATCACAGTCCACCAACTTGATTTTAATCCAAATATATTAGCCATAGCTCTTAACTTTCTACATCACAGCTCACCAACTTGATTTTAATTCAAAAATCAACGGACTCAATTAAAATCAAGCTGGTGGACTGTGATGAAAAAGTTAAAATCCATGGCTTATTGGAGAAAAAGCTCAGACAGATAGTCTGATTGAGAGGCAAAGCTGGCATAAGCCTTTCTCAGAATTGTATAGAAATGATGTAATTTCACTTGTTGATATATAGTATATCATTCATCCCAGGGCAGAACTAAAATAGATAGTCATGAAATAAAGGTAATTCAAATAGTCTATGAGATTCTATGAGCCATTGGAAGGCAATTGGAGAACCCAAATAAAACGATTTCAAAGCTTTATAACTGACCAAGTCCACAGGACTTGAAGACAATTGGGCAACTGAGATTGTTCTGAACTCAATATATTGAACTGAACTTATCACCTAATATTATGTTTCCTATCCCTGGGATATGAGTTTCTGAAACTCCTATTAAGTTAGGTTCAAAGCGTCAGAAACCGTCAGTCAAAATGACGCTGCGATAGTTGTTTTTAACGTTGTGTTATTCCAAGTTGCATTTTTCATATTCTTTAAATCACTGAAAATATTATGGTCTCTGGGAAAGCAAGGGTCCCAGAACCAGTGCAGGACTGGGGCAAACATATTTCTCAAGTCTACACGAAGCGGTTAAGCCGGTTTAGAACCAGAGAGAAAGAAGTCTCTGTATCCTCCAGTATGAAAGAAGGCTTTGTGCAATCCTGGGCCCATCTTGGTCACAGCATGGTTTTCCACACTTGGCGATGCTCTTCTATCAAAAAGAATCAAAATCCCGCACAATCTAGCTAGGGGGAAGCTGTTGTTTCAGCCTAAAAAGCCCACAACCCAGAGACAGTTCTAGAGTTTTTTTTTTTTTACTTACTTTAAAGCTCTTGCTCGGCAGCGTCGCCAGCGTAGAGGGAACCAGTCGTCAGTGCCGTCAGTCTCTCCAGAGTGGTCGTTTCAGGGCCGAGGGTTGTCGCTTCAGACGGTTGATGTTTCTGGAGGCGGCCGATCACGGATGACGTCCGCCATCTGGTGCTTGGTCTTCCCCTAGGACGCTCCATCGTTTGCAGCTGGGTCGAAATCGAGAGATGAGCCGGTCGGTTGTTTTGGCATGCAGACGCGCAGATACCATCACCAACGCTCAGCGTGAGCGCGAGACTCAAGCTGCTCGGACAGGGGTGGGAGTTTGAAGCACCTTGAGGATTTCTGAATTTTTCGTACCCTTCCCCGGGCCATCGGGAAGCGTTCGATTTCTTCGGAGGTGTCTTCGTCTGGATGGCATCTCCTTCAGCGTCCTGATGTCTGAGTCAGCGGGACCGTCTCAAGCAGAATAGAGTACAAAATGCTGGCAACCGAAGCAGAGTAATAATTCGTGCTTTGGGAGACGCTGATCTGGGGCTTAATGGGAAGACTGTTTTAGAAGGCTGACCGAAGAACAGAAGTTGCTTTGCCGCTCTTTGCTGATTATTTCTGGCAATCTAGGCTTCGTCGAGCAGACAATTGAACCAAGGTACGGTAAACTGCTTACTACCTCTACAGTCTGGCCACAAATTTCCACAGATGACTGAGGGGGTGGAAGGCGTTTTCTCACCGGCATTATCTTTGGTCTCGACCAATTCTATTTCTTTCAGACCAGCGCGAATTTCTCAGCCAGAGGCCAGTGTTTTCCAGTGTAGTTTTGAGTCACTATGTTTTCGTCATATTAGCGTCCACGTCGTCGGCAAGTCCCGTCTGAAAGCCTCTTTCCAGCAAAGCCTATGCGCACACGCCTGCACCTGCTGTGGTTTTTTATTCAGATGTGGTTCTACTTTAACAGTAAAGAGCTCAGGTGCAGCGGCACATCTTGCCGGACACCATTTTTAATTTTTTGAAATATCCAGAAGGCCGTCCATTTACAATCACCGCACTTTCAGCTCTGTTATTATACGTTTCTTTGAGGAGCGGACGATTTTCTGGGTACGCCAGCAGACTGAAGGATTAGCCTAGTGACTGCTATCGACAGTGTCGAAGGCAGATCGAAAATCGACAAAGCAATGTACGCCTTCCTCTTTATTCAAGAGTTTTCTCTACTAGCTGTCTAATCGTATGGAGTTGCCTCGGTGGTGGACCTGCTGGGCATGAAAGCAAGCTTGCTGGGGCGACGCAGGCATGGAGGTATCTTGTTGCACGTTTGATAAGCAGCATGCGAGAGCTTTTCCATAGCACTGAGAGTAAAGTGATGCCACGTAATTGATACATTCTGCCTTTGCCCCCTTCCTCTTGTAGATTTGGCCAAGTAGCCCTTCTTCCAGTCTGCAGGGGCATTTTTTCAGAGTGCCCACCACAATTTTAAACAGCATTGTAGCCAAAGGATCACTGGCTGGACCCCATTGTGTTCTAAGGATTTCCGATGTAGGCCACATACTATCCTGCATTTGTTATTCCTTTAGCTTGCTGTGGCAAGATTTTATCTCCTCCGCTGTAAATTCAGGAGCCATCAGGAGCAGGTATGGTAGTAGCCGCCAGCAGCTGCTAGCTCATGGTCCGTCTGTGTCCATGGTGGATGCTGAGTTGCAGGAATTCTCAAAGTCGGTCCTCTCACTGGCGGGAGACATTGTCTTGGTCGTGATATTCTTCAACCCTAGCGCTTCGAAGTATGGGCGTAGTTTGAGTGTGCTGACCTGACAGCTCACTGAAGAATCTTGGAGGTGCTCCACTGTCCCGTTTTAGTTGGCGGCCGTCTTGCATCTTCGGATGCCTTGCTGTAATAAACTCCTTGCGGTCCCTTTATGCAACATGGCATTGGCTCTTGTTAGTGCAGCTCTGTATGTAGCCATGTCCCCGCCAAGACGTGCTCTCTCGGCCTGAGCTCTATGATGGCAGGGAGTGGAATTACTGATCCAGTCCTTTTTCTCCGGTGCCTCATTCCAACATACAGGCAGTTGCCTGCCGCAAGAGTGTTCTCTTTGAGACTTCATGCAACTTCATCTATCATCGCATTGGCCAAGGTCCTCAAATCGTTGGATATCTCCACATGTAACCGCTCAGAAGGTTTCGAGACTACTCTTCAAACAGGAGTTCTAAGGAGTTCAAGAAACTACGACGCAAGAAACTGCTCCGCCCTGCTTAAATATACTATTCATATATTTTTAATAAGTATATTAGGGGGTTCGCCCTCTAGTCAATACCTCGGTCTTTACGCTTAAGTTCGATTTTTTTCTAATTCTTTAAAAATGACCCCTTAAGCACAAAGGCCGTTAATTAGAATAAATAGCACTTAGGAATTCAAGAAACTACGACGCAAGAAACTGCTCCGCCCTATTTGATTATACTATCTAAATAAAACTTGCCTGTAATCGCCATTTCAGATATAGTTTAATCCCTTGTGGACGGAACAGAAATAGAAAATATTAGACGTTCGTTTTATCGTTCACAATACAGTTGTTCAATATGCATTCGCCCTTATCCTTGTTATGCGATACAAATGATAACAAATGGTTACGGTGATTTCCATGTTGAGGAAAGGATAGGAAACTCAATGAGCATACAAAGGCAGGAACTAAACAGTTCGTGGTAATGAAGTGTAAGGAAGGAGCGATTCATTCTAATAGTAACCGAAACTCTAACAAAGGAATTTTGATACCAATTCTACTCAATGAATGTTTGTACACGTGGGGGAGGGGTGTTTGAGCCCCCAAAAACGCAAGTTATGCCCAAATTCTATAACTTTCCATGAACCTTCAGATAGATATAGATGGAGGTTTGGGGGGGGGGGTATATATTAATGTCTTATCCACCTTGATTAATGAGAAAAATTCTAGACTAATGCCTGTAATATGGGAGCTATGGGGTGGTAGCATCGTTCTTATTATAGATTAAATAAATAAAAAAACAAGCTTTTTAACTGAAACTAAGGAGCGACATTAAAACTTAAACGAACAGAAACTATTCCGTATATGGAAGGGGCTGTCTCCTCCTCAACGC
Source organism: Artemia sinica (assembly GCA_027921565.1). Classification (NCBI taxonomy): domain Eukaryota; kingdom Metazoa; phylum Arthropoda; class Branchiopoda; order Anostraca; family Artemiidae; genus Artemia; species Artemia sinica. The sequence continues at coordinate 34,800,072 of CM051257.1, forward strand.
CTTGCTCTTTACGCTAAAGTTTGATTTTAAGGAAATCAGGCAAATTTTCTCAGGCGCGTAACTTTTTATGGGTTTAACTAAACTTGATGAAACCTATATATTTGAAATCAGCATAAAATCTGATTCTTTTGATGTATCTATTGGTTTCAGAATTCCGTTTTTAGAGTTTCTGTTACTATTGAGCCGGATCGCTCCTTACTCACAGTTCGTTACCACGAACTGTTTGATAATCTTTTTCTGTGTAACAGAAAAAAATCCATTCACCTTCTTACCAGTACAAAAGATGGACATGTGATGGGAGGATCATGAGCACCACAACGAGATTCATCGGGAGGGGAGTTGTTACCGGGAACTTTATCTTCACCAAGAAGTCTTCTTGTTTCACAGGGGCATTCCCCCTGGCCCCCGTTTTGGCCTCCATGAAGAACATGGCCTCAGAAACTGGCCTAACCAGAAATTGTGGAAATGGCGACCCTATAATCAATTTTGAAATTTCCGACCCCCCGTCCCTCCTAATAAATATTTGAAAGCGTGAATTTTTTCAGGGAGGTTTATCATTCTCAAAGCATTGTTATACGAACATTAAACTTAAATGTAAACAACAGGGTTGAAGGAAAGGGTAGTAGGGTTCTTCACATTTAAGGATCCTTGGATCAAACAGCTTGCAGTAGCAAACTGTGAGCAAATAACAACCATTGTCAACGGAAACAGAAACTCTAAAAATGAAGTTTTGGTTACTAATATATTCAACAACAGAGGCTTTTAATCATTCTGATTCTAAATATGCATAATGTGTTGGTTTTAAAGTGGCTTATAATCGATATTTATATTAGCACAAGAAAAACTGGTACAATTTTAGAAACAGGAATTAACCTCACCTGACAATAAGGCACGGTCTTGATGGAAACCATGCAATGAAATTTGAACATTCCTGAGACCCCTACAGACGCTACTGCCCAAATATTAATTTTTTACTTTTTTCAGAGATGGATGGTTGTGCATATGACCATCAACAGTTCGCAGTCCTAGATTATTAAAAGAGGACTCATTCTAATGGGCATTGGAGAAAATAGCCAATGACCATCAGACAATAGCCAATAGACAATGACCATCAACAGTTCGCAGTCCTAGATTATTAAAAGAGGACTCATTCTAATGGGCATTTGGAGACAATAGCGATTCCAATTGTCCCGTTTTAACTTCGATCCGACACTATTTTCGAGGAGTAGGGATTTTATTTCGATATTCCCATAAATTTGTTTTCACAGGAAACTGTTGCCATTAAGATTAACCAAAATCACAGTTATCCTTCCTGAATCCGCTTAAAATGGCAATTTTTCTCACTTGACAGTTTTCTTCAAAATTGGTTCAAAATTTTTGGGTACTACGGACCGTGGTTCGTTCTTTACTAGGTTGCAGCTATCGCTGTAATCATGATTTTTCAAAATTCCCGTAAATACGTTTTCGCAACAAACTTTTACTATTAAGACTAATCGAAATAATAGTTGCCATTCCTGGATCAGCCAAAAATGGCAATTTTTCTCACTCAAGAGCATTATATAAACACCTTTCTAAATTTTTCACCGCTAGAACACCATAGAGAGCTGTTTAGGGACTCATTTGAATGGAAGTTACAATATCTGCGTGCTTTCTAAGTAACAAAACATAATATTTAAAATAAAATGCAATTTTGACAAAAAAAAAAAAACTCTCTTCATATACAAGATAAAATTTATTTCTCCCATGCTTTCTTAGCTGACAGACCTCGCTCAATGTTTGTGGAAAAGTCTGACTAAAGCTTCTAGCCACTGACCTTCTCGCATTTATGTAAGGTATTAATCTCTAATGGTACTTTTTAACTTTATCTCTATGGGTTATTTAATCTCACAATTTAAGTTTTAACATGACACCATTGGACATGTGGCGTCTATCTACCATATATAATCAATCAATTACGATATCATATCCCTTGTCAAAAGAAAATAAATATGTTATTTAGTCTTGTATATGAAAATGCAGCTTTTTGTCGAAACTTAGTTTATACTTTAAATACTATGTTTCGTAAATTACAAATGGCACTAGATATAGCAATTTCCTTTCAAACGAGCCATCAAACAGCTCTCTATGATGTTCCATTTCCCCAGTAGTGGCGAAGAAGAAAAAAAAAAGAAAAAAGAAGACACATCAGTGCTACCCATGCAAAAAGTGATTTCCTTGCTGTTCAAGCCAGGGGCTGTAAGTTTCCTGTATAGGGTTTTCGGCAATGGCGATTCCAATGCGTACTTTTTTGCCATTTTCGGGGAGTTTCGGGATATTTTTCAGGATTCTGATAAAAAAAAAAAAATTTCAAAATGACATTTTTAAATTAGGAGCGACTCGGCCCAATAGCAACCGAAACTCTATCAAAACTCTTATCACTTTAGCGTAAAGAGAGAGGGTTGAAGAAGGGGCAGTCCCCCCTTATACGCAATAATTCCTGTTCGTTTTAAGTTTTAATATTGGTCCTTACTTTCAGTTGAAAAAAACTTGTTTTTTTATTTAATATTATTGAGACTAATCGAAATGATAGTGTCCCTTCCTCACTAGGCAGTTTTTTTAAAGCAGTTTATAATTTTTGGTTACTATGGCTATCGCTGGCCATAACGACAGCTATCTCTGCAACCATGATAATCTTCTGAAAATTGCTTTTTTGGGTTTGATGTCATATTTGAGTGATTCCGTTGCCTAACTCCCTTTGGCGTGTTCTTTACTAGATTCAATATCTTTACATTCATTCATTAGAATTAATGAGTTTTGCAAACTTAGAATCAGCATAAGCAGTAGATTCTGTTAATGCAGAATCTGACAGAACTGACAGAAGAACATTGGAGTCATCATTTGCATGATTTTCAATAGAAGTTCTTCAAACAAACTTTTTTTAGGAATGTCCCTCTCCAGCTCTCACCCTTCTGTGAAGGTAAGTATATGAGCGCAATCTTCTATGTTATAATTCAAATATTCCAGCGATAAGAGGGGACCTGACACCCCGAAGCACCCATATTACAGGCCTAGTCCAAAAATATTCCTTAGAATGAAGGGAGTATAGGAAGTAAAATACCCCTCCCCTCTTCGGGCGTAAAATTTGAACATGAAGCAAATTTTTGGGACTTCGGACACTCCCCCTCTCTTACAGAAGCGCCCACTGATAGTCCTCCATAATAGCTGCTGTGCAATTATACAACATTGCGCGTATTTTTATGACACCTCAAATAATTCCACTTAGTCAAATGAACCTTCAAAATAATTGTTTGTAGTCACCGTCTACTTTGTATGGACTACGTGTATCTTTAAGAACAAATGTGCCGCCACGTGGCAATACGGCCTCTGAAAACTCTGTAGCTCCAAACCTAGTCCTTCCAAATTCCAAATCGGTTAACTATCTTACAGTATTCACTCAAAAGCATTTTGGCCCTTTTTGGACCAAGATTGGTGCTCTGCACCACAAAATGGTGGAAAATACAACGTTGTTGTGGAAAAATATCTTTTGCTGCTAAGAGCCCTAGAACTTCAAATTTTGGTTCAAGTAAGAAAACAGCCCTATATTATAGGATCATTGATACACCCTCTCGTAAATCCCTGAAAAACAACCCATAGTAACAAGCATTAGCGACCATCCTTCACGGGAAAAATAAAAAGTTTCGTACTTTTCTTGGTTTCGTAGACAGGAGCTTGGCACCCCTGCATTAGGGTTCTCTGTTAAACTTAAATTAATGGGGTAGCATTCATCAAGGTCACTCTCTTTTCTGGTGGCGTTTCCCCATTTTCCCAAAATTGGGGTTAAATTTTAACTTAAATAATAATACAGCTCAAATTTGTGTCTTTTTCATGGTTTTTTGTTTCTTTTTTTATTATTGTTGGCTGAGTTTTTGTTTTTACTTTTAGTTTCAATTCATCTTTCTCTCATTTTTTTTTGCTCTCCAGTTTTCTTAATGGGTATCAACTGTCTTATGGTTGTTTAACTTAGTAATCTTTAATTTTGCTTCTCAATTTCGAAAACATTCCTGTCTTCTTTTTATTTATTTCTTAGTTTTGTCCCCCCTTTTTTATTGACATGCTTTATGCGTTACGCCGAAGATATTTAGCTAGATATACAAGACTAACATTTACTTTTTTATATTTCTACTAGCATAGAATCCTGTTTTCCTTTTCTCATTCTTAAGTTAAGAATGATTCCATTCTTAGGTTAAGTTATTTGCTAATACACAGCATTTTCGTTTTCGAATCTCAAATTTAAGAAAAAGGACGCATTCAAATTTATGAGTGATAGCTGATTTTTCAGTGGTGGGGGTGGGGGGATAAATTTGAGTAAGAACTGCCCGAAAATTCAGGAAAATCTAGAATTTCAAAATGGGTTGGACTCCGATGCCCCCACCCATGCATACGTCCCTGTGATGGTTCGTACTGAATTTTAATATTTAAAAGAAAGAAAAAACATCTTCATAGCCAATATAATTATGACCAAAAGAAGGGAATAGCAGGATAAATCATTAGATATTTATCTTCTGTCAAATTTCTTCAGCAACTATACACTAAAACACATAAAGCCATCTTTTTGGTGAACTTTGAAATCCGAAGACGTTTTAATCATTTATATAGCTGTAACTAAGGCTAAAAAAGAAGCAAAGTTAGTATTAGGTAACATACTATACTTGCCAAGACCGTACCCTGGATCTTGTTCTGGGAAAAGGGGTTAAAAAAAACTTTATAAAACACATCTAAAATTTGCTTACATACATTTTTTTTACTTTTTACGAGTATCACAAAACTTTCAGGTGAGTTTAAACCCGGTACCCTCCCCCCCCCCAGAATACTGCTTCAATATTTACGCTTAATAAGCAAGACTCACCTCTATAGCGAGGATCCTGAGATCGAAGTCTTGCATATTGCTCTGCGGTCATACAAGTGCACTGAGGCTCTCTGGAATGAGACGGAGAGGAAGGAGTTGAAATTGTTCGCCTCTTCAAGCTTCCATTATTTCTTGCTGTAGCAATTACTTGGTCTCGTGATGCGACTCTGTTTGCTGAATCCAGCCGAAGTGAGTAGGAGGAGGAAGCTTTGCGAGAAAACTTGGAAGCTAAGGACTTGAAAGAAAACCAACACTTAGATCTCCAAATTAATGTTTATCACATATACAAGATAGATAGATGCAGACTTTTTGGGCCTATTCCATTTTCAGTTTCATTCTGGATGTTATTATATATTTACTAGGAAAAATAATAGGGTACTTCATAATTTTTTTTGTGGGGGAGAGAATACAATTTTTTCAAATAGAGCAAATAACACCACGTCATCAACGTCATAACATTGTAAATCTAGCGTCATATATATTTTAAATAAATATGTTGTCTGATAATTATTTCTTTATATTAGGAGACTGGTGTCTTCACAGCTAAATTTCCTTTTTATTTCTTTTTCCTCCTTACCTTTTCTAGCCATTTTTAAAGAAATTCATTTTCTTTGTTGCTTAATAAGATGTGCAAATAAATCTTACTTTACTTTTATTGTACTGTGTTGTGCACTTCATTCCTGAAATTTTTAATAGAACATGAATTGATATATTTTAACTGATGCTGAAGAAATATAAATTATATACCGGAGATCAGTTAATAGCTTTTAAATCGTAAGTGTATAACATCTCTTAGATCTTGCTGAAAAAAAAAACACCTAAAAAGCCAAATCACATAGTTCTACAAGTCAGTGTCAAATTCTTTTTCCCCAGACATAAACATAGGAACTAGCACCGAGAGTCCTAAAATTTGAAAAATTTGCACTAACAAGCGAACTCTATGAAGAACAGTGAAAATTTTAAGGCCAGGAGAGGGGATATGACATCCACCAATGACAGCTCTTGGCAAGGGACAACGAATTCATGAGAACCAAAGGCAGAGGCTAAGATATGGGCTATGACTTGAGAGGGGTTCGTTTTATTATTAACAATAATTTTTACCACAGAAATCTATTCCAAACTAGGTAATAGTCAAAGCCCTTAATACTGTATCGATAAGTACGCCTGAATTCGACTGAATTTTGCGAGAATGCTACCTCGGAAAAAGGTTTTAACATTCTTTCAATATCTAAACTGTTTTATATATCAACTGTTTTTCTATGTTTACTGGATTGCCCCTTTGAACAGCCTTTTGTCAGGCTCTTGGGCAGCTTAGAAGAGTATTATGTTGTTATGTATGCTGTAAATATGTTGCTCAATAAATAAATAAGTCAAAGAAATCCACCATTCTGGATTCTGTCATTCAATAAGATCCAAAATGATTTTTTTTTCTAATATTGCCGAATTCGGCTCTATCATTCTAAATAGTTGAACTATTGGAGGGAGTACACTTAAAATTTTCTATATACGAGCTACATGTAATGCCTAGGAAAATAAAAGTCGTATTTTTACCAATTTGTGCTAGTCCACTTACGGCTAGACTTCTGAGCCTAATTCCAAATGGAAGCGCTCTTCTGCCCAAGTATGCTGACTTTACATAGATACACCCCTCGGGATCAATGTCTATCCTTGATCACATGCTTGTTTCCAGTAGCATTATCAGCAGTGAAGTAAGCTTAATCGGGCTTAATAGTTTTGTTGCTTCTCATCATTTCCCATTGTCTTTTAGTATTGCGGCTACGCGGGTAACTCAAGAATATATAGCTTTATTGAAAACTCTATGTTTTGAACAGTCCTTGAAAAGAACTAATAAAACTAAATTAAATATCTGATATATAATGAAATTAATTGCAAAAAGCTCAGCAATTCAAGATTTTAAGTGCAAAAAAAGATACTTGTATTATAATTCGTTTTCAGTAAAGTGCAAACGATGCAGTAGGTTTTAAACTTTTACAGTTAGGGTAGGGGGAAGAGGGAAGGTTGCTAAAGTCTTGTTTGTAGTGTTTTTTGTTCGGTTTAAGTTTGATTTTAATATTCAATTTTAATTTTACTCGTTTTCAGATTGATTGTTAATTTGTAGTACCTGTTGTATATTTGCTGGCTATGATCGTTTATTTAATTTATGTTCGTTTTGAGTGTCATTTATTCTTTAATAATAATTTCTGGCCATTTTGAATTTGAATCATTATAGGAATTTATTTCTGCTGGTCTTAAGATTAATACGGCTCTTTAATTTTCTTTGAAAAACTTCTATTTTGGAAAGGTTCTTTTAATTAATTTCCATTTTATTTTATTGCAAAAGTTACAAGTTTTTCAACATTCCCAAGTTAAATATCAAAGTTTTTTTTTCAACATCAAAGTTTCACCAAAGCATCAAAACACCAAAATGATATTTTTTACAGCATCAAAGTTTCAAAGTTCAACATTCCCCTTAACGTTCCCTGAAAGTAGTCACAAATAGATTAAGTAGCAGCTGCAAGCAGTCGCAATCACAGTTACAAGTTGTCGCAGTTGGAAGTAGTCACAGTTGCAGTCGCAACAAGTCTCATTTGCAGTCGCCCAAGTAGCAGTAGTAGCAGTGGCCCTGAAAGTTTAAATTTAATACCCTTAGCCATTCCTAAGATATTGCAGACGCGCCATTTTGATAATAAACCTTTTCGGACACACCAAGTATCGAGCATTCCCCCACGGGCTGTGGGGACATAGCATTCCCAGAGACATAGCTATTATACGTTGCGACTATTTTGAATAAAATGGATTTTTAAGATTTATATAAGTGTTAAGGGGAGCATCTTAAGAGCAAGAGGGGGGCTATCCTTCATTCTCTTTTCAATATCCCTCTCAACAGGCCTTTAAAAGTTTCAAACCTTGGCCGTCCCTTAGATATTGCTGTTGTAGCCTTTTAAAAACCCTCCTGCATATAGTGTGCTTTGATTTCGTCTGACATTCCCCTTAAGATTTTCTGAAAGTTTTACCTTAATATTCTTAGCCTATTTGGAGACTCAGGATCAAAAATGTCCACTTTTCCCAATAACTCCATTTCCCAAAATTTGTATACAAGCGATGGGCAACTTAGATAACTTACAACACTTGCCTCAGGAGCTGTGGAGGTTAGGTCATCTCCAGAAGTGTAGTTATTTGACTTTTCGACTGTTTTGAACAAGATGGCTATTACAAAATTTTGATCAGATATCTTTGGAGATAGGGAAGCTTAAAATTGAACAGAAGGGGGACTGGTTGCCTTCCAGCCACTTTTTAACATCTTCATCAGCATGCCCTAAGAATTTTTAGCACCCTCAGCTATTCTTGCAATATTGCAGATACACCTTTTTATTAAACAGGATGCAAATAGTATCTTTAGATTTAATTTAACATGCCCCTCAATATTCCCCAAAGCTTCACCATAATACCGTTAGCCTTTTCGAACACAACTAAAATCCAACTTCCCTTCTTTTCCTAATGATTAATTAAAAAAAACTTTTTTCCAAAAATAAAGTTTCTATGACAACGCTTTCTATAAAAACCTTAAATGCCCCCAGGCCATAACTTACAACCCTTGACCTGAGGGCTGTGAGGGGGTTGTCATCCTCAAAGACATATTTTCCGGACCTTTGAACTACGTTGAAAAAATGGCTATCTCAAAATTTTGATTGGATGTGTTTGAGGTAATAGTGGGCGTGAGAGGGGGGTTCCTTGCCATCCAATCACTTTCGACTATTAAAAAGGACACTAGCCGTTTCAATTTCCAATCGAATGATTCCTTTTTGAAGATTCTACGACAATGCTTTCTATAAAAAAAAAAAAAACTTATATGCCCCCAGGACATAACTTACAACCCTTGCCCTGAGGACTGTGGGCAGGGCTGTTACTGAACGCAAAAAAACACCATTGTCTCTCAGAAGAAATCACCAAAAGGTACATTGGCAGTGAAAGCTTTAGTGTACCAAATAGGGATATTATCTGTTAGGTGATTTTTATAGCTAAGCGTTTTGTTTAATATTGATGCATTTTAATACCTATTTTTAGGTGAATTTATGCTTGCTATTGGTATTTACATATTTAGATGAATTTATGCATGTTACTGGTCTCTGGTAGTCACCAGAAAAAAGAAAAGCGTTTTTAATGCCAAACAATTTTAAAATCTCACATTCATACGGATTTTGTTCGCAGAGCTAATTACAGTTTCTATTTTAAGTGTTCACTCCCAGAAATTGCAGATTTATAGACTTCAAAGACAAAGAGGAAATTGGTTTAAAAAGCATTCCTTGACTACAATAGATTTTATGATTATTTCGTGCCAAAGCTCCAAAAAAGGGGTGGATTTCAGAAAAATATTGCCTTTGGCATCAATTACAGTCCAAGTTTTTGGTATGTATTTTCCCTTGCTGCAGAGTAACGCTGATTCTGATGGTGTGATTTTCATTAAGATTCATTTACTTTTGGGGGTTCTTTCCCTTTTTTTTCGAAAATCAGACAAATTTTCTCAGGTTTGTAGCCTTCGATGGGTAAAACAAAACTTAGAATCTTATATATTTGGAATTAGCATAATTATATTTGGAATATATTTGGAATCAGGCCAATTCTTCTGTTATTTCGATTTATATCAAAATTTCTTTTTTGGAATTTGATATCAAAATTCAAAAATTTTAGAGCTTCAGCTATTATTGAGCTGCAACCCTCCTTACTTAAAATTCGTTACCACAAACTGTTTTATGAAGAACAAACTTTTACAGTACAATTGAATGGATAATATAGGATAAGAATGTTATTTTCTTCAGGGGTCCTTAGTCTGCACCTTTAACATAATGGAAAGGTAAAACTTCAACTCAAAAGAGGGAAAAAGAATAGAAATTATGGTAAATAGGCTAGGTTATTAGTTTTATCACCAACATTGAAGATTTAAAAAGTTCGGTTTTGCTTACATCTCCTATATACCAAACACGAGAGTAAAATGGGTGAATATACGGTAAAATTCTAGGTGGAGGGACTTTTGCTATCTTAGAAATAGTTAGGTTATGGGAATAAAAACTTTCAGGAGTGCATCTTAACTTCGAAAATAAAATCCTAAAATAACTTAAAATCTAATTCACGTCAGTAGCGTTGTGTTTTAAAAACCTAGGTTTAAGGGAAAGCAGACCAACAAAAATTATGGAAAAAAATTCCATGCTATTTCTGAAGCCTTAGAAATAGTAACACAGTTAAAATGGAATCTAGAATGCACCTTCCTGGAGCATAATTTAGGGCTTGAGTTCATTCCTGAAAGTTTCACTCTCGTAGTGCAACTATTTTCCAAGATAGTCAAAGGCCCTTCAGCTAGAACCATGCCTTATCTAGAGTTTAGCCCATCTCTGCTTATTATAAGAGTTGATGACTAGAAATAAGTATATAGACCCACCTATGATGTGAATATAGGCTTAAGTATAAGTAATATAATATATTTTCTGGGCCTGTAAAAAACTTCGTAATTCCAAACACCGCGTGTCGTAGATCCCGTGATCCGCAATTGCCGTCTATTATATTTTCTTCTGTACTAATATAGGTCACACGGCTTTGGTCATCTCCCCTGACCGGCTATTTTGCTATGCAGCTAATTCGCCATCCACTGACACTTGAGTCTATTTAATAGCATTTTTATGAGAATTTGCCTCATTATTTTAAAAAGCTGTTACGTAAACATAGTAAAATCACCAAATTTAATAACAAAATCAGCAAAATTTAGGTAAAATCACATAAAATCACCATATCACCAAAAATCACCAAATGAAAAAAACAATCACCAAATGTGGTGATAAATCACCAACGGTGGCAACCCTGGCTGCGGGGGGAGTGTCATCCTCAAAAACATAATTTCAAGACTTTTTAACTACTTCGAACAAAATGGCTATCTGAAAATTTTGTTTGGATGTTTTTGGGGAAATGGTGGGTGTGAAAAGGGTGTTAGTTATCCTCCAATCACTTTCGACTATTAAGACGGGCACATGCCCTTCTAATTTCCAATCAAATGATCCCTTTTTGAAGTTTCTACAACATCACTATCTATAAAAATCTTATATGCCCCCAGGGCATAACTTACAACCCTTGCCCCGAGGGCTCTGAGTGGGTTATCATCCTCAAAGACCTAATTTCTAAAACTGTTAACTACGTTGAAAAAAATGGCTATCTAAAAATTTTGATTGGATGTGTCTGGGGAAAAGGTGGGCGTGAGAGGGGGTTAGTTGCCCTCAAATCACTTTCGACTATTAAAAAGGGCACTAGCCCTTTGAATTCCAATCGAATGAGCCCTTTTTGAAGTTTCTACGATAAAGCTTTCAATAAAAACCTTATATGCCCCCAGGGCATAACTTACAACCCTTACCCTGAGGGCTGGGGGGGGGGAGTGTCATCCTCTTAGATATAATTTCCGGACCTTTCAACTACTTTGAACAAAATAGCTATCTCAAAATTTTGATTGGATGTTTTTGGATAAATGGTGGGCATGGAAGGGGTGTTAGTTGCCTTCCAATCACTTTCGACTATTAAAAAGGGCACTAGCAATTTCAATTTCCAACCAAATGGGCCCTTTTTGAAGTTTCTACGACAACGCTTTCTATGAAAACCTTATTTGCCCCCAGGGTATAACTTACAAATCCTGCCCTGAGGGCTGTTAGGGGGTTGTCATCCTCAAAGACCTAGTTTCCAGAACTTTCAACTAAATGGATATCTTGAACAAAATGATATCTCAAAATTTTGATTGGATATGTTTGGAGAAAAGGTGGACGTGAGAGGGTGGTTAGTTCCCCCCCCCCCCCTCCCCCATCACTTTCGACTATTTAAAAGGGCACTAGCCCTTTGAATTTCCAATCGAACGAGCCTTTTTTGAAGTTTCTACGACAACGCTTTCTATAAAAACCTTATATGCCCACAGGGCATAACTTACAACCCTTGCCCTGAGAGCTGTGGGGGAGTGTACTCCTCAAAAACATAAATTCTATCTGGAAATCAACTACGCTGAACGAAATGGCTATATCAAAATTTTGATTGGACGTGTTTGGGGAAATGGTGGGTGTGGAAGGGTGTTAGTTGCCTTCCAATCACTTTCGACAATTAAAAAGGGCACAAGTCGTTCCAATTTCCAACCAAATGGGCCCTTTTCGAAGTTTCTATGACAACTCCTTTGATACAAAGTGCCCTGGTATGGAAAACAAAAAAAATAACAAATAATATATTGTGCCAATATCGTTCTTTACTTAGGCAGCGCGATTGCGCTGCCTATAATAAATCCTGCATGTAAACAAAGGCAAATTGCATGATTTATAATCCTTAACCTGGGGGCTATGGGGGGCATTGCTTCCCCAGAGGCATAGTGACTAGACCTTTTGACTTTTTAACAAAATCGCTTTCAAAATTTTGATCAGTGATGAGGGAAGAGGGCATCTAAAAAGGGCATGGAGGGCTGGTTGCCCTCCAGTAGCTCTTCAACATTCCCTGAATTTTTTAAATTAATACCATCAGCCGTTCCTTAGACATTGATGATACACCCTTCTAACAATCAGAACGCACGCATTTGGTTGTATTGTGTTCGGCATCCCTCACCAAAGCTGTGGGGGTTGTGTCATCCCCATAGACATAGTTATTTAAGCTTTTGATTATTTTGAACAAGATGTTTATTTCAAAATTTTGAATAAATATTTTTGAAGGGAGGGCAACTAAAAGGCAAAGGAGGTCGCTTGCGGCTTCCCAACCACAGTTCAATATCCTCTTCAACATGTCCTGAAAGTTTCAACTCAATATTCCCTGCTGTTCTTGAAATATTGCAGATCCTCCTTTTTGATAAACTGGATGCACATAGTGCCTTTCGATTTATCATAACATACCCCTAAAAATTCTCTAAAATTTCACCTTAATGCCCTTAGCCTTTTCAGATACATACATAATCAAATATCTACCCTCTTCTTAATGATATACCCTGTATGGAAACAATGGGCAAATTTCATAACTTACAATCCTTGTCCCGTGGCTATGGGGGCATGAGATCCCTGAAAGCATAACTATTAGACCTTTTGACTAGTTTGATCAAAATGACAATTCCAGAATTTCGATCAGTATTGAGCAGAGGGGCCACCTAAAAAGCGGAAAGAGAGGGGAGCAAGGCTGGTTGTCCTCAAGTTTGTCCTCGACATCTCCTCAACATACCTTGAAATTTTCAACTTAATACCCTCAGTTATTCTTTAGATATTGCTGATGCTCCCTTTTTACAACCAGCAAGCACATAGTGTGTTTAGATTGTGTCTGGCATCCCTCTCAACATTTCCTTAAAAGTTTCACCTTAATACCCTAAGCCTTTTTGGAGACCAAGGACCAAACATGCCCTCTTTACCAATAAAAATCCCTATACGTTAACAATGGGCAAAATGCACGTTTTAACCAATCAATCAAAATACTTTGATTAGTCTAATATGCTGTCAAATTTTATTAAAAATAGCGTTTTCAGTTGAGCGCAAATGACAAGGGAAATTCTCAAAGAGTGGATCAATAGAGGTTTTTAGATCAGGAGGATCAAAACATGATCCTCCTGATGAGGGATATATTACTCAGCTGAAAGTCCCTTTGAGAACAGCTCAACAACCAGTTTTTACTAATTATCTCAGAAAGTTTGAAAAACGTCAGGCAGCCTACGATATTCAGGCTTGACGGTGCCGATATAGTCACGACTCAAGCGCAGATGGATTATGTCATTTTTGGAGGGAATTTACCAACAGTTTGTATTTTACTTCGTTCACTTAAAGAAAGAAAAGTAAGTGTTTCTGATACATAGAAATGAATAGATTCGCACACGCTATACACTACGTATATATATATATATATATATATATATATATATATAATATATATATATATATATATATATATATATATATATATATATATATATATATATATATATATATATATATATATATATATATATATATATATATACATATATATATATATATATAAAATTTTAATGTTGATCGGAAGAAAAATGGCTTCGAAAATTCTGGGAACAATAAACTGTTTAAGAATTTGTGAGAGAACAAAAAATACTTTAAGTGAGCTTGTTTCTACTTCAAGTTATTACTTTTCAACAGCAAGGAAATGAACGACTTGTGTTAGTTTGACACTTGGCAGCAAAAGACATCCGCACTTTGGCAAATGATTATAGTATAAAAAAGGGAATTATTTTTAAGAAAGCTCAAGAAAGTAACTACCATTACTACTGCTGCTAACAACTTATTGGAGCACCAAGCCACCCTAGGATAGTACAGATATGAATGCTCCTCCTTCACCCCAATCTATCCAAAACTTCACTCTTTACCTCTCATGAAGTTAAAATTTCCATCAAACTCTTCCTAAGAAGATCTTCGAACCTCAGTCCGAGAGAACCTGCTATTTTTTTGGCCCCAGTAGGATGGCCGAATAGCACAATCTTAGACAATCTATCGTCCCCTATCCATAAAACTTATCCTGGCAATCATAGCCTTCTTTCATTATAACCTAAGAAAGCTGAATGGAACCCCATTTTTCGTGCAAAACCCATTTCAAAACTCGGTCAGTCAAACGAATACTGAAAACTACCCCAAGAGCCAAGACAATTCCTCAGAAAAACAATTAACAAATGTTCTGGATTTCAATATTCTAATACTAGTTTACACACCTATTTTGCAACTATTCGAAACTTTTTCAGATAAAAACAAGCATCCTACCCCTTGGCTATTCTACTTGTTACATCTTCACTGCCTCAATCATCTCTACTAACCAGGTAAGTAAAGTTATCGACTTGATTGATTTTGTTGATATATAGCACCACCTCTTCACCTTCACTTTATCCAAATTAATTAAAAAAAACTTTTTCCACAAAATAAGTTTTTCAAAGAAAAGTAAAGAACTCTATTAAACAAAAAATGAGCAAAAACAAAATCAAATAATCTACCAAGCGTGAAACTACCACAAATCAGCATCGATAAATAAATAAAACCCAAAAAGGAAAAGAAATTACAATAAATAACCGAGTCAAACTCAAAACGAGCAGAGATTAACATAATTTGGGCTCAAAACCCCTATGCCCTCCCAAGGCCAGAACAAAATTTGTATTTTACTGAAAAAAATATAAATGTTTTTACTGTCATAACTTTAATAAATCAAATAATATTAACATTTTGATTACTAAATATCAGTATATGTATATTAAACTGACAATGTACGTTCATATGCCCCCAGGACATAACTTAAAACCCTTACCCTGAGGGCTGGAGGGTGTCATTCTCGAAGACCCAATTTCCGAACTTTCTACTACGTTGCACAAAATGACAATCTGAAATTTTTTTTTGGATGCGTTTGGAGGAATGGTGAAAGTAAGAGGGGGGTTAGTTACCCTCCAGTTACTTTCATCTATTAAAAAGGGCACTAGCCCTCTCAATTTCCAATGGAATGAACCCCTTTTGAAGTTTTACGACAACTCTATCTATAACAACCTTATATGCCCCCAGGGCATAACTTACAACCTTTGCCCTTGGGGTCTGGGGGGTTTTTCATCATTAAATACATAATTTCCAGAACTTTCAACTACGTTGAATAAAATGGCTATCTCCAAACTTTGATTGAATGTTTTTGGGGAAATGGTGGGCGTGAGAGGGGGGTTAATTACTCTCCAGTCACTTTCGACTATTGAAAAGGGCAATTTCAATTCCCAATCAAATGAGCCCTTTTTGAAATTTTTACAACAACTTTCTACATAAACCTTATATGCCCCCAGGGCATAACTTACAACCCTTGCACTGAGGACTCTGAGGGGGTTATAATCCTAAAAGACCAAATTTCCAGAACTTTTAACTACGTTGAACAAAATGTATATCTCAAAATTTTGATTGTATGTGTTTTGGGAAAATGGTGAGCGTGAGAGGGGCGTTAGTCGCTATCCAATCACTTTCAACTATTAAAAAAGGGACCAGCCCTTTCAATTTCCAATGGAATAAGCCCTTTTGAAGTTTCTACGACAACGCTTTCAATAGAAACATTATATGCCCCCAGGGCATAACTTACAACCCTTGCCCTGAGAGCTGTGGGGGAAGGTTTGTCATCCTTAAAGACCTAATTTCCAAAATTTTCAACTACGTTGAACAAAATGGCTATCTAAAAATTTAATGGATGCGTTTGGGAAAAGGTAGGCGTGAGAGGGGGGTTCGTTGCCCTCATATCACTTTCGACTATTAAAAAGGGCTATAACCCTTTAAATTAAAAATTGAATGAGCCCTTTTTCAAGTTTTCTACGACAAAGATTTTAATAAAAACTTTATATGCCCCCAGGGCACAACTTATAACCCTTGCCCTGAAGACTGTGGGGGGAGTGTCCAGCCCAAATGTATAATTTCCTGAACTTTGAACGTCATGGGACAAATTGGCTATCTCAAAATTTTTATTGGATGTGTTTGGGGAAAGGGTGGGCGTGGAAGGGGTGTTAGTTGCTGTTAGTGGTGTTAGTGGGCGTGACAGGGGGTTAGTTGCCCTCAGACCACTTTCAACTATTAAAAAGGGCACTAGCCCTTTAAATTTTAAATGGAATGAGCCCTTTTTCAAGTTTCTACGACAAAGATTTTAATAAAAACTTTATATGCCCCAAGGGCATAACTTATAACCCTTGCCCTGAAGACTGTGGGGGGAGTGTCCGGCTCAAAGGTATAATTTCCTGAACTTTGAACGTCATGGGACAAGTTGGCTATCTCAAAATTTTCATTGGATGTGTTTGGGGAAATTGTGGGCGTGGAAGGAATGTTAGTTGCCTTCCAATCACTTTTGACTATTAAAAAGGACACTAGCCATTTCAATTTCCAATAAAATGAACCCTTTTTGAAGTTCCTACGACAACACGTTCTATAAAAACCTTATATGCCTCCAGGGCATAACTTGCAGCTCTTGCCCTGAGGGCTGTGGGGGGGGGGGGTTATCATCCTCAAAGACCTAATTTCCAGAACTTAAACTACTTTGAATATAATGGTTATCTCAAAATTTTGATTGGATGTGTTTGGGAAAAAGGTGGGCATGAGGGGGGGGGGGGAGTTAGTTGCCCTCCAATCACTTTCGACTATTGAAAAGGGCACTAACCCTTTGAATTTTCAATCGAATACGCCTTTTTTTTAAGTTTCTACGACAACGCCTTCTATAAAAACCTTGTATGCCCCCATGACATAACTTACAACACTTCCCTGAGGGCTATGGGGAGTGTCCTCCTGAAAATCATAATTTCTATCTGGAAATCAACTACGCTGAGCAAAATGGTTATCTCAAAATTTGGATTGGATGTGTTTCGGGAAATGGTGGGCGTGGAAGGGGTGTTAGTAACCCTTCCATCACTTTCGACTATTAAAAAGGGCATTAGCCACTCCATTTTCCAATCGAATGAGCCCTTTTCGAAGTTTCTGCGACAACTCCTTCGATACGAAGTGCCCTGGTATGGAAAAAAACAAAAAACAAAAAAATAAATAATACATTGTGCCAACATCGTTCTTTACTTAGGCAGCGCGATTACACTGCCTATGACATAGGCAACTTACCATTTTAACATCAACTTTCAAACCTATTCTTGTACCCTGAATTGTCAAAAGCTCCAGAAATTCATTAATTTTGGTAATGTTTTTATCTAGAACATTCAAATTAACTGTATAATGTAACCCCAGGGGAGTTTTACTTTCCCATTGATTCTATGATTTCCCATAGCATTTGCTGTGCTCCTTAGAACAAAGTCCATCCAAATAATCCACATAATCGGGGATTGGAAAAAGCCCTGGTGAAATCTTTATTCAACACTAAACCAGCTATTACCCTCTCTTCCTTCCTTAACCGCAGCAATACAGTTCTCGTACATAGCCCTAATCACAACAATGTACTTAATTGGCACATCATACAACAACAGGAATTTCGCTTTAGTTTTTCTAGCAGCTGAACTCATAATCTGTAAAAGTGAAGACTGAGGGGTCTGACTGTTTAGAAACTTCTCAATTATTAATCTGAGAACGAAATTTGGCCAGATTTCCTAAAAATTTCACCTAAAATAGGAGGAAATATTGAAATGAGAATGAAATGGTAATTAGAATTTTTTAAAACTAAAGACTCTTAAAATTAAAGTTTCGGAGGGTTTAAATATCGTCCACCCTCCGAAAACTTCCACAGCAAACAGTTTGCCTTGATTATCTCGGAAAACAATTATACAATCTTAACTAGTCATTGAGGGGAGGAGGTACGATAAAAAAAGGATCAATGTTTTTTTTAACGATCAAATGACACAAGCATGCATGTAATAGCCTAAAATAAGAGAAATAGTCAAATAAGACTTGAGACAGTTATAAAATTAAAATTTTAGCAAGATCCGTCTAGCCACCAGACCTTGTATATGTAGTATCTGGGGGGGGGGGGGGTCACCCTAAGAAATGTCAATAGCAAAACAGCTTGTCTCATATATACCGGAAAATTTGATAATTTGATATTTTTACAACAATATATCGGCAGCAATGGGTATAAAAGTCCCCTTTGATATGATTCCTAATGAAGAGGTGATTCTAAATTATGTATTTCACTGTGTACTATCACTGCATCTTTTTTCTGATAAATTAGAATAATGAAAGATTGAAAAGAAACATACGAGCTAAGAAGAAGACTGTTTTTCTGAAGGAAAAATAGAACGTTATTTGAGGATCTCATACACTAAAATTTAGAAGGGAAAGTAGCTCGTGAGACACTCCTATAGATCGGGAATCTATATCAGTCTTTATATGCATTAAGATGAAAATCTACGAAAAAACATTAGTTTACCGAAAAAAAAAAACAATTTTTTCAATTTAAGCACAAAAAAAACGAAAGGTGAAGAAACTGGCAGAAATGCAAATTGACTTTTATTTCAGTTTTACTTAATATGAAGGAGCATGAATGTTGATTAAAATCTTTCTACGTCTGTTTTATGACTATGAAAACAAATCTTTAATTTTGACTAGGGGAAAACATCTACTCCTGACAGGGATGTCATATTGAACTTCCTTAAGAATTGGACTTTCATTAGGCTTTAAAAACAAAGCCACAGGTGCCAAACGTTCCCAAATTGTTCGTACAACAGAGTAGTTTCTTGGATCAACAGCTCGCGGAAAGACCATTTACCAGACACAACTTTGCTGAACAAACGTATAATCAAACGGACCTTCCGTTGACCATTCATTTTAACAGTACATTTTTTATCCTAATATATTGCTTTAAATAAAAATAATTTAAATAAATAATTTAAATAAAAGCAGAATTTTATGTATAACTACAAGCACTTTAGGGTGAGAGGAGGGGGGGGGGTCAAACTCCCCATTTCAGCGGTCCTTAAAACATTTATAAAATACTGTATCCTTCCTTAACTATTTACATATTAGATCGGAAATCTAGAGCATCGAATGAGTTATGTCGTCCGTCCCATTTTATAACGCACTCCCTGCATTGTTCTTTTAGAATAAAGGGTAATTTAGTTGTGTTTGCTTTGCGCATTAAAACAAAAAAAAAACATTAATATGAAGTAATAAGTTTCTTGAAGTTCGACATTTTTCTCCACTTTTTGAATTACCCTTATCTCAAAGGCATTATAGACTGGTAGTGGTCCCATTAATCTATCAGGTTTCAAAGCGGATTATTCATATAAACCCTGCAATGAAAATACTTGTACAAGACCAGGGCCACATGGTAAAAGTAATATATTTTGATTTCAACCCTTCTCCACATACCTGTAAACCCTAATCAGCTTAAAAATTGTTTTATCTTAAAACTACTATTTTCCAGAGAATATTTTATGAAATAGGAAGGCCTTGGTACCACTTCAATCAATAGAATTTTTTTTTTTTTTTAACGTCTTGGACTACTTAACGATATTTACGAATACTTCATACGCCTATTGAAAGATCTAGAGTAAGAGCATAGCCATATGTAAATCTTAGGTAAAATGAGCTGATCGAATGATAAAAAAATATGAGAAAAAAATAATCTTCAAAATATAGGTAAAGACTAGCGTGTTCATTGTGCCCTCTATCATTCCACAATGAACATGAATTAATACAAGTTAAAGCTTAAATTGCGGAAGTGAAATATAAATTTAAAAAAGACAGAATTGGAGAGAGGAATCATAAGATGAAAAAAGGTGCCTACACATTATTTCCAATTTCAGTTTTCGGCACGTTCACAAACTTCGCCCCTGCCCTCTCCCAATTTCTTATGATAGAGTGGCGTTTCAAACCAATCCATGTGAAACACAGTTAACATTGTATTCCAAAACTACTTCAGATCTTTTTATTCTTTTTGGGCATCTGAACTCAAGAAGGGCGTAAACAGCTTGTTATGACATTAAATAAATCAATTTCAGTAGATTACTAAGTTTGAGGCCGGATCAGAAAAATGTTTTCTCGGTGAAAAGTTACGGCAAGGAATAAACCGTTCAGTGTAATATTTATTTAATTATATTGGTCATAAAAAAAAACTGGCAAATAAAGTTTTGGTCACTTTCAACTTAAAAGTTAAAAGGCTTGACAATTGTATTACACTTTCAATCTTGAAAACATAATAGGGATTTCTTATGCGTCAACACATCGATAGACCCGGACGTATTACCATTTAGAGCAGGAATAATGAGTGAGAAACTTGTGAAAGCGTATACTGATTTTAGACGTTAAATCCGCCCAATGCAGAAATATTTGTCCTATAAAATTGCCATTAGGCGACAAATACTTCGACTAAGTCCCTACTATGGTTAATCCCAAAGGGGAAAAGCTTGATCACGTAAAAAAAAGGCTTCTTTCCTTCAAAAGTGAAATTTCACAAAAATTTCCTTTTTAAAGGATAACAACATCAATTGCCCCCCATGAGCAGACCCTTAGATCAAAAAAAATTGTATATTCAGAAAGTAATTCCAAAGTCAAAAGATAATAGACTTCAGCAGGCAATAAGGAAAACCAAGAGAGGAAGATAAACATAAAAGTAACTGACACAGCATTCTCTGAATTGCTTCGCATCCACCGGTGAGGTAAAGTTTAGTCCCCATGTATCTCCAGTAACCGGATCTTTCCAGTAGACAAAGCATTCTGAGGCTTGGCCAATTCTTGTTCCTGAAAAATTACGTACAATTAAGTCAGTTAGGAAGACTTTTTGGAAAAGAAACACTTTCTCCAGACGTTGTAAAGGATTGACGGATTTCAGATGGATATCATGCCAATTTTTTCGCCTGCTCTGCTCTTAGCGAATGTAGTTTATTAATTAAAAATACAGGGCATTGGATTAACGACTAACAGTACAATCTAAGCATTTATTTTGTTCTAGTTAAGCTATTACTTCGCTTATTAAATACGTTTTTTTTTTCAGTACTGTTCGTATCTAGTTTATGATTAACCGGCATCACCTTTCCTTTTATTATTTTTTTTTAATTCTATGTTTTATGTAACTTATATGGTTTGTCTTAATGCTGTCGTGTATTCCTCTGACAAGTGGAAGCTTTTAGAACCCATGGTATGTTGTATTTTTTTGCTGGATCTCTGTGTGAAATAAAATTCAATTCATTTTCTATTTCTTTCGTTACAGTAGTCTTTGGAAGGACAAATTTACAATTCCCCAGCTAATTCAGACCTTGCTTGAGAAAATATAAGATTCCTTAATTTCTAGCAACTTCTCATATTCCGCATGTGCAGCGTTCCCTACCGAAGTCGATCAGTCTAGAACAAATGACCAAACTCTAATATAAATTTTGAAACAAAATTTTACTATTAGCCTAAGACTAGTCGAAATAATACTTACCATTCCTGAATCAGCCACAAATGGCAATTTTTTCTCACTGGTAAGTTTTTTTTTGTTTTTTTTTTCAAACGCGTTTTCAATATTTGTTACCAAGGTCCTTGGTTCATTCTTTACAAGGTGGCAGCTACCGCTGCAACCATGATAAATTGCGTCCCGGTGTCCTAAAATGGAATCGAGTCCCATAAATCCTCACCTAATTGGGCCTTTAGGTACAGTAGATTTACAGTAGGCCTTGGATGCACTGAGGCACGTTAAATTCTCAATAAGAAACCATTTTTTGGGAAATTCTTACTCTCAAACGGAATTTGAAGAAAAGGCAATTAGAAACAATAGTTACAGCGCACTTCGGCTCTGCTTGTCAGAGCAACCACCAACCTCTGATTAAAAAAAACAAACAGATTATCGATTAAAATTTCATATCACAACAGAATCGTGGAATTTTTTGTATTACAATTCATCTAGTTTCGCTTTTCTTTTTTAAGAAACAACACCTTCCTTATTCAGGAATCTGTTCAATTAGAAAATCAGCTGAATTCAACATGAATAGGCAGTTGTAGTGGTCCGATCGGCCCTCACAGGCACGGGCACAGAAGCTACATATTCTAGTTGCTTCTTGAGATTTAGCATCGTAATATATGCTCCATTTAAGAAAATATTAACCATAAGTGGAAAAATAAAAAATAATCACCCAAACACTCTCTTTGTGACTTTTGGAACAAGTAAGACCATGAGCCTAAATGTAAGTATGTAAACAGGATTAGTGTAAATGACTAAAATAAATATATTCATACAGCAAACCAGTATTAACAAGTCTTTACTCGGCGCTAAAGGACTTAAACTACTAGAGCAGAAAACAATTTTTGCTCCTAATTCGACAATACTTCATTACAAGACTCAAAGTAACTAAGAATAAACGAATTTACGAGCCAGAAAGTAAACATGCTTATCAACTTTTGTCTTCGAGGTCTTTTTCGTACTGGGATGGGCAGCAAAAAGCTTCCCCTACAGAGGTTATAGCCCGCGAAGTCCAGAACATTCAGAAGACGTTTAGATGTATGTGAGGAATACATTAAGGCACAGTATATACGTCGGAAAAGATGCCTTACAGCATGGCTTATATGAATCAACTATTTCACAGGATGTCCCATAACGTCATTATAAATCTTACGTATTGAATTGCATTAAGAGCATTGAAATGTGCTGATGTCTTGTCTCTAAACTGAACTGAAAATAGGAAACTCATTAATTCCGTTTTCAAAATAAGCCAGTATATTTGTGGTTCCAGCTCTTTATTTCATAGATTTTTTTTATTCAGCCTTAAAATTCCGTTGGTGCCTCATCATTTTATCTATCATTTAAAATAGATTTTAAATAAAAAAAAACAAGTCTTTTCAAATAAAAGTAAGGATAAACATTTAAAATTAAAGTGAACAGAAATTATTACGTATATGAGGGGGTTTCCCCTTCCTCAACACCTCGCTCTTTACGCTAAAGTTTTTCAGTACTTTTAAAAAAGCTTTTTATTGCTCTGATCAAACGAACCTTGTATTTCAGGAGTCGTTTTTAAAGAATTGGGATAAAAATTCAAACTTTAGCACAAAGAGTGCGGTGCTGAAAAGGGGACAACCCCCCTCATATACGAAATAATTTTTGTTCTTTTTAAGTTTTAATGTTGCTCCTTGCTTTCATTTGAAAAAAAATAGTTTTTTTTTATTTAATTTCTGATCGTTTTTTAAACAATACCAGGAAATCTGGCTCTACCTCCACAGAAAAACCCCTCTTTTCCACGGATATATCCTCTAGACAATTCAATCCTAGTGAAATTTATCCTGGATTATTACCCTTAACATCTCCACGCGTCAAATTCAGTCGGCAAAGAGAAAGTAAGACAAAAGAAGAAGTTCGTATAGGAATTCTGGCAAATTCTCCCAGTGTAAAATGTCACCTGAAAAATTCACCCCCAGGAAACTTCCCTCCCCATGAAAAATTCTCCTCGTGGAAAATTCTCCCAGCAGAAAATTCGTCCCCCAACCTGAAAAATGTACGCGTACTTTCAAATAACACATACTATAGATTTAAGGAAAGAATTAGATAATTTCGGAGAAATTATTTCGGAGAATTTCGGAGAAAGAATTGTTTGGGGTTGAGGCTTGGGAGAGAGATGAGATAATAAATTTACTAGCAAGGAAAGATATGGGAGGTATAAAGAGATTCGGAATGTCCCTGACGATGGGTATAGAGCATAGAGAAAGGTTTTTTTGAAGATTAGGGGTGAGGGTGATATTTCACTAGCCTAGATTATAGTTTTGTGCCAATTTATGTTTGTATGAAAGTGTCTTTGTTTTTGTGACCACGGCCCTTTGGGCTTTTGTGTCAATAAATTCTATTCTATTCTATACGTACACAATGGGTAATTTTTTTTATTAAAGACCTTTCCCCAGGGGCTGTGGGGGGCCTTGTTATCTCCAAAGGCATAGCTATTCGGCCTTTCAACTATGCTGAACAAAATGGCTATCTCAAAATTTGGATCAGACGATTTTGAGAAAAAAGGGGCGTGGGAGGGGGCCCAGTTGCCCTCCAATCTTTCTGCTCACTTGAGAAACGCACTAGAACTTTTAATTTTCGTTCAAATGAGTCCTCTCCCGATATTTTAGGACTGGGTCGATACAATCACCCCTGAAAAAAAACAACAACAACAAAACAAATACAACATGCATCCGTGATCTTTCTTCTGGCAAAAAATACAAATTCCACATTTTTACAGATAGGAGCTTGAAACCTCTACAGTAGGGTTCTCTAATACGCTGAATCTGATGGTGTGATTTTAATTCATATTCTATGAATTTCAGAAGGAGTTTCCCCTTTTTTCTAAAATCAGACACATTTTCTCAGACTCTTAGCCTTTTATATATCTATTGGTATCAAATTCCGTTTTTAGAGTCTCGGTTACTATTGAGCCGGGTCGCTCCTTACTTACAGTTCGTTACCACAAACTGTTTGACTAGATTACAAGAGAAAACCATTTTAAAGCACATTAATATGCCTTATATGCCTCCTTTTTTTTTTCGTTTTATGAAGCAAATGCTTTACATGTTAAAAATTCAAATGCTTATGTTTATATGTTTAAATATTAATGTTATGTTTATATTGTTTAAATGTTTAATGTTTATTTGATCTTTTCATAATCCCCCTCCTACAGGCCATGGAGCCTGTGTGGGGATTTGTAGATTGTTATGTAATTATTTTACTGATACATGGAAAATAAATCTATCTATCTATCTATCTATCTATCTATCTAGACAAACCACAGGAGGGTTCGGGGGACTTGGCTCTTGGATCTAGAAAATTTACATGATACAAAATGTTAAATTACGTAATATTCGATGGAAGCAGCCTACATTGTACTTTGCTGATGGAAGTCGTAAAACTGTTATCCTAAATTGGGGGCGGGGAAGTATGTACAACCGTGCTTCCAGCACTTTATTTCATTGTTGTTGTTTGTTGTTTTTTTTTGTTTTTTTTTCTTTTTTAGTCGAGCCTTAAACTTCTTTTGGTGCCTCAAAGATGCTTTTTGAGGTATCATTTCAAAGATACTAGATTACTAGAGAAAGAGCATTTTAAAGCACATTTATATGTCTTGACAAAGCATGGGAGGGTTCTGGGGACTTAGCTCTTGGATCCGGTAAAATGTACATGATACAAAATATTAAATTACGTAATATTCGATGGAAGCAGCCTACATTGTACTTTGCTGATGGAAGTCTCAAAGCCATCATTCTATTTTTTTTTTGGGGGGGGGGGGGTGCATAAAACGACTTTACTGGCCTTAGGCAGCTTTGTGTTACAGTGGGTTGTTAGTAGTAAGACTATTAGCAGCATCCTGCTAAAAAGAATATATTTTCTGCGGTACCTACAGTTCGTGGTAACGAAAAAACAGAAAAAACTTGTTCTTTATTTTGTCATAAACAGAACGAAAAAGGTTGCTTACCAGGTTGAGTTATCCTTACATCCAAGATTTTATCTACATGGGAATTATATGCTGTGACGTGGAATATACATTCTGGATGATCCTGAACGCAGGTAACATTGACAGGAACCAAGTCCTCGGATACTTGCTGCCACCTGACAGTCCCACCACCAGTAGTCACATGAAACACCTCTGCCCATAGCCTATAAAGTCATTTTTTTATAATCCATTATATTATTTAATCCCCTACCGAAGAGTATGGAAAACCGATGAGAGGTAGCTTTGGCACTTAACACGAATATATGAGGAATTACGAACTTCTAGCGTCCCTGACAATATAGCGTCACTTTAGCGACTAAAAATATATATAAGAAAAGATCGTTTTCATTTGTTAAAATTTGAATTTCAACTAAAATTTTTTAACTTTTTCTTAAGCTAATCAGAAATTTTCTGATAGGGACCATACTCTTTTAGTTTTTAACCATTTTTCTATGTTAAAATATAGAGAGGCAAAGTAAATCTGCCGAATAGAGGGTAGTTTTTAAAAATATATAAAAAATACACCTAGTAAGTTATATCCTTTTTCAAAAGTGGTTCTTTTGACTTTATCCCAACGTGAAGCAAATGTAAAATTCGATGAAATGAACAGCTGATGCTTGTATTTAAGTTTGAACAATTTTGTCTAGGTGACACCAGGGTTGCGTTTTGTTTCGTAGATATGCACTTGAGTGTTATCTCCCATACTCTTTGGTTAGGTGCTTTGGAAAAATATCAACATGAATGTACCTCACGAAAAAGAGTGATAAAACTTTGACAAATTTCAAACTAACAGTAAAAGAGAAAAACAATGGGGAAATTTGCTCGAATTTTCAATGCATTTAACAAGATATGCTGACTACCGGCTGGACTCACATCTCGACTCACAGCAGACTTTCAACTCACAGTTCATATTCGAAGTGTACGAGCAACACATCAGACAGAGGGCTCTTTGGCACATCAATATAGGTTTAATAGGAATCAAAAACTACTAGCACGCCTAATAGTGTAGCGTTATCAGGTAGAACTACAAAATTAAACAAGGTTCAGTTTTAGTTTATTAAATTTTGATTTTGAAGATCTGAATTTATTTAGATTCAACTTGAAATTTCTTGAAAGTGCCCAAAATTCTTAGGTTTTAAACTATTCTTATCGATTTTGAAATAGTTGCTGCTAGATTACAAAGCAGAAGATGCGTAAGTTTTAAAACATGTGTACAAATTATACCTATTATGCTTTTTTGGCAAAAGCATATATTCAGCCTACTGTAAGGAGAACTGAAAAAGGAGACTTAAAAGAGATATAGGTGGATTTTTATTGTTCTTATCTTCTAAGATATGAACTTGAGTACCCTGTCTTTGGTATTTCATAATATATGGCCCACGCAGCATAAGCTATACATTCTCATAAGCAATACTCACATTCAGGATAATCACAACATCGATGTCTAATAACACGTCTGAGAAGAATTTTCGGGGTAGAGAGTTCTCATTCACCCGAAATTGTTAGTATTTGGGGGGGGGGGGGGGGGGGGGGAAACGAGTCACAGCCGAGCATTCTAGCACCTGTTGCATGGGTGCACGGGTCGACACCTATTAATCCCCCCCTCTTTTCTACTCTCTCTCTGTCTTTCTTTACCCTTGTTACGATTAAAAATTACTTCTAAATTCCAGACATTAATTAGTTCCCTGCTTTAACTTTCATATTAGGAAACACAACAAATAACTCACGAAACTTTAGATCACCTGATCCATGCAGTCTAACAAATAAATTGAAGAAAACGTAACGTAGCTGCAAATTTCATAGGCTAATATACATCAATTTTATTCGGTTTTATTTAATATTAAATAAAAAAAACAAGTTTTTTAAACTGAAAGTAAGGAGCGACATTAAAACTTAAAACGAACAGAAATTATTCCGTATATGAAAGGGGCTGTCCCCTCCTCAACGCTTCGATCTTTACGCTAAAGTTTTTTATTTTTTTAAAAAATAAAGTTGTGAGACAGAGTCAAACTTTAGCGTAAAGAGCGAGGCGTTGAGGAGGGGACAGCCCCTTTCATATACGGAATAATTTCTGTTCGTTTTAAGTTTTAATGTCGCTCCTTACTTTCAGTTTAAAAAACTTGTTTTTTTTATTTAATTTTTGAACGTTTTTGAATAAATGCAGGTTTTGATCTTGGCTCACCGTACATGAATAATTAAAACAAAATTTTCATATTAATTGACTTTTATTTAGTTATGGCTTTCTCGAAACTTGTTTAATTTTAATTACGAACGTTTTTATTAGTAATAAATATACGTAACTTACGAATTAACTTACGTAACGAACTTCTATATTCATATATTTTTAATACGTTTATTAGGGGGTTCGCCCCCTAGTCAATACCTTGCTCTTTAAGCGAAAGTTCGAATTTTGTTCCAATTCTTTAAAAATGACCGCTTAATCACAAAGGCCGTTAATTAGAATAAATAGCTCTTATGAAAGTACTAAAAAATCTTTGGCTTAAAGAGCGAGGCATTGACTACGGGGTGAACCCAATTATATATGTAATATTTTCTGTTCGTTTAAAGTTTTGTTGTTGCTGCTGTTGCAGTTGAAATACTTGTTTTTTATATTAAATTTCTGATCTTTTTTTAAATAACGCTGGGAAGTCCGGCGTCCCCTTCATAGCAATGTCCCTTCCCCCATGAAAACTTCCTTCATGGAAAGATCCTCCCACATAACCCTCGACCCCCCCCCCCCCTACCAGGAAAAATCTCTCCTGAAAACGTCTGTATACTTCCAAATAACCAATACTATATGTTAACATTGGGTAAAGTTCATAACTTTCAGCCCTCCCCCCGGGAACTTCGGGGGATTAAGTCATCCTAAAAGACATACTTATAATATTTTCGAACATGCTGAACAAAATGGCTATCTCAAAATTTTGATCAGGTGACTTTGGGAAAAAAATGAGCGTGGGAGGGGGCCTAGTTGCCCTCCATTTTTTTTGGTCACTTAAAAAGGGCACTAGAACTTTCAATTTTCATTCCAATGAGCCCTCCCACGATATTCTAGGACAACTGGGTCGATACGATCACCCCTGGGAAAAAAAAACAAAAAACAAACAAACAAACAAATAAACACGCACCCGTGATCTTTCTTCTGGCAAAAAATGCAAAATTCCACATTTTTGTAGATGGGAGCTTGAAACCTCTACAGTAGGGTTCTCTGATACGCGGAATATGATGGTGTGATTTTCATTAAGGTTCTATAACTTTTAGGGGGTCTTCCCCCTTTTTTTGAAAATCAGCCGAATTTTCTCAGGCGTGTAACTTTTGATGGGTAGGATTAAACTTAATGAAACTTATATATTTGAAATCAGCATTAAAATCTGATTCTTTTGATGTATCTATTTGTATCAAAATACCGTTTTCTAGAGTTTCGGTTACCATTGAGCCGGGTCGCTCCTTACTTACAGTTCGTTACCACGAACTGTTTGATTAAGCATACAGCAAGCTTGATTTAAAGAACATTTTCATAGTTTCAGAATGAAAAAATATGACTTGACCTCCATGTTGATCTTTGTGTATTATGCGAGAATGGGGGCTTTACGTCACGAGCAAGGCAGACCTTGGCAACAATTGGTGCCAATCTTTTCGTCCAGTCCACACCACGGTGCATTCCACCAAATGATAAAACAAGCTCAAAGATATCATTTTCTTACTATCGGAAACTGTCATTTTTGCTATTAGGTTAACAACTAGATTTATTTCCTGAGCGAGTTTATAGTCACAAGATTCAAAAAGTTAGTCAGCCGCCGTGTTGATATTGCAGTTACTATGATGGTCAGTGTTGCCACTATGCAGGCATCATAAAGCAGTGTTTTTGCGGTATCCTTCCTACAAAAAAAAATTGGGAAAAATTTGCGGTGAATTTTAATGCCTGTAATACACCCATGACGTTCGTATATAGAAAGAAACTCAGCTTTTTTTTAAATCAACTAATTCCTTGTAAATGTCTAGTGCTAAAGTTTACCTTTTTTAAAGTGGCAGATTTTACCCTGAAATTTTCCCGAAAAAGGGGGAAAATGACAAGAGGAAGCGAAACACGCAACACCTTCCCTCATATGCAAGGAAAAAATACAGTCCTCAACACTAATCTTAAAAGTTTCTTGCCGGTTTTCAGCATTCTCTTCCGTCTTTAATTACTAATAGGGGAAAACTTGATCTGAAAATAGCGAGTAGCACGATCTAGCTGTTTCTATTCTAAAACGCATTAAAAATTAATCAATCCCTTTTTGTTCTTTTTTGTGACAAATTTAACACTAAACTTAACACTAAATTGAAAAGTTTCTTGTTTATTTTCAACATTTCGTCCGTCTTTGATGACTAATAGAGGAAAACTTGGTCTGAAAATAACAAGTAGAAATGTCTAGTTTTTCTTATTCTCAAAGACATCAAAAATTCATTAAACCCCTTTTGTTTATTTCCTGTGGAAATGTTTTCAGAAAAGCAGTGCATACTATCGTTTTTTTGTCCTATTTCTTTATTTTTTGACCCCCTGACATACAGGTTTTGAAAACGAAAAAAAGGGGCGGAAGTACTCCTTTGCGTTTCCAGTTCTCCGTTCTATTTTCGAAGAAAGCGTATAGTCTGGAAGCGCTCTAAAAGGCCGCCTCCAAAATGACATTCCCCATTGCCGATTTTTTTTTTCCTTTTTTTTATTTTAGACCTTTCGCGCCACCGTAAAAGTTTTTACCCAACTTACTTTCCAAAACATAGGCTTTAAAGAGTTAAACGTAAATAATAATGTAGTTTGTAATAATACTGTTCTGTATTCTTCACATTTTTGCGGGAGTATACAAAAAAAAAAATCCGCACGGCCTGTATTTTGAATATGTTCATATCTTTTCATCCCTTCCCCTCTCCAGAGTAAAGGATTTGGCGACACCCGTTTCTAGAATTACAAGTACCTATGACAGAAGTTTAATTTTGATGGACCCCCCTTCCTCTTCCAAAGCCTGATTCCATCACAGGGGATCTCAAGCTAAAAAAAAAACTGAAGTAGGCATCGAAACCGACTTTTGAGGATGTTTGGAGACGTGAGAACTAGGATTGAAAATGCTGCATCAGGCTCCATGAGCAGATATGCCGTTTTTTGGAAAATGAGACGTAAAAAACGGATAAGAAAAAACTGTTGCTATGAACATGACTATATTTTAATGAGATTCATCCTATTAAAGGTAACGCTAACGTTAAAAAAAAACCATTCAGATTGACAGACAAAGGTCAGTCGGAATCACACAGCCTATCAGGAAATTCGCCAAAGATTACGTTGGCTGCGCTGTAAAAAATATTTCCACTCTTAGCAATGTAGTCATTCGAAGTAGCATTGGCTTTTACTTTAAGAACCCACTTAAGATGTCCTTGCCTTAGCTTCACTTTGTCATTGATCAACTAACTTTTAACTGACGTTTCAGGCCGCATTCGACTATAAATGTCGACCAAAGAGCTATTCCACTAAGACAATTTGGCCTTTTAGTTTTGACTTCCATTAAAACACTTAAAAGGCCTCAGCAATGATATTTGACATAGGCAATGAAAAAGAGTAGGCCTACTGTATAATTTTCAAAATGTCTTCTAACATAACGCATCCTGCAAATGATTTCGTTGCAAGAATACAGCACCAGTACACCGCTATATCTAAGTGATCCAAATTTCTGTGTCCAAAATTCCTTATTAATCTGAATTCCGAGCCCGTTTCGCCATGGCCTGCTGTCTAACATTTGAAGTTGAGAGCAAAAATTTGCCCCTTTCCCTGTACGATGACATTACTCGATATCAATGTGGCAGTAAGCCATTTCGCGGTATAATCGTGGTATGCGCTATCATGAGAAAATCCTGCGATATTTCCCTCAAAATTGCGGTATTAAACCACAATATGCGGTATAAGTGGCAACACAGATGATGGTACTTGCCTCACGCCTCTAGCAGGGTGTCAGTAGGCCTCAATATATGTTCATCTATTTACCACGTTCTTCGTCACACTATCATTACTAAGAAATAAAAGGAAGGCTAATATAACTGACATTCTTATTTAGTTACGAAATTTCATTTTTTTTACCATTAAGTTTAATGTTCGAGGTATTTCCAAAATTTGTATATTGTCGAAACACAAAAAGGGAAATTTTTCATATCCTGTCGATCTTTACGAACAAAATACTTCATAAAATAATTCTAACCCTAATTTATTATCAAAATTTTTTTCCGAGATGAAGCTATATCTGTACAACAAGAAACGAAAGTTCATTTTTTATATTTTTACAATTAAGTTTAATGTTCGAGGTATTTCCGAAATGTGTATATTGTTGCAAGATAAAAAGGGTAATTTTTCTTATCTCGTCGATCTTTACGAACAGAATCAGATTAGCTGCCATGCCTAACTAGCAAGACAGAACCATACTTCATAAAATAATTCTAACCCTAATTTATCGTCTAAATTTCTTTCCGAAATGGAGCTATATCTGGACAATCAGAAATGACAATTTTCGTGTTGGTCTTGTCATATTCTATAAAAATAGTTACCTCGAGCCTAACACAAGAAAAAAATATACCTTAAAAGATGCCCATCTCTTCGCCTAGTTCCTTGCCATGGAGCATCCTCTTTACTATAGCCCTTCCTGAGCAACGGAGCACAAGAGCAGCTTAAACGATTACCCATTTAAGCTCAAATTAAAAACTTACAACTATTCCTATCACTAATTTCAATTCACAATTTACTAGGTTTTTTCTATAATATATCATGAAAGCACAAGCTATAGATTTCTATCATTTCGTCCGCACTGAGATATCCCAACATGAGAGAGGGAAGCTGGAATATCTCTTATTGATTTTGGGTTTAGACCTCACCCGCTTTTCTGAAGGCTAGAAGTCTTGCGTTGGAGATGCATAACGCGCCGGAGCTTGGAGTTCCAGCTATGTTCTATCAATGAAAGAGAATATCGATATACAAAGCTGACTTCCGTTGTGTGCAAAATAGAACGAATTATATCAAGCGTTCTCTTAAACGAAGCGGCTAGAAAAGGCTTTCCACTTTTTTATGTATCCATTTCCACTTTGGGAATTCTTCTTTTTTGATTATGCAAAACAAACAAAAATATACACAGCTATAAACTTCATCAAAACTTCGAGGATGGGGGAAGAAGGTAGTAATTATTCTAATGGGGGGGGGGGTCTGATGCTTCAAACATGCCAAATTCCGTAGAGTTTAAACTCTTTTTCATGAAAAAAGTCCTGCAACGGTGGTCGGATGATCATTTAGAGTGACTTCCCATCGCAACTTCTGCTCAAGCAAAGTGGAAAGTAATCTAAAATCTATTGGATTGCTGCAAACTTAAAAGCTGGGACAGGGCAGAAGAAATCGGTTCAAAATCCTCAGCAGTTCTTTTATTTTGTCTCCCTTCATTTTCTTTTTCTTACGTGACGATACAAACTTTTGAAGACACAGCAGTAGTTTGTCTTCATGGTGCAAAATTTGGCATTTGGCATATTTCAGTTAAGCTAACTAGATTATGATCTTACTGACACACTTGTCGGTAATTTCTGCTATTTTCTTCTCATTTCCGTAATAACCAACTTGCTGAAGCACATTATCCTCGCTGTATCCTTATTGAGTTCATCGCTTGATTCTGTAACTCGTGTGTTTGTAAAAATTCATACGAACAGGTATTTTTTCGAGGAGGTGGGGGAATTCGATATAAACCGTTTGAAAACATAACAATCTGAAATTTTCGAAAAGAATGGGTAAAGAGTCAAATATGCGCAAAGAAACACTCAGTTTTAAAGTGAGAGAAATCTGTTTTAACTCAAATGACTCTCTAAATGCCTATTGCATCAGAATCAGAGGCAACGCTATAGCGTTGCCTATAGTAGAGGCCATATGGCTCCAATGTTTTATTTATTTCCTAGAGGCACTTCATATGGAAGGGGTGGTGGTATAAACTTCGGAGGAGGCTCATTCGAATGGAAGTTCTAATGCCTTTTTTTTAGTCAAAGGTGATAATAGGACAACTAGCCCCCCCCCCCCCATGCCTTTTTCCCCAAATGCATCCGATAAAATTTTAGATAGCCATTTTGTTAAAAATAACCCAAACATCAGATAACAAAAACTTAGGGGTCGACATAACCCCTCAGAGCCTGGGGGCAAGTGTTTTAAGCTATACCCCGGGGGCATTAAGGTTTTTATGTAAGGGACGGTTGTATAAGCCCCAGACGTGGCTCATTTGATTGGAAATTAAAAGTTCTAGCTACCTTTTTAAGAATCAAAAGTGATCGGACGGCATCTACCCCCCCCCACCCTCTTTTTCCCAAATACATCCAATCAAAATTTTGAGATATCCAGTTTGTTTGAAATAGTCCAACGATCATATAACAAAAATTCGGGGCCAACAAGTTATGCCCTAGGGGCATGTATTGTTCATTTGGAAGGGGCGCTCGTATAAACTTCAGAGGGGGCTCATTTAATTGAAAATTGAAAGTTCTAGCTCACTTTTTAAGTGAAGATTTTTTTAAGTGAGTCAAAAGAGATTGGAGGGCAACCAGTCTCCCCTCTCCACACCCTTTTCTCCCCAAACCCATCCGAAAAAAAAAATGAGATGGTCATTTTGTTAAACATAGTTCAAACATCAGATAACAAAAACTCCGGGATCGACACAACCCCCCCAGAGCCCGGGGGCAAGCGTTTTAAGTTATGCCTCGGGGGCATTTAAGGTTTTATGTAAGGGGTAGTCGTATAAGCTTCAGAGGTGGATCATTTGATTGGAAATTGACAATTCTAGTTATCTTTTTGAGAGTTAAAAGAGATCGGAGGGCATCTACCCCCCCCCTACGCCCTCAGTTCCCCAAATGCATCCAATCAAAATTTTCAGATAACCAGTTTGTTTGAAATAGTGCAACGATCAGATAACAAAACTTCGGGGTCAACATGACCCCCCAGAGCCCGGAGGAAGGGTTGTAACTTATGCCCCGGGGGCATATAAGGTTTTATGGACGAGTTAAACTTCGGAGGCGACCCAAATGACTAGAAATTTTATTTCTCTTTTTGAGAGTCAAAAGTGAGCCAATAGCAATTAGCCCCCCCCCCATCAACCCTCCTTTCCCCAAATGCGTCCGATTGAATTTTGAGATTATCATTTTGTCCAAAAGAGACCAAAGGTCCTATAATAACAACGGATTTGCACAACTCCCCAGAGTCCGGGGGCAAGTGTTACAAATTATGCCCGGGTGCATATAAGGTTTTTATGGAAGGAATGGTCGTATAAACTTCAGAGACGGCTCATTCTTTTAGAAATTGAAAGTTCTAGTTCCATTTTTAAGAGTCAAAAAGGACCGGAGGACAACTAGCCCTAGCCCTCTGTCCCCTTTACCCCAAATCAAATAAGTCGAAAGATCAGATAACAAAAACTCAAGGGTCAACATAACCTTCCAGAGTTCAGGGGCAAGTGTTGTATGTTATGCCCTGGGGGTGTATATAAAGTTCTTATGCGAGGGTTTTTAAAATAATTAACGGATCATATAAGCCCGACTCCCACCCCCACTCAAAAAAAACTTATCAATGATATTTTATTCCAAAACTTAAGGGAGCTAACCCCTTGCCCTCCCTGAATGGCCCAACCCCCCAATAAAATAAAAATACTTATTAAATATATTTATCCAAAAATTATGGGAACTCACCCCTGGCCCTCCACGGCCCGCCCCCTCCCCCACCAAAAAACAACTTATTAACGATAGTTGTTCCCTAAAACTTATGGGAGATGACCCCTGGCCCTCAATGGCCCGATCCCCCTCCCCTAAAAAACTCAACAATGATAAATCATTGGAACTGGCCCCTGGTCCTCTCTCCACGCCTCCCCCCCCCCCGGAAAAACTTATTAACGATATTGTATTCCAAAAATTAAGGGGGCTGGCCCATCGCCTTCCCTCCATGGCCCGACCCCCCCCCCCCCAAAAAAAAAAAAACTTACTAAACATATTATACTTCAAAATCGTGGGAGCTGACCTCCGACTCTCCCTCCGAACCCCCCCCCCCCCAAAAAAAAAAAATTACGATATTTTATTCTAAAACTCATGGGAGCTGACCCATGGCTCGACCCCATGGCCCGACCCCCCCCAAAAAAAAAAAATAATAAAATAAATAAAATAATTAACGATACTTTATTCCAAAAATCATGCCTGACCCTCCCTCCATGGCCAAACAACCCACCCCCCCACTCAAAAAACTTATTAACGATATTTTTTCCAAAAATCAAGGGAATTCAGTTTGATTTCATTAGCTCTTTCCAAAATTGTTCACGACACCTAGGTGTTCACTACAAACAAGAGTTTGGCTAGTGCCCGTTTCCCTAACGGTAAAAGCATAAGGCCTACTGCGTATTTGGAGCTTTACTAAAACAAATTATATTACAAATATTTTCTTTTGTAGTTATTACAACATTGAAAATAAAATGAAAATTGCAGTGAAACCAGGCCAGGACTTACCAACAAGCCCACTAGGCCCTGCGACTTTCACTATCCCCAAAGTTTTGGGTATTTCCCCGAAAACCTTTCAAAAATGGAGCGGCAAAAACGCTTGGGACTAGAAGCATCAAAGCTAATCTGGCCCGGAGCGAAACAAAATTTTGAGCTGATGAGCTTCCAGAAACTATTATTATTATATATCAAATATTCAGTTTAATTTTATTAGTTCTTTCCAAGACTGTTACTTTATTTTGGAATAAAAAATTATTTTGAAATAGGGAATTTGGAAAAACTTGAAACCTTGTCAATCAAAAATGAACAGAAATTAATTAAAAAAAAAACTTTCCAAAAAAGATGTATTTTAAAGAAAAGTAAGGGCCATATTAAACTTAAGATCAGAAGAAATAGAAACCTAAAATAACAACTCAAAACGACCAGAAATTAAATAAACAATCACAGAAAAAAAAACATACAACAGGTATTAATACAAATGAATAAATAAATCTTAAAACGAGTAAAGCTTAAACTGAATATGCAAATCAAGCTTAAAACGAACAAAAATATTTTGCTATTGAAGTATAAATGAAACCCAAAACGAACATAAATTAAATAAACAATCATAGTAAACAAACATGCAATAGGTACTAAAATAAATGAATAAATAAATCTTAAAAGGAGCAAAGCTTAAACTGAATATGCAAATCAAGCTTAAAACGAACAAAAATATTTTGCTATTGAAGCATAAATGAAACCCAAAACGAACATAAATTAAATAAACCATCATAGTAAACAAACATGCAATAGGTACTAAAATAAATGAATAAATAAATCTTAAAACGAATGAAACTTAAACTGAATATGCAAATCAAGAATGAAATGAACAAAAATCACAACAAACAAGAGTTTGGGTTTTGCCTCTTCTCACTGTAAAAGTCTAAAACCTACTGTGTCATTGGCGCTTTACTGAAAACGGATTATATTACAAATATCTTCTTTTTTACTTATTACAACATTAAAAATAAACAAAAAATTAAAGTAAATTTAAATTTTTAACCGATGAGCTTCCAGCAATTAGTATCATTATATATTAAATATTCAGTTTAATTTTATTAGTTGTTTCCAAGACTGTTCAAGACAAATATAGTTTCAGTGCAGACAAGAGTTTGGATACCTTCCCTTTGGATACCAGCCCCTTTCCCTAAGTGAAAAGTCTAAAGCATACTGCGTCATTGGAACTTCACTGAAAACGAATTATATTACAAATATTTTTTTTTTCCAGTTATTGCAGCATTGAAAATGAAAGTAAACATTACACTGAAATTAATTCTCGAATTGATGATCTTTGAACAATTAATATCATTATATATCAAATATTCTGTTTGATTTTATTTGTACTTCCCAAGACTGTTCAAGACACATATAGTTTTCAGTAAAGCAGGTTTTAGACTTTTACAGTGAGAGAAGGAGGCGAAACCCAAACTCTTGTTCGTAATGATTTTTGTTCGTTTCACGCTTGATTTGCATATCCAACTGAAGTTTCGCTCGTTTTAAGATTTATTTATTCATTTATATTAGTAACTATTGTATGTTTGTTTGCTATGATTGTTTATTTAATTTCTGTTCGTTTTGTTTCATTCAAGTTTCATTTACGCTTCAATAGCGAAATATATATCAAGCTTGATTTGCATATTCAATTTAAGCTTTACTTGTTTTAAGGTTTATTTATTCATTTATCTTAGTATTTTTTGTATGTTTTTTTTTGTTATGATTGCTTATTTAATTTATGTTCGTTTTGGGTTTCATTTGTTCTTTAATAGTAATGTCTGTTCGTTTTAAGTGTGAGTTATTGTAGGTTTCTATTTCTTCTGATCTTAAGTTAAATATGGCCTTTACGTTTCTTTATAAAACTTCTTTTTCGGAAAGTTTTTTTTTAATTAACTTCATACAAAAAGACATTAAATCGTCTTAATATATCACACCCGATAATACTGGCTAAACCGCTTGATAACCACTTATACACCCAGTAAGTGAAAACCCTAATATAACCATCCGTCTTCTTTTGCAAATTAAATAAAAAAACAAGCTTTTTTAGCTGAAAGTAAGGAACGATGTTAAAACTTAAAACGAACAGAAATTATTCCTTATATGAAAGGGGATGTCCCCTCCTCAACGCCTCGGTCTTTACGCTAAAGGTTTTTACAGCCCCTTTCATATACGGAATAATTTCTTTTCGTTTTAAGTTCTAACGTCGTTCCTTACTTTCAGTTAAAAAAAACTTGTTTTTTTAATTTAATTTTTGAACGTTTTTGAATTAATGCAGGTTTTGATTTTGGCTCACCGTACATGAATAATTAAAACAAAATTTGCATATTAATTTTACTTTTATTTGGTTAAATGGCTTTCTCGAAACTTGCTTAATTTTATTTACGAACGTTTTTATTATTATAAATATACGTAACTTACGAATTAACTTACGTAACGAACTTCTATATTCATATATTTTTAATATGTATATTAGGGGGTTCGCCCCCTAGTCAATACCTTGCTCTTTAAGCTAAAGTTCGAATTTTGTTCCAATTCTTTAAAAATGATCCTTAATCACAAAGGCCGTTAATTAGAATAAATAGCTCTTATGAAAGTACTAAAAAATATTTGGCTTAAAGGGCGAGGTATTGACTAGGGGGTGAACCCAATCATATACGTAATATTTTCTGTGCATTTTAAGTTTTGATGATGCTCCTTACTTTCAGTTGAAAAACTTGTTTTTTATTAGTTTAATTTCTGATCTTTTTCTTTAATAATGATGGGAGATCCGGCGCCCCCTTCATAGCAATGTCCCTTCCCCCATGAAAACTTCCTTCATGGAAAGATCCTCCCATATAACCCCCGACCGCCCCCCCTACCTACCAGAAAAAATCCCCCCTGAAAACGTCTGTATACTTCCCAATAACCAATGCTATATGTTAACATTGGGTAAAGTTCATAACTTTCAGCCCCCCCGGGGACTTAAGGGGATTAAGTCATCCTAAAAGACGTAGTTATCATATTTTCGACCATGCTGAACAAAATGGCTATCTCAAAAATTTTTCCCAGGGTGACTGGGAAAAAAATGAGCGTGGGAGGGGGCCTAGTTGCCCTCCGTTTTTTTGGTCACATAAAAAGGGCACTAGAACTTTTAATTTCCGTTCCAATGAGCCCTCCAATGATATTCTAGGACCACTGGGTCGATACGGTCACCCCTGGAAAAAAAAAAATAAAAAAAATAAACACGCATCCGTGATCTTTCTTCTGGCAAAAAATGCAAAATTCCACATTTTTGTAGATGGGTGCTTGAAACCTCTACAGTAGGGTTCTCTTATACGCTGAATATGATGGTGGGATTTTCATTAAAGTTCTATACTTTTTAGGGGGTCTTTCCCACTTTTTTCTAAGATCAGCCAAATTTTCTCAGGCGCGTAACTTTTGATGTTTAAGACTAAACTTGATGAAACTTATATATTTAAAATCAGCATTAAAATCTGATTTTTTTTATGTATCTATTGGTATCAAAATTCCGTTTTTTAGAGTTTCGGTTACCATTGAGCCGGGTCGCTCCTTACTTTTACAGTTCGTTACCACGAACTGTTTGATTGGTTATTTTTGTTTTTTGTTTTTAATTGACAAAAATGGCAAGTCGTCATAAGAAAACGAGGCATTGTGAAAGTCCAAAAACAGGTCAGGAGGGCAGGACAAATGCAGTGTTGTCATTTCTCATCTCATTGAAGACTTACCAGCGATAGCATAGGATGGTTGCGCCAAATGTCTTGCAGGCTTAGACCTAGCTGGTTCTGTCCAATTTGTAAAATAAATTATAAAGCCTCAGTAAACCGAAAAGCTATTAAAGAAATGCTATGTGATGGTATCAAAAAGCTGAAGAGTGACATACCATCAAGGGTGCCACCCAGTGAGAAAAAAAACACGAGATTTTAGTGATTCAATCACTAGAAATAGTGATAAATCACTAGGGGTGCCCACCCTGCGAACAATCTAACATATCGTTAAATGAAGCAGTGAATCCGATCGCGGATGGATCTTTTGAGACGCAGACAAGGGTGAACAAGAAACACAAGTTAAGATAAAAATTTGGATGAGAAAATTAAATGATAAGAGAGATTGAGAAGAATAGTACTCTGAGCGAAGTGAGTGTTAGGTTCAAGATATATTGGCAGAGGGAGTGGAATCATCTAAGACTAACCTCATATCAAGTCCAGGGGGTGGTATTCCGGACATTATGAGTCAAGAAAATGAAAGAGAGAGGTGGAAATTAAACTTCAAACCAACTGCTGTTCTAATTGAAGATGACGTTGAGCAGATCTTAGTTGGATAATTGAGTGATGTGCATGGTACGAACAACTTCAAGCTAATGAATTTAGAGACCACTCCCAACCTCAGTTTACCTGTCCTCAACCAGAATTCACCTCCTCTAGTCTATTTACAGTCCCAGATACCAAAAAAAATGAGCAATCATTAATCAATCATTTGAGTTGAAGGTATGCAGAAGATGTATAAGTGACCAGTCAAAGGAGGAGCGTTTAAATAATAAGCAGCAGTAGTAGAAGTATGAATAATAGTAGCATTGGTAGTAGTATAAGTAGAAGCAGCAGCAATAGGATACAAAACTTGTCTTTTGGTTAGTTCAACTTCACACACCAAACTGTTTCTAAAGTATTGCTGGTACATCCTATAACCTCCATACAGACGGCGTGTTGTAATTCAGCTCACCTTCCCCCTCAAAATTACCTGGAAATTTCACTTTCATACCCTTAGGCACAGTTGTAATAGTAGTCACAGTAGTAGTGTTAGCATTACTAGTAGTAGTATTAATAGTAATAACACTAGTACTAGTAGCAGGAGTAGTACAACGTATTGCCTTTTAATCAGCTGAACATCACTCTCATCAAGTCCTGAAAGTTTCAATCCAATGCAATTAGCCGTTGCCATGACATTACTGATATGTCCTTTTTATAACTGGTTGACCGTAAATCACTTTTGACTCTTAAAAAGGGCATTAAAACTTCCAATTTCCAATCAAATGAGCCCCATCTCAAGTTTATACAACCACCTATTCCATAAAAACCTATATGCCCCCAGGACATAACTTACAACCCTTGGAGACATTGTTATATGCCCTTTGGACTACTTTGAACAAAACGGCTATCTCATAATTTCAATCAGATGCATCAGGGAAAAAGAAAGTGTCGGGGGAGGGGGAAGCTAGTTGCCCTCTATTGACTCTTAAAAGGGAACTAGAACTTTCAATCTCCAATTAAATGAGCCTTCTCTAAAGCTTATACGACCACCCCTTCCATAAAAACCTTATATTCCCCCGGGCATAGCTTACAACCCGTGCCCCCAGGTTCTGAGGGGCTTTTACAGTCCTGAAGGCGTTGTTATATGATCTTTAGACTATTTTGAAGAAAATGGATATCTCAAAATTTCTATCGGATGCATTTGGAGAAAAGAAAACGTGGGTGGTCACAGGTGACTGTTTATTTGTTTTTATTTTCTTCTTTCTTGGGGAATACCGTATTGAACCAGTGGTTGTTGAGTATCGGACGAGGGCCAATTCAATCGGAAGCTGAAATATTCAGGGTCATTTTTAAGTAACGAAAGATCGTGTCACAGTAAAAAGGACGATTTCCGCCATTTTCTAGCGCAAATGAACTATTTTCACTCGAAGAGAACCAGATGCTATCGAATGACAATACTAAGTTAGACATTGCGTGATCAAAAAGCTTATTCTTTTGTAACACATTTCCAGAGGTCATAATGCTGCAGGTTGGCACATTCGCCCCCTAAACATGTATATACAGTCCTTGCCCATACTAAATAATAGTTAATATAGGCAATTATTTTTAAACTTAATTTTATTCATTTGAAGCTTTGTTTAAGGCAAGTACTGCATATTTGCACACCTACGCTTAAGAGGTTTCTGTGGGTTAGGGCGCCTGAAGCTTAAAAAAGTGCATTTTTAGGCCCGAATTTCCCGACTTCCAGTAAGAGGTTCTTCCAATAAATATGCAGATAGAGTAGAATTCGCCTTTAGCCTCCTATAGCTTGGAGAAATGTGTTTGGACAAGATATGCAATGGAGTGATAAGGGTGACAGGTCCCATCTTACTGCAGAAATATATTTAGAGTAAAATAAAACATTAGGCTACATTTACATACTTACCTGCACATAAGTTGGGCGGGATATCCCCTTCTCATGAGCTTGCCTTGAAAAATGCGAAAGTTATGACGCTAAAATCCCTTTTCTGTATTTCATAACAAAATTTAAAAAAGCTTTTTTCACACGAAAGTAGAGTGACATTAAAACTTAAAACGAATACAAATTATCCTATATGGTGCTGAAGTCTCCTTTAAACTCTCCCCCCCTACCTTTACGGTGAAGCTTGACAGGCGTTTTAATACAACCTCGGTACATCTGTTTTTTTTTATGCTCTAACAAAAGAGTAGTTTTAACGTTGGATTTTTTATTACAATACTCCAAGCAGGAATAATCTCATTTAGCTGCATTCGCTTTAAAAGTTAAAATATTCAGTCTAAATGTTCCAAAAGACAAA
This sequence comes from Artemia sinica, assembly GCA_027921565.1. Classification (NCBI taxonomy): domain Eukaryota; kingdom Metazoa; phylum Arthropoda; class Branchiopoda; order Anostraca; family Artemiidae; genus Artemia; species Artemia sinica. Next base: position 34,842,918 of record CM051257.1, read on the forward strand.
TTGCAATTAAACCACCTGCAATTACCAACTGGTTATATTTTTTTTTATTCTAACGTGCTTTCACTGTTAAACTTTAACGTGGAGACTGGGGGTGTGGACTGAGGGGGCAGATTCTACCCTCGTCCAAAGGATGATTTACGATTTCTAAGTTTTAACATCGCTCTTTATTTGCTTTAAAAAAAAAAAAAATTGGTGTAGTTTGTGTTTCATATTCCGCCTGGTGAGGCAAGCAAGTCAGCGTCCTGCCTAGATTTGTTAAGAATATTTATCTTTCCTAGTCCTACAAGTATGTTATCTCTTTAGAGGTCCGGCGTCCAGCTACGCAGTGACCTTGTGGTAATAAAGGAACACAATCCTGTTCCAACTATAAGTACGCATACTTGAACTTAAATTCCAAATTGCCTTAAAGCGGTTTTACCTATGCCTCAAGGTCACTTCACAGAGAAAACCAAACAAAGACTCATAATCATACCATAACACGAATCATCTTCCGGTAAGGAAAAAAACACAATCGATTCGGATTGTTCCATCAAAAATTGTGAACGATGGATGTCTCATTGCGGGGGCGGGCGTTATGAGCAGCAGTTTTATTCGCAGAATATATACGTAATTAAAAAGTTCTTCGAAAATCCCGATCATTAAAATTCCTTTAACACAAGGCGTATTTTTGATTCACCATCTTGGAAAATATCAGAAAGTCAGGACAAAGGCATCTCATTTATCAGGGCTCTTTCCTATAAAACTTGCAATACCAACGCAGGCCTCGGGAAGGTACTGTTGGAGAAATGAAGGGGGAGGGTGTGACAAAAGAAATTCAAATCAGTGTTGGGGGATGGAGAAGCGGCTAAACGATTCTTATCTCCAATTCCAACATTACGCTAATCAGCCTTAGATTTTTCGGCCACGATCACACCTCAATCATAATTTCTGGACCAAAGAAACCTCAACTGGTAAAAAAAATCTGGCTATTTTGATTTTTTTAGGTTCTGTTTTTTCCTTTTTTAAGCAACACAGCAAAAATACTTTTAATAAAGACCTCAAAGTGCATTTATTAAAATAAAAAAGTAGTTACAACAAAACATAATACAATAAGATTCTTCTATGGTGGATCAACATTCGTCTATATTCAAGGGTGTAAAAGGATGGGAGTCGGGATGGCGTCAGTCCCATTGAAGGCTAAATATTGCAAAGATTTTCAATCCATTTGAATAGCAGTATGCTCCCCTATCCACCCAATATTTTACATAGTCAGCATCATCATCATTTTATATATAACCCATCACAAAAACAGTAAAAGAGTAAAACTTCTCTTTGAAACATGTTGTACAAAATTACTGTTGTAAAAAAAAATTCAACTAAATATTCTAATTTTGTTCCAAACTTAAATAGCGAACCAAAACCTTGATTCTGAAGCAGAAAAACTGGAAAAAAAATCTTTGCAAATATTAATATTATAAACCAACAAAATACTCTGTCAATTAAAAACGAACAGAAGATAATCTTAAAAAATACATTTCAACGAAAAGTAGAGCTGTATTAAAACCAAAGACGAAAAGAAATAGTCATATAATAATTCAAACTTAAAACGAGCAGAAATTGCGATCAGTGAATAAATGAGACCAAAAACGAACAGAAGTTAAAGTGAATAATCAAGTAAAACTTGTAACAAACTCATATAGGCCGGAGCGTATTTTGTGCTTTGCTGAGACCAAAATACATGTTAAGCAGAACAAAATATACGTTCTGTTCTGTCTGATCACCAGTATGGCTTCCGACTTAAACTCTCTACTGCATGTGCTCTAGTTGACGTTACAGAATTCGTGCGTGTTAACATAGACAAGGGTCGTTGTGTTCTAGGACTATTTCTTGATTTTTATAAAGCTTTCTGCATGGTAGATCATTTTGTCTTACTGGGAAAACTGTCTCTACTTGGAGTTCGGGGGATTGCCTTTGAATGGTTTAAATCTTACCTGTATAATAGATCACAGTTTGTGTGTTACGATGGGAAATATTCTGATCTAGCCTCGGTTTCCAAAAGGGTACCTCAAGGCTCAGTTTTTGGACCACTCCTCTTTCTTATTTATATTAATGACCTTCCTCCATCTCCAAACCTTGATACCCACACTGTTTTGTTTGCAGACGATAGTAATTTTTTGTGGTTTCTAATGATCTGCCCTCTGCTGTTGCTAAGGCTCAGCTCCTGCTCAACCATGTGCGTGATTGGTGTGAGCAGAACGGGATTCTGTTGAATAGCTTCAAGAGTAGCATTATTCATTTTCGAACCCCATACCCACATGTCTCAACCTTCCCCAACAATCTTTGTTTTTTATGGTACTGATATAATTCCCCAGTGCTCTTGTGTTAAACTTCTTGGTGTGCACCACAGTTTATAGAATTATCCAGTAAGTTTATCGCAGATCATTTCTGGTCTTCAGTCTCGCCGCGAACAAAAAGCTCCTCCCACTTGTTTGTGCAGTTATGTATCAGTGTGTTTGCGTCAATCAATGAGAAATGGTTACAAAATGCATTATTCGTAATAGCGGGTATTCCACTTATTTCCGATTGTTTCGCGTCCAAGAGAAATCTGACTTGTCTACCCGTGAAAAGATCTAATGCCGCTTATGTTTCTACGTTCTTCGGAGCACTAGCACCTCGGTCCGGGTTTTTATAATGGGTGAGATAGGGAATGATCATACTGGTTAATTCTATAAACTGTGGTGTGCACGTTGATTGTTTTCTTTCTTTCAAAACTCATATTTCCTATACACATTCTATAATTTCTCGTCAAGTGTCTATGCTTCATCGTGCCAATCAATTTCTTCCTCCCGATGTAATGCTTTCTCTTTACTATGCATTTGTCCTTCCTTATCTTTCTTATTGCTGCACCGTATGGGCAATACTAACTATTCTTCCCTTCGGCAACTCCGAACAGCACAGAATAGAGCGGTGAAGGCAACTTTTCGCCTTCCCCGACTCTATCCTACAGCTGCTCTTTACAGTGATACAGGTCTAGATGCCATAGATGTGGTTATCAAGAAGCAGAACCTAAAACTAGCATCAAGCCTTCAATTTCTCGCTTCCTCCAAACATCTTATCCTACTTTGATCTAGCATCAACACGTAAGTGCCAGACTTTGCTTCGGAGCTCTGTTCACCAATTTCGGTTGCCTAAAAGGGTATCCTCAGCAGCTCAGAGGTCACCAATTTATAGAGCAATTGCTCTTTTGAACTCTATTCCCAGTGAACTTTCTCTTATCAAAAACTCTTCTTCCCTTTGCAGAAAAATATTCTCTAAGGCTTGAAGTAATTTCGTTTTTTTTCTTTATTTGTTTATTCATTTTGCTTTATCTATTTTTTCCACTTTACTTTATCTATTTTTTTTTCTTATTATGTTGGATCAGATTAGAACCCCGTTGTGTAATATTATTATTTACGGTTTGGAATATATTTAAATTACAGGAAATTTTCAGTTTGAAGAAATTTAAGTATAAGGTTATTGTGTAGCAGTTGTTTTTTTTCTCTGGTATTGTGGTTATAATTTCGAGGCATTGTTGTATTTTTTTTTTCTTCCCTGATTTGTCCTGTTTTTTAAGGATTTTGTGTTTGAGATGAGGTCCTCCACAAGCTATGCTTCTTGGGATTTCTAGCGCTTAAGTCTATTTATGTAATTATTGTAGTATTGAATAAATTGAAATAAATTGAAACTGAAGCATTTTCTCTATTATAATATTATTAAATCAAAGCTTGCTGGGACTTCCAAGAATTAATTTCGTTATATATTAATAATTCAGTCTACTTTCATTGGTTCTTATCAATAATCTTGGTTATTATGGCGATATTACTTTTTTTCTTTCTTTTTTTTTGCCGTTGTTGTTGATGTTTTGACAAATAAAAACGGTATTGTTAAAAATACATATCGTTTTCAACCATTCAGATGTTTTGAGAGGGAGACAAGGGAACAGGTAGCACCACTCTTATTTGTAAATCTTGATTAGTCTTTAGATCTGGGGCGTAATTTGCTATGGGGCAGGGGAGCAACTGCCCCCTCCAGACCCGATTTTGCCCCTCCAGACCCAAGTTCCCCCCAGACTTCAATTTACCACCCCTCCCCCCCCCCAGCTTAAATTTAGTTTCTGCAAAAAACTTGTCAAAACTAATTTAAACCTGCGTATTTCAAGTATCGAGAGAAACAGATCAGTTTCCTTTGCCTTTATGGTATTATATGGATCATTTTTTCAGTTTACACTGTCATTTTCACTTGATTTGGAAAAATTGGCTCCAACTTTGCCCCCCCCCCCCAAGGATTTTGACGAAATTACGCTCCTGCTTGAGATATCAATTTTCTGATGCGTTGTTGTTGACATTACGACAAGTAAAACACACTGCTTGAAATACAGATCGTTTTCAGTAAAGCACAAATGACACTTGGGCCTTTAAAAGACTTAGGGGGCGTTAACCATACTCCTGTTTGTTATAAATTCTGTTCATTTTAAGTGATTATTCATTTTAATTTCATTTCGTTTTGGGTCTCATTTATCTATTGATGTTAATTTCTGTTAGATTTAAGTTTGAGTTATTATATGACTATTTCTCCTCGTCTTTGGTATTAATATTAATTTTAAAAAAAACAAATTTTTCAGCTGAAAGTAAGGAGCAACATTAAAATTTAAAACGAACAGAAATTACTTACATATGTGACGGGGATTTTCCCATCCTCAATGCCTCGCTCTTTACGCTAAAGTTTGACCTTTTGTTCCAATTATTTAAGAATAACTCGTAAAACACAAGGGCTGTTTAATTAGAATAATGAGCTTTTTTCAAAATCTCTATTTTCAAAATCTCCTTCATATATGTAAGTAATTTCTGTTCGTATTAACTTTTAATGTTGCTCCTTACTTTCAGTAGAAAAAACTTGTTTTTTTAAATTAATTTCTGAACGTTTTTTAAATAATGCCGGGAAATCCGCCCCCCGTCCTTGGAAAATTACCTTCCCCCAGCTTCCTCCATGAAAAGATCCTCCGATGTAACCTTTCCTCCCCACACATAGACACACACAAAAAGATGTCTATATGCTCCCCAGTAACCAATACTACATGCAAACAATGGGTAAAGGTCATAGCTTGCAGTCCTTCCCCTAGGGACTGTGGGGGGGGGGATCGAGTCGTCCTCAAAAACATCTTTCGACTATGCTGAACAAAATAGCTATCTCAAAATTTTGATCGAGCGACTTTGGGAAAAAAGGGGCGTGGGAGGGGGCTAGCTGCCCTCCAATATTTTTGGTCACTTAAAAAGGGCAATAGAACTTTTGATTTCTGATCAAATGAGCCCTTTCCTGATCTCCTAGGATCACTGGTTCGATACGATCACCCCTGGGAAAAACAAACAAACAAAAAACAATAAATAAAAAACAAAAACGCATCTATGATTTTTCTTCTTGCAATAAAGGCAAAATTTCTCATTTTTGTATGTAGAAGCTTGAAACTTCTACAGTAGGGTTCTCTGGTATGCTGAATCTGATTTCCATTAAGATCACTTGGCTTTTTAGGGGTGTTTACCCCTTTTTCAAAAATTGAGCAAATTTTCTCAGGCTCGTAACTTTTGATGGGTAACAAAAACTTTATTTCGATGTATCTATTGTTATCGAGACTCAGTGTCTTACAGTTTCTATTACTATTGACCCGCATCGCTCTTTACTCACAGTTCGTTACCACGAACTGTTTGATATCTCTTAACTTTTCTTTTAAAAACTTCTTAGTGTGGAACCTTTATGAAGATAAGTGCATTGTATTTGTTGTCTGAATTTTTGTTTTTGTTTGCAAATACACCTCATTTATCTTCTCGGATGCTAATTCAGACTATAATCAGACTTGCAGATGGTGTTCTGTTCTGGCAATGATTTTTTCACATTATCCAGTTAACTAGTTCAAATTTCGGAAAAAAAAAAAAAACTTCAACGCAACGTTATTCTTGAATTCTAGAATTTCAGTGATGGGAAAATTGTGATTGGAACGTGATTAGAAAATTACTTCAGTGATTGATTTTTTTTTATTTAGCATAAAATTATAATTCAGGTACATAGATACTTTTTGAACTCGAAAATGTGATTAGGTTTATTCAGATCCAGGAATTCCAAAAAATATTACTATAGAACTACAGGTATTAGAAGACTGCGATTATATTTTTAACCTACCTATAAACCTGCATTACACTTTCCACGTTTTTTTTTTGGGGGGGGGGGGCCAAAACATCCAAAATGTTTTTTTTTTAAACCACATACTTTGTAAATAAAGAACACAAAAAACAGAAGAGATAAATAGAAATCATGCTTCCATCTTCGCATACAGGGTAAAATAGTCATCATAGTCACCAATTTTTATCGTTTAGGCAAACAAAAGCTCCCCCTTTGGTTTTCCAGTGCTACAAACTAATAGATGGGGGGAGGGTCATAAATTTCTAGAGAAGTTTGGTGCAGCAGGAGGCAGGACTACCTGCAACAAAATATAAGGAACACATTTTTGTTAATTGTATGATAAACGCCCAACCGTTCAAGTTGTTCATTCATTGACGCATTATAGAACCGTTTTTTTTTTTTCGTTAGTTTCTTTCGGCTTAGCGCGAGACAAGACAAATAGAAGTGACAGAATAGATGGAAAATATATAATTTGGGCTATATATTTACACACTAGGGGGTGGGGGCAAAGTGGTTGGACAGTGTGAAGTTAGAAAACAATTTTTACTACATAATAATAATAATATAATAAATTCATTATAAGCCGAAAAAATAGGCCATACAGCACAGTATTCTTAAATACACTCCACAAGAAAAATAACATAAATATCAAGTTTCACTCATTGATGTCAACGCTTCATTTACATATTTACACAACTGACTGACTGTCCTTTTTACAGTCGTCTGCAGGATCCCCAGGAACTCTAAGTTACCACCCTCAAAATACTTCCCCCTTAAAAGAGAAAGTTGCTGGCACTCGGCGAGAATGGTGGCCGGCAATTACCCCCTCGGAAAATAACCCCCCCCCCGTGGAAAATAAGGCTTTCTAAATTTGAGAATTTTATTTGAGTGTTATTTTTTAATTTCCGTAGGGGGAAGGAATTTCGTACTTGTGTATTATGCGCCACTCACTCAAGTCTACGCTGTGTAAAATTCGAAAAAACACCGGTTTCTTCGTTAGTTTCTTCGTCGCTTTAGAAATAAATTTGGGCTATAGATTTGCAGATTAGGGGGGGGGGGGGTAAAGTATAGCGGGTCTGCATGCAAAATGTGTTTGGTACAATTATTCTGCATATTAGATAGATAGACAAATAAGTGTATTTTAAAGCCAAATATACGGCCATGAACGGAGTAAAATAACATAAATGAAAGGCATAAATAACATAAACTTTGAGCAACGATCACCATTAAACACTTAAATGAAACACTACATTAACCTAATAATAGTATATAATATTTGGAAAAACGGCCACTGAAAAAAAAAACATCTAACGCTTGGAAAAAAACGCTTAAATGAAACATTACATTTACTTTTACTTTATACGGGGATTTTTTTTTTTTTTTTTTTTTTTTTTTTTTTTTTTTTTTTTTTTTTTTTTTTTTTTTTAGTTAACAAAATTTCCAGATACCTAGCTATTCTTCTGTAATTTTTAGCAGGGGTAACTTTCAATGGGGGGAAGGGTATTTTTCGTTCGGGGGGGCATTTTCCGGGGGGTTAAACACCCCCCCCCCCCCCCATTCACTATATTCATTGATGTTATTTTACTGTGTTCATGGCCGTATATTTGGCTTTAAAATACACTTATTTATCTATCTATCTAATATGCGGAATAGGTGTACCAAACACGTTTTGCATGCAGACCCGCTATACTTTACCCCCCCCCCCTAATTTGCAAATCTATAATCCAAATTCATTTCTAAAGTAACGAAGAAACTAACAAGAAAACCGGTGTGTTCTCGAATTTTACACAGCTTAAACTTGAGTGAGTGGCGCATAATACACAAGTTCGAAAATTCCTTCCCCCTAAGGAAATTTAAAACTCAAATAAAATTCTCAAAGTTGGAAAGCATTATTTTCCACGGGGTTATTTTATTTTAATTTTTTTTTTTTTTGGGGGGGGGGGTATTTTCCGCAGGGGGGTATTTTTCAGGGGGTATTTCCAGGGAGGGTATTTTCTGCGCGGGGTAATCGCCAGGGGGGGCGGGGTAAACGCCAGAACCGGCGAGAATATGGGCTACATCATTAATACCTAGGTTACATCTGGGCCAAGAGTAATCTGCATCTGCATCTGGGGCCATCCTTTTTCTTTCAAATACAATTTTTCTATTTTTTAGTGGCAGACAATTCGCTCGAATCCGAAACCAAATCCTTAATGTCTCCGCCGGTAATCCTAATTTAAAATAATATTAAAATCAAAATATCTCTTTTACTTGGGAATAAAACTTCAATGTTTCAGATGTTTTAGCTGCCTGTGTCCACATTTGGACTTCCTGATCTTTTATTCTTTCTATAATCTCAGTCAAAACGGCTCGTCCTGATCTGAGGTTCCTAGCCCCTCAACAAATATAAGATAATCCTACTCCATCTAAAACATTTTTAATTTGATACGGCCACGATCTTTTACGTTTCGACCATAGCATCTCCAGATAAGCTGCTTTTGCTAACCTATCTTCTGGCAGACTTAGAACTTTTAGCCAATACCGGATCATCTGTGCTAATCTACTCATTTTCAGCGAAAGTATTCCTAGATCACCTTTCATTGGCTGATTGTGGGTTGTTACGTGAAGACCAATTAATCTTTTAAAGTGTTGCAGCTGAATTGATTCCAATTGTGCTGCCGGGTCATGCCCCCAGGGTTCAGCTCCGTAATCGATAGTAGGTCAAACTTTAGAATTAAAAACATATTTATGCATTTTTAGAACTTATATACCTGAAAGCCTTGAATTACGTAAAATGGCAGCTGAAAATTCTTTCCCTCTTTTAATCATCTCTTTAACATGATCTTTCCATCCTCCTTTTGCTGAAAGTGTTACTCCCAAATATTTAAAATTTTCGCTCTCTTTTACTTTTTCACCTTTATAATAAAATTCTGGTTTTATCATAATTATTCACATGAATTCCTCTAATATGCAGAATAATTGTACCTAACACATTAGGCATGCATACCTGCTATACTTTACCCCCACCCACCCCCTAATGTGCAAATATATAGCCCAAATTTGTTTTTAAGTATTATATTTTTATCTTACTTTGGTGTGTTTCATTAGGATTGAGCGTCAGATAAACATATTAGAAGAACATTAGGTAGCGAGTATATCATACAAGTACCACGTTTTTTTGTGTTGAAACCATTTAAAAAGGGTTTTTAAAAATTCTCTATTGGTTAAAGGCGGAAAGAAGAATGCAGAAATAGAGGTTTCTAAAGAAACATTTCACAATATTTCCTTTGCCCTCTTTTAAAGTTCTCGTAAGAGATGTTGTTGGCAATTAAAAACAACCTCAGATCTACCATTTGAATTTTTGGAATCTTTCTATTATTATCCATGTTTTTTAACGTCATTCATAATACAAATAAACAAATAAAGAAGAAATAACTAAGTATTTCCAAAAAAAAAACGAGTTATTAATGAGAAGGTTTAGGTTTCCTACAAGTCAGAATTCAAAATGAAGATCCAATTGCATAATGCATAGTACCGTACTTTAAGCAGCTATTCAAAGCCCAAAAATCTCCCTCAACTGTTCCATTATCTTTCGCTTTATGTAAAATCGTTCACTAGACGCAAGCATGATTATATGAGTGGCATGAAACTGCAGTCTATTTAGCAACACTTTGTTGCCAGAAGTTGAAACTTCTGCCAATAATTGATGAGTCATACCAAGAAATATCTTTAAAGTGCAAATGATTATGCGTCGTAGGGTTTTCCCATTCCTCAAAAATAAAACAGAAATTTTTACAACCGTTTAAAACAACACAGTGGGGTACAATTCAGATTACCACCTACACTAATATTGCACATATAATTAGACCTCAGGCTTACTGGGGTAGCAGTCAGATTTCCCGCACAACCATTCTTGAGCTTCCGGAAATTTTGTACATATAAGAGCCATAGCTCAAAAAACATCCCAATACTGAAGTATTTTTCAAAGGAGCTCTTTAATTTCTCAGATCTTTGGACAAGGATTTTTATATGATCATTAAAGGTGAGTTCTTTTTCAAATTAAAAATAAGACAATAAGTTAACCCAGTCAAGATTAAAACTAGCCTATGTCTGTCAAACACCGTATATTTAAACCTTTTGGCACTGTGCAACTAAGATGATATCATAAAATGAAACTAAAACTTGTTTTTCTTTGCATCAGTGAATATTTGATTGGGCAGCATAACGACTTGCTTCAAGCAATCGACATACAGTTAACCTGCATCCATTTATTTGCAAAATTAAACTACCAAATAAACAAAAACAAGTTTTCTGGTACAACTAGTCTTTCCCGCCCAAGTTAGGCTCGCAAATATATAAATGACAATCGTTTCCCAAATTGATGAGAAAGGCTCAGCCAAGAGAAAATTATCAATTTCCTTTCCTTTTGTGCATTTTCTGGAAAAGGTTCTCTGTGAGAGCACTAAACTCCCTTCTAATATTACACATAACTGTGGTATTATTTCCACCAATAGAATATTTAAAAATGTAACATATTTTGGACTGATCCCACCTCATAAAATGCCCCACTTTTGTTTAAAGAGCAGTTATGTAGCACGCCAGAGCTAGAAGGCCTGGCTAACGAAAAAAGAAATATCACGTGCCTCTTCTTAACGCCCCTCTTATTAATAATAACAATCTACAAAATGATTTTAGAGTAGAATAAATACATGTGAATTAAATATTCCATTCATTAAAACACCTTATCATCAAATCGCTACCGTTCCATTTCAACTTGATAATGCATATGGCCCACGATATTTCAGTAGCCATTTACAATGTCTCCTATAATGAAGAAAAAACGAACTCTGTATGCCTTATTTCCTAATGCTTCAAAGGGGATCTACAAACAGATGTCTAAATAAATGATATATACTTTCGTTTTTTACTCTGTTCAGGGACGAACCCTTCGGTTTCATCTGTTTTTTTTTTCGAAACTGATAGGGGACTAAACCTAAACCTACAAAGATTTAGGGGACTAATCTTTGTGGGAAGTATAAACCTTGAGCCAGATTAATGAACATTATATTACATTTTTTAAAGGCGCACACAATTCTTGCCCAGGGCCAAGTACAGTATTTTTTTATTATCATTGAGCCATATCATATAGTGTGTGAGCTGAAGTGGAGTTTTACAGTCTTTGTCAGAGAGGACTATCTGAAATTGATTGGGCATGCTTTTCTTTCTTCGAGCAATGTCTCTGCTTTCGAGACAAGAACTCCTTTCTAACACAAAAACAAACAGGAACCAGTTTCAAATTTAAGTTAGAGTACATTGAAATTAATCTAAAATGTCTAATCATATACGAAGGCTTCCTGACCCCATCACAAAATTATAAAAATCACAAAATAGCCTTGGATAATTTAGATGTTATCGAAGAAGAAATTCTAGAAACTTTTATTCTAAGAAGAAACAATTTTCTTCTTAGAATAATATATTAGTATTTAGAGATCCAAAAAGAATCATTTCCTTCACTGGGTCCGACGGTGCTGCCATCCCTGCTACCAGCCATTTCTGCTTGTTGTTTCGATTTAAATTGTCAATAATTTTCTGAGTTTGGGACTGGGAGCTTATCCTTGCTTTTTTCTTATCAATGACCACAGAAAGCTGGCCGGCAGCAGGTACACCAACTTTTGAACTAGGACAGGGCACAATTTTTGTCACCCTAATCGATAATCACTGATAAGATAAGGCCAGTTTTTTAATAGCAAAATTCATTCATGAGAAACATCACTTTGAAATTTTCGGAGGACTGACAATTTCGCTGCTGCAGTCCGCTCTCGAGGAAATACATCAGCATTGCCTGTGTAAGACCCATTTGCCTTCTATACATTTTTCCCCAACCACTTCTTATGGAAGGCTTGGTCGTAAAAATTTGGGAGGAGCTCATCAAATCGGAAATTTAAAGTACCCTCTTTAAAAGCCAAAAGGGATTGGAGAGCAACCAGTTCCACTATTGAACCCTTTAGTCCCCGGTCACTCTCGAGTCCCTCTCCCTCGGCATCCTCGGGGTTGGACCAAAATTTTGAGATATTAATTTTTTTAAATTGTTAAAAGATTTAATGCATTTGGGTTCGACATGAGCTCTATAATTTCTAGGGGAATGACCTCAAGTTACATAAATACCCATTGTTCCCATGTAAGTTCCAGTAGAAAAGCCCTAGGCCTCGGTTATTCAAGGCCTTGATTACCCCACTATGCAATTTCAGGGGGGTCAACAGGGCAGTGTGCTATTATTAAGTCAGATTTCGATTATTCACTTTAATTTGTTTGTTTTAGGTTCCATACTCCAATTTCTCCCCACCTCCCCTAAACTATCATCAGTTTTTTTGTAAAAAAAAAATTGACCATGAACTGGAACCATACAAGATTTTAATCAGTATAATTGAACAAGTAAAGTGAGCCCGTAGCCTCTCCAACCCTCCCTCCTATCTTCCAGCCAACTGTTTTTCAGAAAGTCAGGCATATCCACCTTGTTTAAAGCAGAATCACCCAAGAATTTTTTAATTCATATTACTGGAAGCCATGACGCGGGCCCACAGCCCTCCAACATCCCTTGTCTCTCCCGTCACCAGCTTTTCAGAAGACAGGTAGGCATATTGCACCTTATCTGAACCAGAATCACGGAAGGATTTTCAATCTGTATGATTGGAAACCCAAGTAGGACGATGTACCCCAACAAAACACCCTACCACCATCAACTTTTTAGTTGAATGGGAGGCAAATGAATCTACGTTTGAACTGAAATGTTGGCAAGTACTTAGGGCCAATGGGAAATGAGAACGTTGATTTTCAGAGGTGTACATCCCTTCTCCAACCTTTGGACAAAAGTGCTCAGATGCATTTGACGCTTATTAGACAAGTATTTTGAGCCAACAGAACAAAGGGTAAGGGTTTTAAGGGGCGTAAGGACCTTCTGAGCACTACCTTTCAAACGAAAGTGCCAGGATTTGCTTGAAATTTAGTAGGAAGTTACCTATAGCCAATCAAACTTTACCCAAGAAATGTTAGACCATTGTCTATGGGCGAGCAGGCATCAAATTTTCATAGTTCACGGATTGTTTCTCAATCACGGCGAGTGACCTGTAAACAAGAGGCGTAACACGCGTCCATCTTCAAGAGAAGGAGAGCGTTAGATACTTGTACTAAGTGCCTATTTTTGATTCGTGACATACATTTGAGTTTAAGAGAAATTACTTTTTCGTCTCTGTCACAGAGTGATTTTCTATCGAATATCTTAGAGCACATACATCTTAAGGATGATGGGTTATATACTTTTGCTAGTTGGTACATTTTTTATTCGTTTCTGATAATTTGAGAGTAGGAAAATCTGATTTTATACAAGAGGTTGCACAAAGATTATAAACGATATGCAACGCAATGGCTGAGTCACAATTGTTAGTAATGGGTTTCTATGGCAATCACGGTGTGACGGTGGTAGACACAGAACTAATTTCTTCTTACCATCAAATACATCAGAAACGAACAATAGGTACAAAATGTCTTAAGGCGATTTAACGAAGCCTTAAGTTGTAAATGCTGCAAGTTTAGAGATAACAGCATAGATTGGGTCAGGTTTTATCTTTTATGGCAAAGTCACCTAGTATAGCTTGTATCCTCGATAAAGCATACAAATTTGTTAAGCATCAAAAAATAGCGATTAAAATGGATTTTAAGCAGAAATAGTGTTTAATTATCATCGTTTTAATAAGAAAAAATTCTTTTTGAGACAGAAAATTTCAGAATTCGGAGAGTTAACGACTACAGCATTTAATCGAAGGGAAAGCAACAAAATCAAACTGTTGGTCCCACAGCACTCTTTTCCACACCAACAGAAGGTTGTTGTAAACCTTCACTGTACCCAGGTAACGTAAAGCATCTTTCTGCAGGAGTTTTAACTTGGTATGGAAAATATCTCTTTTTTATACCGATCCGCGGACATAAAAGGGCGAAAAAGCGTTGCTTTAAGTACCTTTTCTATCAGAATGACTTATCAAGATCATTTCATAAGAAAATTTCGATTATTATCATGAATCATTGAAGGTGCTTTGTTTCAATGTTAATGAAATGTTAACAAACCTCCTTCTTACAATAACGATTTTCAGCTTTTAAACAAAGTTTAAGCGCAATGAATATTTAATTAAATAACAACATACTTCCCGTCATTCTAATTCTAAACTTTTTGTTGACGGTGATGAAGAATAAACTCGAAAATTTTAATTACTGCCACTTTTCCTTGAGATAATATTGTATCAATTTCGCAAGAGCGTATTTAAAGGGGGTCCAATAAATTAAGTTTTATAATTAAGTTGCTCCACTATTCTGCCAGAACTCCTTTGATGTGTTTGTGTTGCTGTGTTTCTTTGATGTGTTACTACAGAAATAACTTACCGCATAAAAATATAGGGTAAAAAACTTTAAAAATAGATAAAAGCAAACGAAGCCCATAATAAACAGAAATTAAACTGAGTAATTACATTAAACATCAAAATAACAATTTCTGCTATGTGAACAGAGTAGTCCTGGATCGAACAGAAATAATAAAGAATGATTAAGTCAAATTTAAGCCTCTCCCCTCCCTCTCTCAGACCTTCTAAAAGGCATGGCTGGCATTTCTTAATTAGCTGAAAACGACAGAGTACTTCGAATAGCCTGGTTTTTTCTTGTCAAAAAATCATCAACTAAAAGAAGAAAATTATGCCTCTAAGAAAGGTTACAGAAAAAAAACGTAGAATAATTATATTTGTCAGTTTCAATTTAATTTTTGGTCTTAAAAAGACACTTTTTTCAAGCTTTCCTTCTGGTTTTATTTGATCCAAGCATATACGGAATTAACGCCTAAGCGAAAACACAGGTTGCTTAGATTAGAAGATTGATTTCTAAATATTTGTAAGGAATGTATTTAAAAGTAAAAAAGTACCCGATTGTTATTTATTGTAATTACTGTTCGTTTTGTTTCTTTTTATGTATTTGACTTTCTTTTGACTTTTGTTTTGTTTCTTAATATTATTTGACTTTATTTCCTCTCAAACTTGGTTTAATGTAGCTCTTTACTTTTCTTTGAAAAACTTCTTTTGTTGAAGAGGTTTTTTTTAATAATAGCATTAAAAAATAAAAAATTGCTGAGACTTCAAAAAACAACTACCATTATGTTTGAAACAGTTAACTAGTTTTGTTTATCTGATATTCAGTAACTATGTTTTCATTCGACTGCCCTTGATTAAGGGGCACTTGGCTGTAAGCAGTGCTTCCACTTGCTTTTCCTCAAAAATCCTGCCTGAAATCCTAACAATCCTGAAAAGTCCTACTCCAACAGACTGAAGACCCAGCAAAAAACTTTATTTCTACTATTTGAAAACTCTGGTTACTATTAAGGTTGGCAAAACCACGGTATTTCTAAAAGTGTCTTTAACAGTACTAACTAGTATCTCCGAAAAATTCCCTCTTACGACTCTTTGTGTCACTCGCATTTTCATGCTTATAACACCTGCAGGCTACCAAAGCAAACGAACATGTGTGGTATTTTCATACTTTTGCAGAGGAGTAAAAAAAGAGGCGCTGAAATTCTTTAAGAGAATAATCGTTTATTCCGTGATTGAAAGGTTAAAAGACGTGTAGGAAAATCAAACCGCTATGGCTTTTGTTGGCACATTTGAATTAATACGGTTGAAGATTGTATGCTCGAGTTGCACTATAGTCACAGATATCGATAAAAAAAAAATCAAGATTTATGAATGATCTCTGCTTTTCTTTAATTTTATCGTCAGACTTATACTACAGAAGCAGACGATCGAAATTGCAAGAACTTGATATAAAAAGCGTATATCAATACTAAATTATTCCCACGTATTTTGTACTAATATTTTGTCTTTACATCTGTCAAACAGTTCGTGGTAACAAACTGTAAGTAAGGAGCGACCCGGCTCAATAGTAACCGAAACTCTAAAAAATGGAATCTTGATACCAATAGATAGGTCAAAAGAATCAAATTTTTATGCTGATTTCTAAAATATAAGTTTCATTAAGTTTAGTTTACCCATCAAAAGTTACGCGCCTGAGAAAATTTGCCTTATTTTTGGAAAAAGGGAAAACATACCGTAAAAGTCATAGAACCTTATTGAAAATCACACCATTAGATTCAGCGTATCAGAAAACCCTACTGTAGAGGTTTCAAGCTCCTATCTGCAAAAATGTGGAATTTTGATAGCAAATTGAGATATCAATTTTGAGATAGATCACGGATGCGTGTTTATTTGTTAGTTTCCCAGGGGTGATCGCATCGACCCAGTAGTCTTAGAATATCGCGGGAGGGCTCATTCGAACGGAAATTAAAAGTTCTAGTGCCCTTTTTCAGTGACCAAAAAATGGAGGGCAACTAGGCCCCCTCCCACGCTCATATTTTTCCCAAAGTCACCAGTCACCCGATCAAAATTTTGAGATAGCCATTTTGTTCAGCATGGTCAAAAAATATAATAATTATGTCTTTGAGGATGACTTAATCCCCACAGTCCCCGGGGGAACGGGCTGCAAGTTATGAACTTTGCCCAATGTTTATATATAGCATTGGTTATTGGGAAGTATACAGACGTTTCAGGGGGGATTATTTCTGGTAGTGGGGGGTGGATCGGGGGTTACGTGAGAGGATCTTTCCATGGAGGAGGTTTTCATGGGGAAAGGACATTGCTATGAAGGGGACACCGGATTTCCCAGCATTATTTAAAAAACGATTAGAAATTAAATATAAAAAAAAACAAGTTTTGAACTGAAAAACTTTTCAACTGAAAACTTTTCAACATCAAAACTTAAAACGAACAGTAACTATTACGTATATGATTGGGTTTGCCCCCTAGTCAATACCTCGCTCTTTACGCTAAAGTTTTTTTAGTACTTTCATAAAAGCTATTTATTCTGATTAACGGCCTTTGTGATTAAAGGGTCATTCTTAAAGAATTGGAAAACAATTCGAACTTTAGCGTAAAGAGCGAGGTATTGATAAGGGGGGGACCCCCTAATATACGTAATAAAAATATACAAATATAGAAGTTCGCTACGTAAGTTAATTAGTAAGTTACGTATGTTTGTTACTAATAAAAGCATTCTTGAATAAATTAAACAACTTTCGAGAAAGCCATTTAGCCAAAAAAAGTATGCAAATTTCGTTTTAATTATTCATGTACGGTGAGCCAAAATAAAAACTTGTATTAATTTAAAAACGTTCAGAAATTAAATAAAAAAAAACAATTTTTTTTTAACTGAATGCAAGGAGCGACATTAAAACTTAAAACGAACAGAAATTATTCCGTATATGAAAGGGGTTGTCCCCTCCTCAACGCCTCGCTCTTTACGCTAAAGTTTGACTCTGTCTCACAACTTTATTCTTTAAAACAATAAAAAACTTTAGTGTAAGGAGCAAGGCGTTAAGGAGGGGACAGACCCTTTCATATACGGAATAATTTCTGTTCGCTTTAATGTCACTCCTTACTTTCAGTTAATTTTTTTTTATTTAATTGCTTTCAAGCTTGATTCATGTTTCGTGTACAGATATCTCAAGCCTACCTCTAGCTCACTACAAAACTAGAATAAGTATTAGTCTTAGCGTATTACAATTCCTCCTTCGCCTAAATAAAATGGGTGAAACGTGATTGATCACAGTTTTAGCTTAAAGCTTAGGCGGTACTTAGAAGCTCAAACATCACTAGTTGCCGCGATAGGAAGTGCAGATTAGGCACAAATAATATCAGCTGCACCTCGTTGGTTTTATGTAACCTGTCAACAGAACAGACGATTTGTGTGCTAGGTTCACATTTTTGCCGTCAGTACAGCGTTAGATTTATCCTCTTCGACGTAGATGACGTTTAAAATTGTATACTCTCTTCGCTGTCTACATCACTGTCGACAGAGTTGATGAATCGACATAGGCGGAGCAATAGGGTTGCCTAAGTAAAGTGCGAAGTGGGTTCTGTGTATTATAATTAATTTTAAAAAACTTTCTCTACAAAAGAAGTTTTTAAAGAAAATTAAAGAGCTACATTAAACCAAGGATGAGCAGAACTAAAGTGAAATAATTTTTCAAGCTTAAAACTACCATAAATCACAATCGATAAATAAATGAAGCCCAAAAAGAACAGAAATTACAATAAATAACCGAGTCAAATTCAAAACGAGCAGAAACAAAGAGGAGTAGGGCTGACCCCCCTCCACCCACCCGCCTCATGTCTTCTAAAGACCAGAAAACAATTTGCACTTCACTGAAAACAATCTTTATTTCGAGCAATGTGTTTTTATTTCTCAGTACACCGAAAAAAAAAGAAAAAATCACCATCATAACCAAGATTACTGGAAGAAAAAAAAATGAATGTGGATTGACAGTTCAATATATATACTAATATTCATTTCTGGTTTACTAATGGATATTTACGGTAGTTTTAAGCTAGGATTATTTCACTTTGTTTCTGCTCATCTTTGGCTTAATCTACTCATTACGTTTCTTTCAAAAAGAAATTTTTGGTGTAAACTTTTTAATTGACATGGTCTTTTTCATTGGTCAAGAAAAGAATATTTTAAGTCTCTTTGGTTTTTCTCCATAAGAATACAGATTTTGGCTCACTTTTTTATATGTTGAACAAAGTTTTTCAACAATTTTAAATAATATACACCCCTTAGACAATATGGATGCACAATAGTACCTTTTGATTTAATTTTACATTCCTTCAACTTTCCCTGCAGAACAAAACTTAATACCCTATTCTGTTCCTAAGACATTGTATCTATGTTATTTTGATAACCTGGATATACTAACACCGTTTTGATTTAGTTAAATAGTAAGAGCAGAAGAAGTAATAAAAGTAGCCTTGAGCACTTCAACTTAAAACCTTCATTCATTCTTGAGACATTGCTGAGACGTCTTATTGACAGCCAGCATGCATGTAGTGCGTTTCGATTTAGTTACAAAGCAACATGAAATTTCCCTGGCAGTTTCTATTTTATACCCTATTCCAGTCCTAGATATCCCGCCAAAATATCTTTAAAACCAGGTCAATTTTGAAAACCCGAATGCATTTAAACTGTATTGATTTAGTTCAATAGCAGCAGCAATAGAAGTGCTAGCAAAAGCAGTAGTAATATTAGTAGCCCTGGAAGTTTCAGATTCCCTAATACCCTAAGGTGTTGCTGGGATATTGCTAACACATCCCTTTAATAACCCATATGTCCACAGTGTATTTTAATTAAGTTCAACCCCCTCCCCTCTATCCCGAAAAATTATCCCGAAAAATTCACCTTAATACTCTGAGCATTTCCTTAGATATTATTGATATTCCCTCTTGACTACCTCCAACCACATTGTGTGTTTTGATTCAGTTCTACACTCTCACCATTCCCTTAATATTAGCAATAGTAGTAGTCCCAGCAGTAGAAGTATTAGTAGCAGCATTGGAAATTGTAGCAGAGTTAGTCATAGTAGTATTAGTAGTAGTAATTCACATTGTGCCTTTTTGGTCTAGTTCAACATCCCCTCCTCATACCTTGATAATTTTAACTTAATACTCTAGGCCGTTTTTGATACGCCCTTTTGATAACCTGCATACACATGTTATGTTTTGATTTAGCCCAACCTCCCCACCCCAACAATCCCTGAAAGTTTCATCTCAATACCACTAGCTAGACCCCGGCGGCGCCGGCGGATCGACCGAACGCCGCCGACGAGAGGCCCGGTTGAACGCCGCCGCCGGCAGAGGCGGCGGCGTTCGGTCGACTTTAAATTAATTTCGTGGCAATTCTTTATTGCGTCAACCGCAAAGTTGGAGCTTTTCCTTCTCGTGTGGTTTAGTATTTCAGTTTTCCTGATTAGAAATCAAGCAGGGCTTGCACTATCCCCGAATTTTCGGGTATTTCCCCGAAAATCTATGCGTCACCCCCAAAAAAAATTTGGTTCCCCGAATCCCCAAAAATCACGCAATCACGGTGCCACCCCTAGCGATGTATCACCAGTGACTTTCCCTGAAAAATATTACTTTGCATACCATAATTCTTCACTACTCTCTTGTTCATTAATTTTTGTCTCTTTTGTTACTTTTCATAAAAACCAGACAGATGCAATATGCAATTGCAAATATTGCAATATACACAGTTCTTCATATGTTGACAAAAAAAGTATCATCTTTATGAAATGAGTTTAAATCATTTCGAATGCAGTTTCCCAATCGCTATTTCTTACATCATTCGTAGTCAAGAATTTTATTTTCAAGTTGAATAGAATTATAGAACGCATTCACTACTATACAGCTTCAGCCTTCAGTTGGATTTTGAAATTGACAGCCGACAGATTGTTTCTACAGCTGAATTGTAAGTTGGCAGATTTTTTTCTTTTTTTTTGGCTGTTTTTAGATAAGATTTTCTTAATGTTTAATACTCAATTGTTGAACGCCTGATAGAAAATACAATCTTCCACCTGAAACATTTTTACCCCCCCCCCCCGAAAAAAAAACAACCTGCTATTGAGACAAAATTTAGCTACAGAATAAGCTATATACAAGGTTGGGGAATTAAAGATTGAACCGGAAGTTACCCCAAAAATATGATTCATAAATAAATTGTAAATTATTGCTTATAGGGGGGGGGGGGTAGGGGCTATCATTTTTAAATGATAATGCCTCATTTTTTTTATTGAAAGCAGAGATGCCAAAAAGATTATTATTTTTTTCATTTAAAGTGGAGACAGAAGAAAATGATATCAGTTTCCCTGGGAAACCATTGAAATATTTTGATAGACCCAAGGTCCCCCATTAGGACTTGTTCATTGTCTTGGGTATTTTGCGATTTCTCATAGGCTACTCGCCTAATTTGGCTTTTGTGTGTGTTCCCTTTTAATTAGACTTCTTTGGATCTTATTGAATGCCACGGTGAATCTATGACTCAGTTTTCCAATAATTTGAGGTATATCTGAATAATTTCGACATTTTTGTTGTTGTCTTTGTACCCCTTTACTCGTACCCTCAATTTTTTTTTCAAGGAACACAAAGCTATTTAACGTTATTTTGCGTGTTTGTTTGAACCATATAGTGACCTAGTTAATTATTAAGTAAATTATTTTTTTAATGAAAACTGAGACGGTATCCTATCAAGGTGGTATCCAGAGGGGGGGTGGGTAGGGAGGTATTACATTTAAATGATAATGTCTCGAAATTTTTTTATTAAACAGCAAGGGATCCCAAAAAGTTAATTTTTCTTTATTTTAAAGCAGAGACGGCATCCTATCAAGGTAGTATCCAGAGGGGGGGATAGTGAAGCTATCTTTTTTTTTATTTAAAGCAGAGACAGTATCCTATCATAATGGTATCCAGAGGGGGGGGGTATAGGGAGTTATTATATTTAAGTGATAGTACCTTGACTTTTTTTTTTACTGAAAGCAGGGATGCCAAAAAGTTGAAAAGTTGACAAAAATTAACAAGATGTTCTTGAGTTATACTTGATACAGCACTTGCATGGTTTTATCGTCCAAAGAGAAAGGGACATATGCGGTCCAACCCGTTTTTTTTCTTATTGATGAAACGGGTTTACTTTGAAAACATTCATTCACAAGTACCAGGCAGATTCACATTAAAACGAATTGGTGTGACGAAAGCGATATCGACATCCTGACCTAACGTTGCGCTCGAGTGACAATGGCGCCCTTGGTCCAGTGCCCAAGTTACATTAAAAGGCCGGGTCATAATAAAAGCTTTCAATTTGGGAGGTTCAAGGAGGAGTCTTTGACAGTCTTATGACCACAGGGTACTAGATGTTGCAACATTCTTATGTATCTACAGTGGTTTAAAAAATTCGATCACCCCACAAATGATTACCAAAAATATCACAAATATAACGAATGTAACATTTGGAACATTATAGCACTTTTTTCAAAGCTTTGAAGAAAAGCAAAAAAGGCTAAATACCCCTAACTACGCTTGAAAGCTATTTTAAAAAGAAACTCTTTGGAGATTTCCATGGAAGTGACCATAGCAGACGCTTTGAGCCTGGGTGGGGATCAAAGAGCAGTCTTTGAGTATTTTGACCACAGGTGACTTATTGTTACGACTTTCTTAAATTTGGTAATTTTTGTGAGCATTTGGAAATCAAAGCTTAAAACTCAATAACTGATACTAAGTGTCCTAACATTTTGCTTGGATTAAAAGTGACAAACTAGGATGAAAATCTCAACATCGTCCTGGAGCTACTTCAGTCTGCATATTATTTCATTTAATTACATTTAAAACGGATGAGCTTTTTATTTTTTACCTAAGAAAATAGCTGGCACTTCATTTTTTTTCTTACCGAATAAACCATTGGGTGTTTTTGTTTCATTATAATTGAAGTGTTCTCATGTGAAATGTTCATCATGTATTTTTCAATTTGATAAATTTACTCCTTTTGGATGCAGTTTATAAGTGACTGATATTAGGTATTTATCATTTTATAATTTGGAATTAATCCCCAAAAGAAAAAATGAATAATATCCAAAAGAGCAGCCAAAAGCAATAAAAAAGCAGCAGTTCAGCCTTAGCCTACATAACATATATTATATAAAGAAGCCAAAAAAACTTTAAAATGTAGTTTTTTTAAATTGTTATTAAAAACCAGTTTATAATACAAGAAGGCTTTTAGGAATTCAAAAGAGCAAAAAAAAAAAAACAATCAAATACAAAGTCACCCATTTCAACTGTTTTAAAGGTGACAAAACAGATATAGGCAAAGGGCATTATGAAAAAATTAAGCTTTTAAGTTCAAAGTTATATTCAAAGTTTTTACCCAGATAACTGACGTATTTTGTGATACGGTATTTGAAGTTTTGTATGCAGAAATGCTTGATGAAAAAAACTACTAATTTTGATAATTATCTATGTTAAGAACACATAGCTAATAGATACTTCAACTTCAACTACTCGTATTATGCAAGGGTTGTGAAACGCCACAGCCATTTTGTTTCTGCCAGATTTCTGCTTCTCTTGATGAATAACAAAGAAGACCAGTTTCCAGCCAGCGACTTGTGAACTTTTGAACTCATGAATAGGCTCGAATCTGTTGTAAATTTAAGCTGTGATTTGAGAAAGACTGATGAAAATATTAATGTTTGCAGCCAACATTGTTCGCGCCAAAGGCGCGCCGCCGACATCTTACCGGCGGCGCGGCGCGCTGTTTTTGGCCCCGCCGCCGCCGGTCTTCCCACATCGGCGCGGCGCCAGGGTCTACCGCTAGCCCTAGTAGAAGTACTAATAGAAGTAGCAGTAGTAGAACTGCTACTGCTAGTAGCAGTAGTATGCACATAGTACATTTTTATAAATCAAGATGCCCTGAAAGTTCCAGCCTAACACTCTAAGCTATTCCTGCAATATTGCTGATACAACCCTATGCTAACCCACATCTATATAGTGTGTTTTGATTCATTTCAACACCCCCCTCAAATTGTCCCTAAAAGTTCACCTTAGTACTCTAAGCATTTCCTTAGATATTGCTGATATTCCCTTTTGACTACCTGCATGCACATAGTGTGTTTTGATTCTTTAAACACTGCCCACACCACTCCCAGAAACTTTTACTAACAGAGTTTCAGCATAAAACTCTAAGCTGTTTCTGAGATATTGCTGATACACCCTTTTGACAGCCTGCATATACAAAGCAAGTTCAATTTAATTCAATTTCCCACTCATTACTTCATGAGAAACTTATTCTTAATACCCTTAGCCTTAGTAACAGTATTAGTAGCAGCAGTTGAAATGGTAGTAGTAATATGAATATATTACCTTTTGTTTGGTTCAACATCCTGCTCAACATGTACTGAAAGCTCCAGCTTAATACTCGAAGCTGGTCCTGGGGTACCACTATTTCACCCTTTTAATATCCTGCCCCAACATAGTTTCGCTCCTGTTTAGTTCAACATACCCAGAAAGTTTAACCAAAATACCCTTAGTTTCAGTGGTACTAGCAGCAGCACAGTAGTTGCAGTAGCCTAATAGTAATCATAGCAGTTGTGGTAGCAGCAGTAGTCATAACAGTATGCACATTGTGCCTTTTGGCTAGTTCAAAATCCACCTCAACATACCCTGAAAGTTTCAACTTAATGCTCTAAGCTGTTCGTGAGATATTTTTGGTACACCCTTCTGACAATGTACATGTTCATAGTGTGTTTTGGTTTACTTCAACATCCCCCTAACATTCCTTGAAACTTCACTTTAAAAACCTTAGCTTCAGTAGCACCAATATTTGTAGTAGTAGTAGTGGTAGCAGTATGCATATAGCCCCTTTTGCTTTTTTCAAAATCCCCCTCAACACACACTGAAAGTTTCAGCTCAGTAACCCTAACAGTTCCTGAGACACTGCTGATACATCCTTCTGATACTGTTTTCACTTAGTTCAACATCCTTTCAACATTCCCTGAACTTTTCTCTTGAATGTGCTTAGCTTTAGTTGAAATAGTAGCTGTAGTAGAAGTAGTAGTAGTAGAAGAAGAAGTAGTAGTAGCAGCATGCAAATTTTGCCTTTTATTAGTTCAACATCGTCCAAAACATCCGCTGTAAGTTTTAACTTTATACTCCAAGCTGTTCCTAAAATATTGTTTATATGCCATTTTGACAACCTGCATGTACATAGTTTGCTTTGATTTTGTTCATCTTCCTCCTTGATATTTTCACATTCATACTCATAGCCATAGTGGTACTAGTAGTAACATTGGTAGTAGTAGGAGTGTTAGTATTAGCTGAAACAATAATGATAGTATTAACAGTAGCAGCAGCAGTAGCAGTATAAACCATACTGCCTTTTGGTCAGTTGAGCATCCCTTTTCTGATGCCCATGAAGTTTCAACCTGGTACTCTAAGCCATTCCTAAGATATTGCTGATATGCCCTGTTGACAGCCTATATGCACATAGTGTGCTTCAATTTAGTTCAACTTCCACCTCAACATTTCCTGGAATTTTCACCTTAATACATTTCCTGGAATTTTCACCTTAAAATAGTATTCACAACAAAAGTAGCAGCAGCTGTAGCAGTAGTAGTAGCATGCATATTGCCTTTTGGTCAATGGATCATACCCCTCATCACTCCCTGAAGCTTCCAACTTGATACCCAAAGCCATTCCTAAGATATACCCTTTTGACAACCTCTATGCACAGAGTGTGTTTTAATTTATTTCAACTTTCCCATCAATTTTCACCTTCATATCCTTAGTCTTAGAAGAAGTAGGAGTCATAATAGTAGCAGTAGTTGCTGTATGAGTAGTAAAAATAGTAGCACTAGCAGTATGTAGATATTTCCTTGTGATCAGTTGAAAATCACCTTCATCATACCCTAGAAGTTTCAACTTAATATGCTAAGCAATTCCTAGAATATTGCTTATGCACCCAATTGACAACCTGCATGCAAATAGTTTGTTTTGATTTAGTTCAACATCTTCTAAATATTCCTGGAAATTCTCACCTTAATACCTTTTGCTTTAGTAGTAGTAGTAGATACAGTAGTGACAATAGTAGTAGTAGTAGCAATAAAAGTAGCAGTAGTAGTAATATGCAAATATTACCTTTTGATTAGTTCAACATCCCCCATAGCATCCCCTGTGAGTTTCAACTTAGTTATCCAATCCATTCCCAAGATATTGCTGATTTGCCCTTTTGACAGCCTGCAGACACATATCATGTTTAAATTTAGTTCAACACCTCCCTAAGCATTCCCTGAAAGTTTCACCTTCACACCCTTAGCCTCAATTAGCAGTAGTTGTAGTAGTAACAGTAGTAGCAGTATTAGCATGCATATATTGCCTTTTGGTCAGTTAAAACATACCTCTCATCATGTCCTGGAAGTTTCAAATTAATACTCAAAGCTGTTCCTAATTTATTGCTGATTTGCTCATTTACCACACTACCAGCACTAGGAGCCTTATTATTTTTAATCCTTTTAGTACTGTTGCTAATTCTTCCTCACAAAACAAATCTTCCTTCACATCCAAGGTATCACAAACTTTTTCATTTTCCTCTATATCTTTTCCTGCAATTATATCTTGGTTTAGCAAATTCTCAAAATGTTCTGCCCATCTCTCTTTAACTCTTTCCTTATCACTAATTGTGGCCCCATTCCTACCTTTAACTAGGACAAGTCCAGATTAACTATCCACTCTCAATTTATTGACATCCCAGTACAATATTTTACTATTATGCCATCTAGCTACATCTTCCAGATCCTTGGCAATTTTATCCATGGCCTCCACTTCACACCTCCTTGGTTCATATTTCAATGCTTTCTCTACTTTTTTTTACATTCCTTTTGTTTTCATATGATCTATCACTCAGATAATTCTTGTAAAAGTCCCTTCTCCTATCTATTAAACATAAAGCTTTTTCACTAATATTCTTAGCTGTTGGATCCCAAAGACACCTTCAGCAACTTCACAAATTATTTTTCTAAAATTATTCCAATCATCTTCCACATTGTCAAATTTTATACTCTCAAATTCAGGATTCAACTATTCCTTGAAAGCATCTCTCAAATTCTCATCCTGGAATCTACCAACATCATAACTGCCTGGGAGGTAGTTACCCTTCCGAAATTTCAGCTTTAAATTAACCCTAGACACTACTAGATAGTGATCTTCACTTTTAACATCAATAACAGCACTCCTATATACCCTAGTATCTTGTATTGACCCTGCCAGTCTTTGGTTTACTATAGCATAATTAATAAGGTTTGCTGTCTTACTGTCATGTGAATACCATGTTAACTTATGAGCCATTTTATGACCAAAACTGTATTGGTTATAACTAGATGGTTATACCTACAAATTGCAAAACTATGTATCCATTACTGTTTCTTTCCTACATCAAATGTACCTAGGCTAGGATACCATCTATCCCTATTTCTACCACCTGGGCTTTAAAATCTCCTAGTAAAAACATAATATTTCTAACTGGGACCCTGTCTATTTGCTCCTGTTACTGTAAGTACAATTCATCTGAGTCACTAGGATCTCTGTCAGTTGGTTCTACATGGGCAAATACTACTATAACTGATGCCCTGAACTTTTTAGTCATAAAATGAGCAGTAAGTAATCTATTATTAATACCTTCCCAGCCTAAACAAGACTTAGCAGCTTCCTTATTCATATGAGTCCTACTCCCTGTCTATGTACACCATCCCCTCATTATGCCCTGGAATTTTCCAAACATATTGCTGATATGTGCTTTTGACAACCTGTTTGCACATAGTGTGTTTTGACTTACTTCAACTTCCCACTCAATATTTCCTGAAATTTTCACTGTAATATCCTCAGCCTAAGTAGTAGTTGTGGCGAACTGTAGTATTGTCTGTAGTAGTAGTAATGTGCACATATTGCCTTTTTGCCAATTGATCATCCCCTGACAGTTCCTACTTAATATCCTAAGTCATTCCTGAGATATACCCTTTTGACAACCCACATTCACATAGTGTTTCGATTTAGCTTGATACTCCCCTCAATATTCCCTGAAAGCCCTTGGCCTTTTTGGACACTAAAGGTCAAAACATGCCAACCTTTCCTGATAACAAGTACTACACATAAACAATGGGCAAATTGCATAGCTTACATGCCTTTCCCCAGGGGCTGGGGGGTTTTGTCCCCAGGGGAATATTTGATAGTTTTTGGACCTTTTTGGATCTCAAAATTTTGATCAGATGTTTTGAAGAAAAGCAGTAAGTGATGGGGGGTGGGCTGGTTGCCCTCTGATCTAGAACTTTCAATTTCCCATTGAATGACCTCAATCCAAAGTTTCTACAGCAACTCTTTCCATACAAAATGCCTTGGTGAAAAGATAAAAGAATAAATCATAGGTAGCCCAATAGCACTACCTAAGTAAAGAGCAAAGTAGGCACATTTTTTTTTTCTTTCATCAAAGCACTTTGTATAGAAGGGGTTGTAGTAGAAACTTTGGAAGAGAGATTACTGGATTGGAAATTTAAATTTATATTGCCCTTTTAAAGATTCAAAAGGGATTGGAGGGCAAGCAGCTTCTCATGCCCCTTATTTCCCCCCCCCCCCCAAAAAAAAAAAAAAATTAGATAGCCATTTTGTTCAACATAGTTGAAAGGTCTTATAAATATGCCTTTGGGATTACAAGACCCCCACATCCCTTGGATCAACAGTTGGAAGCTATGAACTTTGTCCATTGTTTACATATAGTGTTTATTATTGGAAAAGGAGCATGTCTGATGATAGGAGTCTACCTAAGATAAGTGGCTTCAGGGAATATTAAAAGGAGTGTTGAACTAAGTCAAGACAAAACCATTTGCATGCAGGTTGTCAAAAGGGCATACCTCAGGAACCACTTAGGGTATAAAGGTGGAACTTTTAGGGGATGATAAGGGGGACATCCAATTAACCAAAAGGCAATCAGGGCATGCTACTACCACAATTATTACTGCTAGCACTACAACTACTACTTCTATTGAAACTATTACTAAGAATAAGGGTGTTGAAGGTGAAAACTTCAGGGAATGTTGAGAGGAAAGTTCAACTAAATCAAAACACACTGTGTTCATCCAGGTTGTCAAAAGGGGTGTGGCAACAACATCTTAAGAATGGCTTAGAGTATTAAGTTGAAACATACAGGGTATGTTAAAGGAGATATTGAACTAACCAAAGATACTATGTGCATACTACAACTACAGCAACTACTACTACTACTGCCATTACTATTACTGCTATTACTAATACTAGTGCTCCTACTAATTATTTTATTTATTTATTTTAAACAAAAACCAGAGTGAAGCCATAAGCTTGTCTTGTTACAAATACATAGACAAGTTAAAACAAAACAATAAGCAACAATACAGAAAAGACAATATACAAGAACTGAACCCCCAGGGCACTGACTTGTACCACAATTAACTAATATAATCCTTAGGCTGAAACACATTACAAAAAAAAATGAGCAAATACACCAGAATGCACAAAGAGACAAATTTTTTAAACTCTTTTTAGGGGTACTGAGTAAAACAAATCATACAAATGCCAT
>CM051257.1:34877137-34995905 GCA_027921565.1 Artemia sinica
GGAAACAGAACTATGTATGATTTAAGTAACAACAATACATTAAACCAATTCAAGCTCTGAAGTTTCAAATTTCAGTCCGGTTTATCTAATAAAATAGAAAGTTAATGAAAGACACTTGTCTGTGAAAGACATCGCACAGACCACTCCTCAACCATTTAAAGTATATGACTTCAGCTAATGAAAATTATCTTTGATTTTTTTATCTTTAGCTAATATTTCTTGAATATTTTTAAAGATCTTGGGAATGCCTTGTATCTCAGCTGTTGTAGAAGTATGTTACCGCATTAATGTCTGTAACATCTGGGTAACAGAGCTTCAACACACTGCTGTAGTTTGTCTCACACGAAGGTCAAAAGCAGATAACCTATTTTGATCACGTTGTTCAGATATTAACCAAAATAGACTGTGAAAAGGAGATGGAAAACCCTAAAAAGATCTTGAAAACATAAACTGAGCACGAAAGACAGTAAAGTGAGACGACAGTCGTCTAGATTTCCATTAATTTTCAGAAAACGCTTGTAAATTGAATCAAGTCCTTTCATGTGTGATTTGAACGTCTACTGCCAAATTATGGCACAACATTGCATGTGAAGTTTCAGAAGTCAATTGTAAAGAAGACGAAGGGCTTTTTGAGTAATTAATTTAAAGCATTTCTCCTAAAACAGGTTTTTCAAAGAAAAGTAAGAAACTCCATTAAACCAAAAATGAGCAGAAATGAATTCAAATAATCTTCCAAGCGGAAAACTACCACAAATCACCATCAATAAATAAATGAAACACAAAACGAACAGAAATTACAATAAATAACCGAGTCAAACCCAAAACAAGTAAAAATTAACACGAGAAGGGGCTGAAGACCCCCCATGCCTTCTCAAGACCAGAACATAATTTGCACTTTACTGAAAACAAAATACATTTCAAATGTTTTAACTTTTTTTGCTTTAACAAAAAATAACAATTATTAAGAATTTAAGGAATAAGTATCGGTGTATGTATATTAAACTGACAATCCACGGTCATTTGTTTCAGTAAAGTATTTTAATTTAAATATTTAATTTTAATAAAGTATTTTAATTACAAAAACATTTCCACAAAACAAGTTTTTCAAATAAAAGTAAAGAGCTCCATTAAACCAAAAGTGAGCAGAAATAAAGTCAAATAATCTTCCAAGCATAAAGCTACCACGAATCACCATCAACAAATAAAAGAAACCCAAAACGAACAGAAATTAAAATAAATAGCCGAGTCAAACTCAAAACGAACAAAAAATAACATGAGTAGTGCTAACAACCCCCATATTTCCTCAAGACCAGAACATAATTTGCACTTTATTGAAAAAAATGGTCATGGATTGTCAGTTTAATACACATATACTGATATTTATTACTTAAAGTTTCAGGAATTTTTTATTTGTTAAAGCCAAAAAAGTGAAAACATTTGAAGTTTAGTTTGTTTTAATAAAGTGCTAATTACATTCTGGTCTTGGGAATGTATGGGGGTTTGTCAGCCCAACTCATGTTAAATTTTATTTGTTTTGAGTTTAACTCGATTATTTATTGTAAATTTCTGTTCGTTTTGGGTTTCATTTATTTATTGATGTTGATTTGTAGTAGTTTTACGCTTAAGAGATTGTTTGAATTAATTTCTGCTCTTTTGTGGCTTAATAGAGCCCTTTACTTTTCTTTGAAAGACTTGTTTTGTCGAAAAAGTTTTTCAAATTAATTTCTGTTCGTTATTTATTAACATTTTCTTTTTCATGGAAAAAAATTATATTATATCTTTCCGTTTTTTTTATAAGGATCCATAATTTGGCTTGCTATTTGTATGTTGGAGAAACTTTTTCAACAATTTTTAATCTAGACACAAATAGTACTGTTTAATTTAATTTTGTACCTCCTCAAGTTGACCTGAAAAATTAAACTTAATGTCATTCCCAGAACATTATATCTATGCTCTTTAACAACCTTGATACACTTACACTCTTTTATTTTACTTAAATTGTATGAGCAGAAGTAGTACTAGTAGTGGCCCAAAAGTTTCAACTTAACACCCCCAGTCGTTCTAGAGATGTGCTGAGGTGTCTTATTGCTAACAATACAAACATTGCCTTTGATTTAGTTTAAGAGCATAATGGGTAAGTTGCATAATTATGGGCGATTGGCATACCCAACATCCCTAGAGTAGGGCTTATTAACATGAGTAAGGCTGATAACCCCCATGCCTTCTCAAGACAACAACATAATTTGCGCTTTACTGAAAACAAAGTACGTTTTAAGTGTTTTCACTTTTTTTTTTCTTTCATAAATTAAAAATTGTCAAAACTTTAAAGAATAAATATCAGTATATGTTAATCAAACCCGCAATCCATGGTCATTTGTTTGTTTGTTTTTTCAGTAAAGCGCAAATTATGGTCTGGTCTTGAAGGCATGGGGGTTGTAAGGCATGGGGGTTATCAGGATATTTATTGTTAATTCTGTTCGTTTTAAGTTTCATTTATTTATTGATGGCGATTTGTTGTATTTTTACGCTTGAAGATTATTTGAATTTATTTCTGCTCATTTTTGGCTTAATAGAGCCCTTTATTTTTCCTTGAAAAACTTGTTTTATGGAAAAGTTTTAAAGTTAATTTGTAATAAATTGAGCACTCCACTCCGTCCATAAAAAATTTACATACCCCAGGGCAGAACTAAAAAACCCTTGCCCCCAGACTCTGGATTATCAATCCAATGAGCCCCTTGCCCCCAGATTATCAATCCAATGAGCCCCCTACGAAGTTTATGCGACCATCCTTTCTATAAAAACCTTATATGCCCCTGGGCAAAACTTAGAGCCCTTGCCATGAGGGATGTGAGGGGGGTTTGTCATCCTCAAAGTCATAATTTCCGGGTTTTCCAATTACGCTGAACAAAATGGCTGATTTTGACTATTAAACAGGGCACCTGTTTTTCAGTTTCCAGTCGAATAAGCCCCTTACGAAGTTTCTACGACAACTCCTTCTGTACGATATACCCTGGTCTAACCCCCCCCCCCCCAAAAAAAAAAAAAAAATAAAAATAATAATAATACATTTTGCCAACATCGTTCTTTACTTAGGCAGTGCTATTGCGCTGCCTATGATATATATATTAAAAGTTTCCATTCGAATAAGTTTGCAATCAGTTTCCAATCGAATTAGCCCCCTACGAAGTTTCTACGACAACTCCTTCTATACGATATACTCTGGTCTAAACAAATATAAAAAAATAGTACATTGTGCCGACATCGCTCTTTACTTCGGCAGCGCTATTGCACTGTCTATGATTTGGACCGCCAAACCTGGCTTTCCAATATCTCATTTAAATTGCTTGATATTGTGATAGGGCCGGAACTAATGCAGGAATAAATATTTTTTCTCCGTTTTCAAAACATTTTGAATAACTCCTAAACCCAGTAAACTAGTGGAGCCTCTTCCTAGCCAAAAAAAAAAAACAAAACAAAGAGTATAAAAAAAGCTTCTGCCGTATGGCAACTTCGCAAACAACAATCACATAAAATATTACATATTCATCTTGTCTCTCTTCCGTCATTCCAAACTAAAAACTTAAATAGAGATGAGACGAAACGACAGGAAAGAAGAATCAAGCCCCTATTAAATCCGGAAAACATTTGTTCTTATTATTGACACTTTTATTCATTACCTTCATTCAAGATTTTATACTTCTGTTTTACGCAAAATTCAACTCAAATTAAGGAAACTTACACATTATCAAATTCATAAATTCGCAATCTATTCATAGACACAGCCACAGCAACAATCAACCCATTTGTCACATTTAATCGTTAGTAATCCTAGAGCCTTTCATATTTATTAAAACAAAAGATTCCTAATTTTTGGGGAAACTCATCAATATTCTTCATTTCTTTCACATCAAATGGTACCTCATTCCAAAATTCTTGTACTGCATATCAATATCATGCACAGATGAATTCGTACTTGTGATCACCCTTTAACGTTGTTTTTATTATATTCTGCAAAGCACTACGAGGAATAAAATAATAACAGAAAACAGTTGAAAAAAGCTCACTCAAGGCATTAGGTGCGAATGAACCTGGAAAAAATATAGCATTCTTATTACTTTTACAAGAAAAAAT
Source organism: Artemia sinica (assembly GCA_027921565.1). Taxonomy (NCBI): domain Eukaryota; kingdom Metazoa; phylum Arthropoda; class Branchiopoda; order Anostraca; family Artemiidae; genus Artemia; species Artemia sinica. The sequence continues at coordinate 34,881,269 of CM051257.1, forward strand.
GTTTTCAACTGCTTCAGTAATCTGACATTTCTTGAAATCATTTATTCAGATCGTGAAACCTGAAACACTTTTAAATGAAAGTACTGACGCATTTCCCAAAACAAGTTCTTTGTAAGGTAACACTCTCAAGCTGAATGCACCTTAATTCGTAGTGCAAAGAATGCTTTGCACTCAAATAATGCAAAGAATGAGTGATATTACTCAATACAAAGAATTCAATCAGTGGATGATCCTTCTCTAATTTACAATAAAATTTAATTTTACTTTTACGATTACAACATCAATCACCTTCCTTCTTACCCTACCCTACCCCCTTCAATATGCTGCAGTTCCATTATGACAATAATTTTTAGTTCATCTTCCGTCTTGCGGTATGAATAAAAATGCGTATTATCAGCAGATCCTTTTTGATCATTCGCTTTTGTTTCCTAGTTCACATTATATTTTATCTAACAATTATTCGCGCCATGTAACCCATGAATACAGACAAAAAAGGGTAGTAAAATACCGGGAAAATTCGAATTGAAACTTAGTAATAAAACAGATGGCGTCTAACAACACAGTTGGTTTTTACAATCTTGTCCTGCTAAATAACGTTTTTGTTCTAAACAGTGACAAATGCTATCGTGCAAAATTTATAGTGAATCTAATCGGTCTGGAATGTAACCTACTAGTTTTAGACATATATACAGTCTGCATAAGATGAATGGTTATTATAGACAGTTATATCTAAGCTATATTCGAGTGAATTGATAGACTTCGTTACTTTTGTGTACAGTTTTGCAGTGCTGCTTACCGATTAGGATGTTCAACCCAGTAGCTTTGAATTAATACGAGAGCAATGCATCATTCATGAGGACCACACAGCTGCATATACTTCCCCCCCCCCAGTATGTCCACAGCTTCAGTCTTTACTGCTTCCCATTATGCCTTGATTGCCTTTAAATCTTTTATCATGGCCCCTTCCTTCCCTATTCGGGTACGTTTATTTTTGTTTAGCCCCAGATAGATGTTCGAGGCCACCAGAGTGGTTAGTATCCTAGACTTGAAATCCTTTGTCGGCGAAGAAAGGGGTTCGTGTCCTGGTGTCGCTAGTTATTTGGTCTAGAAAAGTACTCAGTAGCGTGACTCTTCAAGCTCAGCCGGAGTCGACCCAGCACTAAATGGATAACTGGAGGAATCTAAGGAAGAGAAACAGTAAGGAGTTGCAAAAGCACAGGATAGCTGGCTGACCTCACCCCTCCCTCCCCCATTGCACTTCTTGACCTAAGGGCCATGAAACGGAGGTTAGCACCATCGGTATAGACCGTAAAGTTCAATGGCCTATTATTTACCTTACCTTACTCAGACGGATGGTCAAAAGCACAAAGTTTGGCAATCTATTATCCTTAATCCATTAAACATGGCGTAAACATTTAACTTTTTTTCATTATAGCCCTAAAAAAATGAGACCGTGCCACATGTATTGTGCAGCTTTTACTTGATATGTGGTCGGTCAAACGAGTACCTATAACTAATCTGAAAATTCTCTAAGAAATAGCTTGCATTACTTCCTAAGTCTTTCAAAATTCCCGCTTTTCAGAGTCACAGTTGACCACTGTCATTGCCGTGGCTTCCAATAGTCTTATCTTAGTTTGAAGGTTTATCTTCCTTATTCTTCCAAACCATTTTCTGCTGTGAAAACACCCTGCGCCTTGTCTATTCTACTTTTTATAGCTTCAATTAATAACAAATACTACCCAGGTAAATCAAGCTACTCACTTGATTGTTTTTTTCAGTACCAATTATCACCTCTTCATCCTCATTTTATCCTAGTCTAAGCGATTTAATCTTTTCAATATTAACTTTTAAATTTTTATCTATGGCATTCAATTCATCTGCATAATCTAAGTCCAGGAGAGTTTTACCTTCCCTTTTGATGTAGTGTTGTCTCATAGCCTTCGTCCTGTTCCTCTTCATCTAACTCACCATGTAACCTCACCATACAACAAAGGGTCGTAGGCAACCAGGGAGAGGGCTCATTTAGTCAGAAAAGCCCAGGTCTAGTAACTGTTTTAATGCTGAAACCAATCGAAGGACTGCTTGTCACCCTTCAACATCCCATGTGCCCTGGGCACCAAACAGGTCAAAATACCCTAAAATCAAAAGTTAAAAACATCTATTTTAATCGAAACTGTCAAGAGCTCTAACAATGTATCTTCGAGGGTAACAAGGCAAGTAAAGCCTGGGGGTAAGAGCCCCAGACTGCAGGGTGGTCTTGTAAAACAGAGGCTTCCTACATACATTTTAATGGAAAGCTGGACATGTTACACCTTATCAAATCAGAGTCAAGCAAGGATTTTCAATCTGTATGATTGAAGGATCAAAGCAGGGACTTTTTTCTGTGCACCTCCATCCCTTATTTTTTTTTTTTTGAAATGGCGTCCAAAATCAATTAGAGTTGAGGAAATATTTCACAAATTATGGCATTCAATCTGCATAATTGGAGGGCCTTATAAAGAGGGTCCTTGGGCCCTTTTCGGCCAAACACACCATTCTTCAAAACATATGTACGTGGTGTACTTCTTTTGACTCACCTATTACAAACCAAAACTTGCTTATTGCAGATCTGAGGCTAAAATGGGAAACGGATGTTCAATGGAAAACACAGAGAACACTTACTTCACGGAGCCTGTGGTCGGTCCTTCCCCAAAATTAACTTCGGATATATGCACATGTAGAACTTCTTCAGACTCGTGACGAATCAGATACTATAAGGGAAAGGTCCTTAATGATTAAGCATGAATTGTCAAAAGTTATTCAGATCTCAGTTTGACTGTCTTAAATAAAAAGGACTAAGTACGCATTGTAAAAATGGTAATGATCAAAGTTGTTCAAAGGCAGGAGGCAACCAGAAGAAGCTGCCCCAGGAGCCGTGGGGGAGGGAGGGTGCTTATGATCGTTTCTTTTTAAGGCGGTTGCCTTAGTAGTTTCAAATTTCATATTAAATTTTTGAGAGGAAAGTTAATTTTGCCTTATGCGGCGCATACCCTAGGAATGGCCCTGGTAGTAATGAGAAATCCAAAATGTTGCTGTTAAATACATTTTGATTTATAAGTGGCAAGAATCTTCGCCGTAAAATATTTTTGACAGTTGATGTAGTTTTAGCATTTAAGGAAATTTAATTATAGTCTGGTTCTAGTGTATGGCTTATTGATACTTCTTAACTACAAAGAACCTTGTGTCGGCCCTGCAGCAGCTGGGATTGAACCCCAGACTTCGTATCGCTAAGCATATATCAATCTACGGACCAATACAGAAAGGGAAATTTCGTAACCTCCGTTCCTTCTCTCTTCTTTTAAACAGACTCCTTTTAAATGAATAGAAAAATCCATTTCCTGACCAAAATTTCAATTTAAGCAATCTATCAGCAAATTTATTCAGTTTTCAGCAAGGTTTCATTTCTTCATTCATAGTATTTACCGCTCATTTTGCGATTGACATCTTATATAAGTTAATTTTTGCAAGCTTCAAGTTTCAAACTGGCTCTTTACTTTTCATGCAAAAACTTTATTTGTTCCCATTTATATAAAAAAGGATTAATTTTGTTATCTCAATCTTTCTTCGGTAATGATGGGTAGATTTAGCTGTATTTGCTATAAACAAACAAAAATTTCAGCTAAAATGTTGTGAAATGTATAACAACAGAAATGGTATCTTGGGACAAGTATAACCCCTTACTTGTCCTTAGCTATGCCACTGAGGTCTACATCAGTCTTAACTTTGGAAAAACAAGTTTTTCCTTAATTTTAGTTTGGTTCTGCTCCTCAATTCTACAGACTTTGAGTAGTATTTTAAGCCACTTTAGGTTTTTTTTCCAATTTGACACATTTTTCTGAATTCCTTAAAACCTTGTAAACCAGGATCTAGAAAACTCACGAAGCCCAACACATTTTCCTTAGACCTTGTGTGTATAGTTGGAATTTTAGTAATCGGGAAGTAACCGGTACCGATTACTTACCGATGTAATTAGCAAGTAATTACTTACTGAAATTAATCGGTCAGTGAGAACATTTGCACTTACCACATTACTTTTGTTTGTGGCACTCTAGATTGCTTTCTGGAAAGTAAAAGTCTAACTTTAGCATAGAACCTGTGGAATGAGGGGGGTGACTTGTTTTTCATCTTTACAAGGACCATTGAAGTAAGAAATAAATGGCATGCAACAGAATGAATTCGAATAATTTACAACTGCCCCAAAAAACAGCAACAAATTTTGGAGTTTTCCTTCTGGAAGTCCAAAAACGTATAAATGTCTAAGTACTAAGGTCATTAAAATCAAACTATTTTCCTGATCTTAGGTCTATTCATATCGAAAGCCATAATTTTCTAAGATTTTCCTTTTGATTGTTCAAAACTATGAAGTTTTTAAGGTATTATCACATTTCTGTCAATATGCCACGTTAAACTGTAGCAATGAATAAACAACTCTAATTAGTTAAATTTGACAAGACTTTTGGTCTGTAAGAATTGAGACAATCTGCTGATTCCCAAAGAAAACTATGTCATAAAAAAACTACATTTTCTTAAGGTGTTTGATGTCATGTGTTAACAGCTTATTTTTGTAGATTTTTCATCCGTGTTTCACCTTTTCAAGCTTGACGCTCGTTATTACCAAATATTGCATTACTGAATATGGAACTATATTAATTAAATTCCCTTTTTTTTCAATTTTTAAGACATATATGTTTGTGAAAGTTTCCCCTTAACCAATTCAAGGGTTAGCCTTTTATTGTCACTTGTGTTTAGAAAGGTAAATAACTAAAGATTAGTTCAAATGTATGATCTCTATGTTAACAAACAGGGATAAGTGAAATTAGAATAGAATTAAAAAGCCACAACAAGATTCAAAACGAGCCAAACTCATTTTATTTAAGTGAATCATTTTGAAACGGAAGATCAAAAAGATATCGGAAGATCATGAAACGCAGCGGAAGATCAAGTTTCCTTCCAAAAGTATTTGTTGTTGGTCCGCTACCTGAAAAAAATTATAAAAAACATTATTTATAAAATAAAAATTAAAATGAAGAAACAATTAATACTGTGAGACAATAAAAACCGCCAAGCGGCACAGTCCTTTAACTTAAATGTTTCTTTCTAAGGTTATATTAAACGAAACTTGTTGGCTGAAATTCAGTTACAGTGGTGACACTTCGCAAAGAATGACGTTCAAAAAGAAAGAGCAAAATGAAAAGAACTGAAAGGCCAACCAGCTTTTGGCTGTTTTTTTTTTTTTTTTTTTTTTTTTTACAAGCTTATTATGAATGATGTATTTAAAATACATGGCATTCTATAAAAAATGATTTATGGTTTTCTGTAAAAAGTAGGAAAGAGATTGTGGAATGAGTGGAAAAACGAAACGAGAATACATAACAGTTCTAAGATTAAAAGATGATAATTACGTTTGTACTATTATTTTTTTTTTTTTAACAGGGGTTTACCCTGAAGTTTGATTTTGGCGCGGGGACGGGCTTAAGACCCAAGATGTTGTTCAGTGGAAACTTATTTGCTTAATTTTTGAAGTTTATATGTTTAAAAAAAAACATGACGAGTAAATTTGTCGAGTAAAACAAATATGTCGAACAAAAGATAAAAAATAATTGTAAACATCAAAACAATTTCGCAAATTAACCCTCTAAAATAGTAAATTTGCCATCTAACTGCTTTTTTTCCCACAAGTTACAAAAATTATCACCAAGAGCAAAATAGGCCTACTCAGTTGTTTTGTTGCATATTCGGGATAGGAATGTACGCACCTTTTTTTCAGGAGCGATAATAAATTATAAGTTTTATTTCAAAATTTGAATATGAAGTGCCCATAAATTCGGGAGCATCTAGAATTAGAGAGGGACCGACCCTGAAACCTCACCGCCTCCCTGATTCAGAAAAAAAATTCTGTAACACAAGTTCTCTGGAAGGGATTTCAGCCCCTAGCCTCCCCCATGACTGCGTTCCTGCTTTTCAATACAGCATGGATTTAAGGATGCATTAATTGAATTTAAGATTATATCGGTGAAATTAAGGCCAAAAAGATATTTGAGATAAGGGAAAATATTTGAAAGTGCCGTTTAATTGGGCGAAAGAGAAGCGTGGGACATAAATAGGGAAATTATCCGAGTATTTGAGAATTGACTGGAACATTTCATTCACATCAACTTAATCTATAAGGAAGTATGGAACTGCCAGATAAAATGGAGAACTTGGTTCATAATCTAACCAAGATCGTCTTACAAGATTGTGTGAACCAAACTTTTAATACATGATGAGGATTATTTTTTAAACAATAGAGAAGTTTTCGAAATCGCGCATGCTTTCTGTAAATGTAAAGAGTTATCGTAAAATAGCGCGGGAATGAGATTCGTGGAATTGTTTAATGTCTAATTACAACAAACAACCGAGCTAAACTCAAAACGAGCAGAAACTAAGAGGAGTAGGGCTGGCGCCCGCCGTGCCTTCTAAAGACTGGAACATAATTTATGCTTTACTGAAAACAATCCTTATTGCGAGCTATTTGTTTTTGTTTCTCATAATATTGAAAAAAAAAGGAAAAAAAAAATCACCACCATAACCAAGATTACTGAAAAAAAAAAAATGAATGCGGGTTCACTCACAGTGCATTTTGATTTAATCTTAAGGCAACATTTACTTTTTAAACATAATGGGCCAATGGTAGGGTGGGCATGGGAGGGGTATTAGTTGCCCTCCAATCACTTTCGACTATTTCAATAGCCCTTTTTATTTTCAATCGAATGAGCCCTTTTCGAAGTTCCTACGACAACTCCTTCGATACGAAGTGCCCTGGTCTAAATAAAAAAAAAAAAATAATATATTGTACCCACATCTATCTTTACTATAAAAATGTCAAGACTTCCAATCACTTTCGACTATTAGAAAGGGCACTAGCCCTTTCAATTTCCAATCGAATGAGCCCTTTTTGAGTTTTCTACGACAACGCTTTCTATAAACACCTTATATACCCCCAGGGCATAAATTACAACCCTTGGCCTGAGGGCTGTGAGGTGATTATCATCCTCAAAGACCTAATTTCCAAAACTTTCGACTACGTTAACAAAATGGCTATCTCAAAATTTTGATTGGATGTGTTTTGGCCCTTTCAATTTCCAATCGAATGAGCCCTTTTGAAGTTTCTACGACAACGCTTTCAATAAAAACCTTGTATGTCCCAAGGGCATAAATTACCATCCTATCCCTGAGGTTCGGGGGGGGGGTTGTCATCCTCAAAGGCCTAATTTCCAGAACTTTCAACTACGTTGAACAAAATTACTATCTCAAAATTTTGATTGGATGTGCTTGGGGAAATGGTGGGCGTGAGAGGGGGGTTAGTCGCCCTCCAATGACTTCCGACTATTAAAAAGGGCACTAGCCCTTTCAAATTCCAATCGAATGAGCCCTTTTTGAAGTTCCTACGACAACACTTTCTATAAAAACCTTATATGCCCCTGGGCATAGCTTACAAACCTTGCCCTGAGGGCTGTAAGGGGGTTGTCATCCTCAAAGACATAATTTCCAGACTTTTTAATTACGTCGAAAAAATGACTATCTCAAAATTTTGGTTGGATGTGTTTGGGGATATGGTGAGCGTGAGAGGGGTGTTAGTAATCCTCCAATCACTTTTGAGTATTAAAAAGGGCACAAGCCCTTCTAATTTCCAATCGAATGAGCCCTTTTTGAAGTTTCTACAACATCACTATCTATAAAAACCTTATATGCTTCCAGGGCATAACTTACAACCCTTGCCCCGAAAACTCTGAGGGGACTATCATCCTCAAAGACCTAATTTCTAAAACTTTTAACTACGTTGAACAAAATGGCTATCTAAAAATTTTGATTGGATGTGTTTGGGGAAAAGGTGGGCGTGAGAGGGGGGCTAGTTGCCCTCCAATCACTTTCGACTATTAAAAAGGGGACTAGCCCTTTGAATTTCCAATCGAATGAGCCGTTTTTCAAGTTTCTATGGCAAAAGCTTTCAATTAAAAACCTTATATGTCCCCAGGGCATAACTTACAACCCTTTTCTTGAGGGCTGTGGGGGGGGTGTCATCCTCAAATATATAATTACCAGAGCTTTCCCCAAACACATCCAATCAAAAGGTTGATATAGCCATTTTATTCAATGTTGTTTTAAGTTCTGGAAATTAGGTCTTTGAGGATGACAACCCCCCCCCCCCCCCACAGCCCTCAGGGCAAGGGTTGTAAGTTATGCCCTTGGGGCATATAAGGTTTTGTATAGACAGCGTTGTCGTAGAAACTTCCGAAACGGCTTATTTGATTGGTAATTTAAATGGCTAGTTCCTTTTTTAATAGTCGAAAATGATTCTAAGGCAACTGACACCCCTCCCAAGCCCACCATTTGCCCAAACACATCCAATCAAAATTTTGATACAGCCATTTTGTTCAACATAGTTGGAAGTTCTGGAAATTATATGTTTGAGCAGGACACTCCCCCCAGTCTTCAGGGGGCAAGGGTTATAATTTATGTCCTGGGGGCATATATGGTTCTTATGGAAGGAACGCTCATATAAACGTCAAAGAGGGCTCATTTGATTTGAAACTGAAAGTTCTAGTTAACTTTTAAAGCGTAAAAAAATATTGGAGGGTAGCCACCTCCCCCCAACCTCTTTTTCCCAAATGCATTCAATAAAAATTTTAAGATAGCTATTTTGTTAAAAATAGTTGAAAGATCATATAAAAAAATTGCGGTGTCGACACAACCCCCCAGGGCCCGGAGCAGGCGTTGTAAGTTATGCCCTGGGGGCATATATAGGTCTTATGGAAGGAATGCTCGTATTAATTTCAAAGAGGGCTTTTTTGACTGGAATTTCAATAGTTCCAAGACCATATAACGAAAACTCCGGGGTCAACACAGCCCCCAAGGGCCCGAGGGCAGGTGTTGTAAGTTATGCCCTGGGGGAATATATGGTTCTTATTGAAGGGATGCTCGTAAAAACTTAAGATATGGCTCATATGATTGGAAATTGAAAGTTCTAGTTCAGTTTTTAGAGTCAAAACAGATTGGAGGGCAACTAGCCCCCCCCCGCGCCCTTTTTTCCCCAAATGCATCCAATAAAATTTTGAGATAGCCATTAAGTTAAAAATTGATCAGAAGTCAGATAACAAAACTCAGGTGTCGTCACAGCCCCCTCCCCCTCCAGGGCCCGGGGGCAGGTGTTGTAAGTTATGCCCTGGGGCATATATGGATTGTATGAAAGGGACGCTCGTATAAACTTCAGAGAAGGCTCATTTGATTGGAAATTGAAAGTTCGAGCTCACTTTTTAATAGTCAAAAGAGATCCGAGGGCAGCTAGCCCACCCCCCCACGCCTTTTTTTTCCAAACCCATCTGATGAAAATTTTGAGATAGACATTTTGTTAAAAATAGTTAAAAGGTCGGATAAGAAAAAATCCGGTGTCAATAGAACCCCCTCCCCCTCAGGGTCCAGGGGAAGCCGTTCTAAGTTATGCCCTAAGGCCATGTATAGTTCTTATGAAAGGGATACTCGTATAAACTTCATAGAGGGCTCATTTGATTGGAAATTGAAAGTTCTAGTTCACTTTTTAAGAGTCAAGAGAGTTAAGGGCAACTAGACCCCCCCCCCCTCACGCTCTTTTTCCCCAAGCCCATCCGCTACAAATTTTGAGGTAGCCAGTTTTTTGGAAATTTTTCAAAAATTAGATAACAAAAACTCCTCCCAGGGCCCGAGGGATAGGCGTTGTAAGTATTGTCCTGGGGGCGTATATGGTTCTTATGAAAGGGATGCTTGTATAAACTTCAGAGGGGGCTCATCTGATTGGAAATTGAAAGTTCTAGTTCAATTTTAAGAGTCCAAAGATATCCGAGGTTAACTAGCCCCCCCCCCCCACACACACACACCCTTTTTCCCCAAGCCCATCCGATAAAATTTTTATAATAGCCATTTCATTAAAAACAGTTCAAAGGTCAGATAAGAAAAATTCCTGTGTTGATGGAACCCACCAGGGCCCGGAGGCAGGCGTTATGAGTAATGCTCTAGGGGCATATATAGTTCTCATGGAAGGGTTGCTCGTATAAACTTCGGAGAGGGATCGTTTGATTGGAAATTGAAAGTTCTCGTTCACTTTTTAAGAGTCAAAAGAGATCGGTGGGCAACTAGCCTCCCCCCCCTCCTCTACGCCCTAAATGCATCAGATAAAAATTTTGAGATAGACATTTTGTTAAAAATAGTTCAAAGTTCTGATTACAAAAAAACTCTGGTGTCGACACAGCCCCCCAGGGCCCGGGGGTAGGCGTTGTAATTTATGCCCTGGGGGCATATATGGTTTTTATGGAAGGGATGTTTGTATAAACTTCCTAGAGGACTCATTTGATTGGAAATTGAAAGCTGTAATTCACTTTTTAAGAGTCAAAAATGATTGGAGGGCAGCTAGCCTCCCCCCAAACTCCATTTATTTTTTCCCAGAGGTACTTCATATAGAAGGGGTCGTCGTATAAACTTCAAAGGGGGCTCATTTGATTGGAAATCGAGAGTTCTAGTGCCCTTTTTAAGAGTCAAAAGTGATCGGAGGGCAACTGGCCCCCCCCCAAGCCCTTTTCCCCAAGTACATCTGATACAAAATTTGAGGTAGCCATTTTGTTAAAAATAGTTCAAAGATCATATAACAAAACTCCTTTACGTATGGCCATTTCGTTAAAAATAGTTCAAAAGTCAGATAAGAAAAACTCCTGTGTCGACACAACCCCCCCCAGGGCCCGGGGAAGACGTTGTAAGTATTGCTCTGGGGGGCATATATGGTTCTTATGGAAGGTATGCTCGTATAAACTTCGGAGGGCTCATATGATTGGGAATTGAGAGTTCTCGTTCACTTTTTAAGAGTTAAAAGAGATCGGAGGGCAACTAGCTCCCCTCTCCACACCTTATTTTCCTCAAACCCATCCGATAAGAACTTTAAGAGAGCCATTCTTTCAAAATAGTTCAAAGGTTAGATAACAAAATCTCCGGTGTCATCACATACCCCCAGGGCCCGGGGGGAAGGCATTTAATTTCTGTGTTTTCACACATTTAATCTTCTGTGTTTTCAGTACATTTCCACGTGTTGTGTTGATCTTTAAAACGAGCTTTTTAACAACTCTCTATGATGTTCCAATATCCCGCTAGCGGCAAAGAAAAAAGAAGAAAAAAGAGGACACTTCATCTGATTCATCCTTTCAATTGGATGTCATTTTGAGGGGTCGCAGGCTTTTTTTCAAAATTTCTGTAGATTTGTTTTCAAAATAACATTCTATTATTAAGATTAATCCAAATAATAGATACCATTCTTGAATTAGGTACAAATGGCGTTCTTTTCTTACTGGACAATTTATTTAAAAAACGTATTTTTTAACGTTTGGTTACTATGGGCCGTGGTTCGCTCTTTATTAGGTTGCAGCTGTCGCTGCAATCATGATCATAATTGGTGCAATTTTCCAGAGGTACACATACCAAGAAACTCGTTTTAATATTACTGAGGAAAGTAGGCTGAAAACTTTAAATGATTTTGAGTTCGCTTTAAAGTCACTTCAAAAGAAGAATTCACCAATTTTAAAGTGTTTATTTTAACTAGTTTGTTAAACTAGTGTTTTAACTAGTCTGTTAAAATGTTTATTTTAACAGACTTGAGTTTATGAAAACCAGTCGCAAGACATATTTCTAGATTGACTAATATGTGATTATGGTGGCCATTCAAAAAGATAAACGTTTTTAATCTATTTTCTTTTAAATAATGAGGGGGTTTGGAGCAAAGATGGCGTAATGAATATTGAAGAACAAAATTGCTACCATTTCCATGTCCTATAATTATAATAAAACTAGCATTTTTTTTTATCATATTAAAATTCTAAAAATCACCACATTTATTGAGTTCTGGGGTTTTCTGTAGTCAACTGTGTGCAAAACTCCGAAGAATAATTTCTTACAAATTAGCCTGGGGCTGGTTTTTTTGCCCGATTATAAGGAGGGGAGGGGTTAGAGGTAAGGGCAACATTCTAGTTTAGCTACTTTTCGCTATCTTGAAAAGGGGTTAGGTTTGGCAACTGAAACTTTAAGGGATGGATCTACAGACTAAAGTACGTCCCAGGAAGGTATTTGAAGTACCTTCCTCCACTCCTTCTCCCTCTAGAGACGGTGACCTTTGATGACCTTTAAAATCTTTGTGTTGTGAAAGTGAAACCTTGTAAATAGATCTTCTGCTTAAATGAAGCACAAGAAAACTATTTTTAGCTTCACAATTCTGCTCAATCCCAATATATGAGGTCTCAAAGATCTGCAAATACGTTTCCCACTATTTTTAGCTTCACAATTCTGCTCAATCCCAATATATGAGGTCTCAAAGATCTGCAAATACGTTTCCAAAATTTAGAAAAAAAAAACCATTGAAATTGCTTAAAATTCTACTCATAAACAGGAATTGCATTTTCAGAACTAAAACCAGAGAAAAAGAAACTGATAAATGAAAATTAACGTAAAATTTTGTTTTGTCAAAAATTCAACCTGTCAAGTAGGAAATTTTTAAAACTTAGAAATCAGAAGAGGTTAATACAGAAAGCTGTCAATACCTTCGCAGTACATGTTTTTGGTCCTGGATTCGTTACATGAAAGTTTCATTTTCCTAACTTTACCCCTTTCCGAGATAGCAAAAGGTATCTAAACTAGAATTTTACCTTTTTCCCGATGCAACTATACGAAGCACAGGAATGAGTTCCTCCTCCCCCCCCCCGCCAAAAAAAGGCAACAAGAAACTATTCTAGCCGATAATTTACCCTGCAGTCTGGGACGGGCAAAGAAAGAAGCTCATCCCGTTTTCCCTTTTATTTGCTTGGTCCCAGTCCATCCCTGATCTGCATTGCATGACCGGGTACCATTTTTGAAATGACAAACCTGCTAGACTAGTAACTGAAGACACTTAACTCTCTTTCAGTTTCAATTGAGCCTAAGTTCCTTCATTAAAATAGCATGAGCTTGGGAGGAGTTACGGTCGTGTTACATCAGAGTAAAACAACAGGAAATAATCTGAATTAACCCTTTGAACACCAACTGTCCAATGAAAACGAAACTCCGCCTTTCATTTTTTTGCTGTCATCATTATTGTTGCTGAGAAGACGATCCCAATTCTCAAACTCGGATTAATGCAAAAGCGTGCCAAAACTAGAAGATAAATTAACTTTGGACTTTGGATATGTGTAGCTACTAGCTATTTGTAAAAGCATTATTTGTTAAAGTGACTTTTGTGGTCTTTACAAAAAAATAAAATAAAACTCCAGTAAATGTGTAGGCTTTCTGCACTAGGAAGAAAAAACACTGTACAAAAAAGGCACACGTTACAGGCACGTTCACATAAATTACTCCCAAAAGTGGGGCGTAAAATTGTTCAAAAAAGCAAACGAAAAGCGATATATGTAAAAATAATGGGGAAAATTCTGAGATTAATTTTCTTTACTTTTATTTTTTATTATATAAACAAAAACTGGCAAAACTATTGTTAACTTATTATATAATTTTTTTTACTTCCTTTTTTACCAAATCCATATAGATTACTTTTGGTCTTTTTTTAAGTTATAAGTCAATCACGTGTGGAGAGGGGGGGGGGGTTAGGGTCAGATTTACCAACTTAAGGGCTGAACCAAGACATTATCATTGTCCATCATCCAGATTTCCTGGAATGCTGATATTTCTCAATATTGAACACCTATTATTTATGGTAGTCAATAGACCAGGCTTTTGGCTATTTTATAAGGGACAGAGTATTTTAAGTGATTAATGTGGCTATTTAATTTGTAACAGTACTGGTTTTTCTCATTCAATTCATAAATCCATTGATAACTTAAATAAACTATTTTCCAAAATCTTTTGTTTTCTATTTAATTCTACGGCCAGAAACATCATGGATAAAAGTAAGGGAGAGGGCGTCTCCTCCATGCATTCGGCCAGTCGTCAAAAATAGATATTCGTAAAATTACGGTACACTAAATATCAAGTAAAAACATATGTTGTTGAGCAGTCCTTAAAATATTGAGGTTTTCACCATGGGCGTAGGCAGAATATTGTCTAGGGGGGAAGGTAGTCGATAGTGTGATGGAGGGGCTTTTATCAACTGCTTTTCCAACCATCTGCTTTTTCAGCCATATCTAATGTAAATTTGAAAGTCTAGGGGGGGGGGCAGTTGCCCCCCCCCCGCCCCCTCCCTACGCCCATAGCCAGGCCCCCCCCCCCCAATAAATTTGAGACTATAAAGTTATTATAAGGAAACCAAAGGAAAGAGAGCAGAATAGGGAAAAACAATGGAAAAAATGTGTCTTCCCCCATTGTTGGCTGCCTGCCAATAGATTTTGACCCTTTATAAGGAAAATATAAGTTCTAATCTTATGACATGAGCGACCCGTTTCCAGTTTTCCACAAACATTTTTTCTATATGATTTGGTTGGAGCAACAAAAAATTCAATTCTTCGTAGCAATGAATGGTAAGTAAATAACGATCCTTGTTAATAACGAAAGTATAAGAGCCTAACTATTGATAACATTCAGTCAAAGAACCAGATGTTTATTGTGATCCTAAATATGTATTTGTTTATCGATAATTAATGCAGTTATTAGAACACAAGAAAGTTTATATAATAATAGAAAACACAAGGAAAACAACTTAAAAAGGGGCAATTTCGGCAAAAATATGCCGTCAACTTTTGCTTGCATTGCAAGAGTACCCATGAGCTGATATATGAAGCCATTATAATCAGAAATGTTTCCCCTGAACGGAATGCTGGGAATTTCTGTATTTTTCCGCTGAGCGGACTCGTTTTTTGTGTTTTAATTTCATTTCTTTCCAGGAGTGATTGTATTTTTCTAGTTGTCAAATATTAAAAATAAAAGTGTCAAATATATTGGTTTTTGGTATTCAAAATTAAATTAAAAATATTGACTTAACAAATTCTATCTTATTTTCTTAATCTTAGTTTTGATGTTTTAATTTGAACAGAATACTAAAGGCATTAATAGTCTAAAGGCATTAAATATTTTGGTGTTTCATAACCAAGTTCAAAACTGTTGATATTGTTAAAAAATTAAATATAAAAACAAGTTTTTTTTCTAACTGAAAGTAAGGGGCGACATTAAAACTTAAAACTAACAGAAATTATTCCGTATGTGAAAGAACCTGCCCCCTCCTCAACGCCTCGCTCTTTACGCTAAAGTTTTTTATTGTTCTAAAAAGCAGAGTTTGGAGAAAGAGTCAGACTTTAGCGTAAAGAGCGAGGCGTTGAGGAGAGGACAGCCTCTTTCATGTACGGAATAATTTCTGTTCGTTTTAAGTTTTAATGTCGCTCCTTACTTTCAGTTAAAAAAACTTTTTTTTTTATTTAATTTCTAAACGTTTTTAAATTAATGCAGATTTTGATTTTGGCTCACCGTACATGAATAATTCAAATAAAATTTGCATTAATTTTACTTTTTTGGCTAAATGGCTTTCTCGAAAGTTGTTTAATTTTGTTTACGAACGTTTTTATTAGTAATAAATATACGTAACTTACGAATTAACTTACGTAACGAACTTCTATATTCGTATATTTTTATTACGTATATTAGGAGGGTTCGCCCCCCCCCCTAGTCAATATATCACTCTTTACGCTAAAGTTCGAATTTTTTCCAGTTCTTTAAGAATGACCCATTAATCACAAAAGCCGTTAATTAGAATAAATAACTCTTATGAAAGTACTAAAAAAAACTTTAGCATAGAGAGCGAGGTATTGACTAGGGGGTGAACCCAATCGTATACATGATAGTTTCTGTTCGTTTTATGTTTTGATTGAAAAGTTTTTCAGTAGAAAACTTGCTTTTTTTTATTTAATTTCTGATCGTTTTTTTTTAAATAATGCTGGGAAATCCGTCGATGGAAATCCTTTCGCAGCAATGTCCCTTCCCCCATGAAAACTTCCTCCATGGAAAGATCCTCCCACGTAACCCCCGCCCCCCCCCTCCACTAGCACAAAAATCCCCCTGAAAACGCCTGTATACTTCCCAATAACCAATACTATATGTAAACATAGGGCAGAGTTCATAACTTGCAGTCCTCCCTCGGGGACTGTGGGGATTAAGTCATCCTCAAAGACATATTTATTATATATTTCGACCATCTTCAACAAAATCGCTATCTCTAAATTTTGATCGGATGACTTCGGGAAAAAAATGAGCGTGGGAGGGGGCCTGGTTGCCCTCCTTTTTTTGGTCACTTAAAAAGGGCACTAGAAATTTTTATTTCTGTTTGAATGAGCCCTCCTGCGATATTCTAAGGCCACTGGGTCGATACGGTCACCCCTGGGGAAAATTTTTTTTAAATAAACACGCATCCGTGATCTTTCTTTTGGCAAAAACTACAAAATTCCAAGGCAGATATGAGCTTGAAACCTCTACGGTAGGGTTCTTGGGTACACTGAATGTTATGATGTGTTTTTTATTCTATGACTTCTAGGGGTATTTCCCCCTTTTTTGAGAATGAGACACATTTTCACAGGCTCGTAGCTTTTGGTGGGTAAGACTTAACTTAATGAAACTTATATATTTGAAATCAGCATAATAAGTCAATTCTTTTGACTCAATTCTTATGATATCTATTGGTATCAAAATTTGTTTTTAGAGTTTCGCTTACTATTGAGCAGGGTTGCTCCTTACTTACAGTTCGTTACCTCGAACTGTTTCATCAAACAGTTCGTGGTAACGAACTGTAAGTAAGGAGCGACCCGGCTCAATGGTAACCGAAACTCTAGAAAACGGGTTTTCGATACCAATAGATACATCGAAAGAATCAGATTTTAATGCTGATTTCAAATATATAACTTTTATCAAGTTTAGTTCTACCTATCAAAAGTTACGCGCCTGAGAAAATTTGGCTGATTTTCGAAAAAGGGGGAAAGACCCCCTAAAAGTTATAGAATCTTAATGAAAATCACACCATCATGTTCAGCGTATCAGAGAACCCTACTGTAGAGGTTTCAAGCTCCTATCTAAAAAAAAGCTCCTATCTAAAAATGTTTATTTGTTTTTTTTTGTTTTGTTTTTTTGCTCTTGTTTTTTCACAGGGGTGATCGTATCAACCCAGTGGTCCTAGAATATCGTGGGTGGACTCATTGGAACGGAAATTAAAAGTTCTAGTGCCCTTTTTAAGGTACCAAAAAAATAGAGGGCAACTAGGCCCCCTCCCACGATCATTTTTTTCCCAAAGTCCCCTGATCAAAATTTTGAGATAGCCATTTTGTTCAGCATGGTTGAAAATATGATAAGTATGTCCTTTAGGATGACTTAATCCCCCGAAGTCCCCGGGGGGAGGGCTGAAAGTTATGAACTTTACCCAATGTTAACATGTAGTATTGGTTATTAGGAAGTATACAGACGTTTTCAGGGGGGATTTTCTCTGGTAGTAGGGGGGTTGGTGGGTAGGGGGTTATTTGGGAAGATCTTTCCATGAAGGAGGTTTTCATGGGGGAAGGGACACTGTTATGAAGGGGGCGCCGGATATCCCAGCATTATTTAAAAAAAGATCAGAAATTAAATATAAAAAAAACAAGTTTGACTTTCTCACAATTCTTATTTTTTTTCAACAATAAAAAACTTTAGCGTAAAGAGCGAGGCGTTGAGGAGGGGACAGCCCCTTTCATATACGGAATAATTTCTGTTTGTTTTAAGTTTTAAAGTCGTTCCTTACTTTCAGTTAAAAAAACTTGTTTTTTTTATATTTAATTATCCATCAAAATCCAAATAGAGATCATTGAAATGTTGATAGTTTTTTCTGCGCTACCAAAAGTATGGTATTTATAAAACTTTACAGTTTCATGAAATGTAATTAAACAAATAGAAAAGGTTTTTCAACTAAACTAAGGAGCAAGTTTAAAACAAAATAAATAGAAATTACTCTGTATATAAGGGGGACTGCCCCCTTTTCAACAATTTGTTCATTGAAAAAAAGTTTTTTAGTGCTTTGAAAAATGTTTTTTTTTTCCAGTTGCATATTTACTTAAAAATTTGGAAAAAAGCCATACTTCACAGTGGGGAGTAGGGAGCTAAGGAGCAGACAGTCCCCTTCAACCAAAGAATATTCTGCTCAATTAGGTTCCAAATCTGTTCCTTGCTTTCAGTTGAAAAGCTCTTTTTCTTATTTAATTTCTGGTTATTTTCCAAATCATACCCAGGCCTAACCAAGATAGAATTTGAGGTACCGGTCCCTTAAATCCCTGACTAATTGCTTTTAAAATGTGTAAATCAATAATTGTACGTTGATTAGTACCGTCCTATGTCTAAATTTGCAATTTCAATTTTGATAAAATTTAAATATACTTAAAAAATTGGCGATGACTAGTAGTTTTGGTGAAATGTCCTTGTTAATATTACTACTAAAGAATTTTGGTTGGATGAAAAGGAGTGTTATTGTTTGTATGGAAGGAAATTCTGTGAGACTATAACTGAAGCCCTCCAAACCTCTACAATATGATTTCTCATCAATAAATACATTAGACACATTCGTTTGAATACATTGAAGTACTTCATATAAATAGAAAAAGATAAATATTACCACTTAAAATTGCTGAAAATTAAGTTTCTAGCAGTATTTGCCACCCCAAAGAAATTTCCTGGTGGGGCTGATAATGACCTGCCTTGCCTTTTCCACTTATGTGCTTTTAGATATTGGAATGTAACATTTTAGATGTACAGAGAAACATTTTTATTAATTCCTACTCCCCCCTACCTCTTTCAAAATTTATCTGAAGCCTCAGGAAGAATAGGCTTGCAACTGGGAAGCCCAAAATATAGTTACTGATACTTTTATATCAATTAGCTTCTCAGAATTTTAAATTGATTGCAAATTCGTCCTCTCTGGGGTAAAGTCGTAGTTTGGTGCCCTAAACCACCTAAACTGTCACCCAACCACCACTGTTATTTTGGGCGTCTACCCCCCCCTGGATAATTTTCTGCCGGCACCCTTGATTACAAATATAAATCACTAGGCTAGGGAAAAAACACTACAACAATTACTGTATTACAATAGTACGGAAAAGGAGACAAACAAAAAATAGAAAAGGTTTGGTACTTCAAACCTAGTGCCGCGTTTCTCAGTGCTTCCAGCGGAAATTTTCTAATGAGAATGTACTTTCCTAACAATTTTAGTTTTTTAGCATTAGGCTAAAGCTCACGACTTGACTTGGTTTAATTTATAATTGCTCTTCGTACAAGGCCGTATCGAAGGGGAGGGTTGGAGGGCTTACTCCCCCACCCCCAAAAAATGTTTGTCTCTCTCATAAAACGTAACAAAAATGCATATAGTTTTTTAATGTTTTTGTTAAAGTTTATTTTGTATATGTCCCCCCTCCCCCCAAAAAATCCCGGATACGGCCCTGTCTTCGTAATAAAGGAGTTGACATGTCTTGTCCAAAGTGTAGCAAATTAGCATTAGAGGAACCCAGACCAATGAACTACTTGACCTATATATAATTCTGGACCTGGTAGTTAAACACTTTAGCTAGGACTGACCCTTTGTCCAGGGAGTTTCAGAAATAACTATTAACCATGAGAAATGCTTTTTACAGGCAAAAATACCATAACCAAATCTATTGTTAGACCTACAGGGTTTCTTGTTTTTTTCTGACCCATCTCCCTCCTTAGAATATATCTGGAAGCGCAGAAGATTATTTTACAAAAAAATATACAAACATCCTTTTATCCAAGATATAAATTTGGTTGGGTACTTTAGTATCCAGTTGTAAGCATTACTTTTCGTCGTCTAATACTGGGCGAGTTCATCCAAAGGTGCTTACAAACTATATACAGGGTTGCCACTCAGCAGGTTTTTTTGGTGCCGCTTTGGGTGGCAAAATAGTGTCAATTTTGTATAAAAAGTGTCATTTTCTAAAAATTTGCCGCTCGCGATGCTTGCAATCGCTCGCGCCTGTACCAACAACCTTTTAAATTTAAAATATTGGCCAATCCGCTTGGAATCACCTCCACGCAGTTTTCCACATCTTTTAATTTTCAAACATGAAAAGTTGGCTCTAATGCCATCCATAAACTACAAAAAAGTAATATTGATTTTACTTAGGCGGCGTTGATTCTCTGCTTTGCGCAGCACTTCCACTCTTGTCAACTTTCCAGCCCTTGCCTTAAAACCTGCCAAAGCGTAAATGGTGCTTGCTGAATAAAATGGGAATTCGTCCCATCCTTTTTGGTGGTGATGAATCAGCAGGTTTCCAAAATGGTTGTTATTTATGATCAATGTGATGATGATGGAACATAAGATTCATGATTAATATGAAGGAGCATAAACATGGGCGTAGGGAATGGGGGCAGGGGAGGGCAGCTGCCCCCCCCCTAAAACTTCAAATTTACGATAGATATTAGCGTGAACTTTTCGTATGTTGGAATTTTTTGTTGGATGTTACCTGGTAGATGGTTAAAAAGCTGGAAAAAAACAGAAATTTCCAAATATCGTTTGCGATATCAACATTTACGTTTCGAACTTCAATATTGATTTTCGGTCCGATATATAGATAGGAGACTGGCCCACTATAGGCTGATTTTGACTTGTTTAATTCTCCATGAACTGATTCAAGCGATAAGAAGTTGCTGAGCATGCCAAAGCAAAAGTAACTCATTCAATACCATCCTTGAAAAAGACAATTAGAAATACTCCGCCATTTTTCCACCTGGATGCCTCTCTATCCAAGTGGTCAAGAGTGCCAAACCTGGGCCACCCAGGCACTGGTTCGGTCGTCTCTGGCTTACGTTTGGCCACCGGACAAAAGAAAAAGAAAAGTGACCAGGGGAACATTAAAGCTTGTTTTTCGGCTATAAAATTAAGAAAGAATATGGTCAGCATAAAAAACTACAAAATGAATTTCATTAAGGTTTAAAAAAAATTAAGGAGTATTAATTTCAAATTATACATTGACTGATCAACATCAAAAGTAAGCCGCTCCGCTAATCTTGGTGTTCTACCTTTCAGTGGTGGCAGTTTTATTTCAACTTCTGTCTTTTAAGACACTATCCATCTCGTCAGTTAGCGCAAAGTCTCTTGCTCCAGTCTCCTTCCAAAATTGGGCATTAAGTTCTCCAGTTGCTATTTTTTGATAATGATAATGTTGTGAACAGAATTCCCTTTCTTGCTCTTCAGCTCAATCAGAATGGAATCACCAGCCTTGACTTTCTCAGTGTCAAATTAGAAGTTGCTGGTAGGGGCTTGTCTTCAATGTCTATGCTGGGGTCTGAAGAGTTGTTGTATACAGGATCATTGACGTCAGAATCGTCACTCTAACTGTAACTCTTGTTGCGAGAGACTCGCCTTTTCCTTTTTAGTCTTTGCACTTGTCTGACTTTCTTCCGTTTCAGGACTAGCGCTTTTTGGCAGAAACAGCTTTTATCCTAGCAGTAATGCATTCTTTCATGGGGGTGTCAGTGAGCACTTCTGACTTTTTCATATTTTTTTCCTGTTGATTTTTTGGGTTTGACTTGATTGATAAAGTGCTGCAAGTAAAGCAAAGAATGAGAGGCAGTCATCCAGCCATAAGTATTTTCTGAGCTGATCGTGATGGTTCCTGGTAAAAACTCCCCTGAGTAAAATTTCCGGACACTGTTTTTGTGGGGAAATAAGTAGAGGAGGGACTGTGTTCCCAACGCATTAACACCAGCAGAAATCGTGGTCAACTGACCTCTTTCTGCTGATGTGACCTTCCTTACTTACTTCTGGCCTCGCTGTGCAATGATTTACCATGCTTGTGGATTTTTTTCAGACCTGATTCGTCAAAACTTCAAATGTCTTGTGGTCAGAACATGTGTTTATATAGGCCTCTATCCAGGTTGTTAAAGAAAGCTCCTACACTGTGACAGTTGAAAACAGTTGTCCGTCATAGGCTTGTACTTTTTGGCGTTCTTACTTATAGAGTTTTAAGGCAGTCCATAAAACCACGGTACAAATCTTTACCTGTAATTCCTCCGCTGTCTCCACTGCCTTTGCAGTTCCGTTATCCGGTACTTTTATGCTCTTAATAATGGCATAAGTGTATGCAAATTTACACGCTTCTAGGGGAATACACTCGAAAGCATATCAGCTATCGTTTTCAAGTAAGTCTTTAGTCTTTTTTCTTGTTCCTCTGTAAATATTTATCATGTGTTGTAACAGGGTGTAAAGAAATTCAGGTCCAGACTTTTTAGAGGGATATTCAGCTTCTCAACTTTTTTTTTTTTTTATGTAGTCTTGCAGCGTTGCTCTAGGGACACCCATGGTACTTCCAGAGAATCCAACTGACTTCTTGTAGAATAAAACAGAAAAAACGTGCTATTTTATTTTCTTCTGGATCACAGCCACCTTTCTTTCTTTTCTCTTCTGTTTTACTTTTAATCATTTTATCTTGAATGAAACTTAACAGGAAAAAATAGAACTTAAGTTCACCTACTGTTCTGACAGGATTAAACAACGCCAGAAATAACACAGTTTTGGGTTTTAAGCTTGCCTTCAACCTTTAAATATGCTGTTTACACAGCTTTTACAAGCATAGCCCACTTTTGGACACCTTGGCACGGCATGCCTAATTTACCCTGGGTATTGTGGCCGAACATGGGAGTTCACTATCCCACAGGATGAAAAAATACTAACGGCAAACTGGTGAAGATGGCACGTCTCGGAAGCTGCCAAAAACAGGCAAATAATAAGAGAATACAATGTGATTTTACAACGCGAGTTTTCTAGTATTCATAATTAGGCGTAGGCTTTCAGACAAAATTGAACAAAATTCCAGAGTTAATCACCATAAAACCGGATCCAATCTGATATTTCTGGTAAAAGTATTAATTAAAGTCAGACATTTTACAAACATACACTGCCATCCATGGGCGTAGACAGCCTATTGTCTAGGGGGGGGCAGTCGATAGTGTGATGGAGGGCCTTTTATCAACTACTTTTCCAACCATCTGCTTTTTCAGCCATATCTAATGTAAATTTGAAGGTCTAGGGGGGGGCAGCTGCCCCCCTCCCTACGCCCATGCTGCCATCTGTCAGAGCTTTTATAATCCACCAGAATCCCCTTAGGTTTTTATATTGAAACTGTTTGCTTTGGCTAAACGTGGGCCGGACTCCCCTATACCAATTTTGATATTTAATTTTGCCCAACTATAAACTTTTGAATTGAATTCTTAGAAGAAGCTGTTATCTAACCATGATGTGATTTGTGTCAAATCGCTTTTGTGGTGTTAATTTTTTCTGGAAATTGGAAGTAGGATAGTGGGTCTCTTATGTTATACTGTTGCAGGAAAGTAGAACATGGAAAATGTTAAAGGCCGAGTTTTATTGAAATATAGAATGACTAGATTCTAAAGACCTATAATCAAAGGACCTCGGGAAGTATTTGTAAGATACCTCCCCCCTCCATCACAGAAGTGGCTGCCCCCCTCTACACAAGATGCTGCCTACGCCCATGAGCATAAACATAGCAATAGAATGTTTCTGAATCTGAAAACAGAGAGATGGGAAAATGAAAGAAAAAAGGATATTGATGCTTCTATATTGACAGTTTTCTCCCCGTTTTTTTTTTTAAATTCTTTTTGGTAAAATAGTGCTGCTTTGAAAAAAAGCACCACTTTTACTAAAAAGTGTCACGTTTCCCGAAAAGTGCCAAAAGTAGCACAAAAATGTCACCGGTGGCAACCCTGACTATATACCATTTTGCAGGCCAAGATATTTAAGTTCATAGACATATATATAAAAAGGTCTTTATTCATATCAAAACTATAACCAGAAGCAGACACTTGTCTCATTCAATACATTAGTTAGACTCTCTTTACTAATGGCTAAACGCATAAATATATACTATTCTTTCTATAGATTTTAATAGGAAGTGTGCGCGGATGTAATATCTACCTAGGAAATCATTTAAATCCAGAAGATATTAAGTTTATGCATCAACAATCATTTTGACATCTAGGGCATCTGATACTACCGTATGTTCAGAGCTAGGTCATTCTGAGAACACATTTAAAGCCGGTTTATGCTTAACAGTTTACACAGTAAACACGTGAGAGAGACCGCATCGAAATCTCAAAAATGCTATATGAAAACAGGTTTTCGTTGCCTAGTGAAGTATTGTTCACCCCATGACAAAGATTTAAACTTTAGTTTTTTGGGGTTGAAGGGGTAAAAAAGGTACCTAGGTTATTTAATATATGCTAAGCTTTAACCCCCCCTAATTTGCAAATATATAGCCCAAATTTATTTCTGAACTATTATATTTTTATCGTAGGCTACTTTGTTATATTTCATTAGCATTAACCAAACTTCCCTTCTCGCGTGTTTACTGGATACTAAAAAAGTACCTTTGGTTGTAAGATAGAAAACAAACTAACAAAAAAGCGATATTTGACAACAATAACTATTTCTAGGCTATAGATCTATTGCAACTTCTTTTAACATTTCATTTTACTTGTTATTATGGTTTAATTATCATTACAAGAAGTAGTCAAACACAGGTCTGGTCCGAAAACCTGGCAATAATTATTTGCTGCCCAAGGGTCGTTTACTCAATGGTAGGCATACATTAGTCACGTGACTGAATAATTCCGATTCCAATTCGCTGATTATAGGCGCGGGAAATCGTAAAGCTTTTCACCCTTGAGCTTGGCATATTTTTGCAACTCAGAATGGGAAAAACAACAGATCGTGTGAAGAGACAGAAGTGGTGGGGTGAAAACTGTTTCGGAAATGCTCTACCATCATTCCTAAAGCGCTTGGATGATGATTAGTGGTTGTAAACCGCTGAAAAAGAAGCTACTATGTCAAAAGGTAGGCTTGCATTTTTGAATCAGTAAGTTAGTATCAATCTAGGCCTATTCTACAACAGAGGCCCCACTTCGGCTATTCAATGGATTGTATTTGGAAATAGCACTGAACAAAGAATCGAATGGTATGTTTCGTATTTGCTATTTAATTACCGAAATATCACCGACAATTGAACACTATAAGAGCAAAAGAGTAGTGCCATTTGGTCCCCATTCTCCTATTATTTGAAAATCATACCTTTGCCCAATCTTGATTTATAACTTTTTAAATATGTGCAAGGCTGTTTCGTAAATACAAAAACAAAAACTGATTTAGCTTAGAATCCTGCTGAAATCCTAGGAGTGGTGTTTTCAAAAGCTAGAGAAAAAGGGAAAGAGACTAAAAGCCAAAAAATAGGGTAAATGTTTTTTGTAATACTTCAGATAATCATGTAGACTAGACCTGTTTTCTGTCCAATCTTCTAAGTCCTAGAAATGAGGAAAGAATAGAGATATTATTTTGATTACCTAGGGTAAATATTAAGCCCTTGATTCATTCCTGAAAGTTTAATTTACCCAACTTCTTTCCAAGATAGTAAAAAGCCCCCTGTCCAGAACTTTACCGCCATGCACAAAACTGATACCCGTATAGCCCATTCAACATGTTGCTTTTCAGAAAGTTTTCCATGCATGATTTTGCCATTTGTTACATTTGAATTTTTGCATTCCTTTTTGAGATAGAAAAAACATTTTTTAAGAGGTGATATATATATATATATATATATATATATATATATATATATATATATATATATATATATATAATATATATATATATATATATATAATATATATATATATATATATATAATATATATATATATATATATATATATATATATGTATATATATATATATATATAATATATATATATATATATATATATATATATATATATATATATATATATATATATATGTAAAAATAGAACGAAGGGGGGGATTCTAGACTCAGGGCATTTGGGAAATCATTCTTTTGAAAGCTCTCTTGTTTAAACAGTCTGCAAGCTTAGTTGACTAGGCTACTCCAAATAGGCTAGCTCATTTTATTCACTTGATAAATTTCTCAAGTTAGTTGGAAAACACAGAGTGTAATTTAGGAATTTAAAGCTTAAATGTGCATTATCATTATTATTTATCCATTCCGCTGTTCAGTTTGGAAGGATGGCTCCCACATAGGTGGCCGCTTGCGCTCTAAGTCTTGGAGCCTGGAGTGACCTGTAGCCTAGCCTAGATCAATTTAAGATAGGAGAGATATAACATATGACTCAGAAGTCCCCTGTGATTGTAGCTAGTAATATATTATTTTAAAGTTGATTCATATTCTAGCATTCTTCTATCATTGTTTCTGATGCTCTTGACTCTTCAATTATTTTGAAGTTATTTTTCGGGATTCACGTACCTAATTGGGTATTATTTCCGGGACCCAGCAAAGTGACATCATTTGATAATTGCCAAGATTTACGAATGATGTGTTCTCTTCTTGATTTGACATTACATTTGTACAACAGACAGAGGCGTCACAAGCAAAAATATTTGCTTGTGAGGGAGGAGGGCAATGGATTTTACCGACTGGATGGCCATTTTTACCGACGGATTTGGGTGACATTGCTATTAAAACTGATTCAATTTTGTTTTTTTACCGACTGATAGATATATAGATAGATATGTTTATTTTCCATATAAGAGTAAAATAATTACACAACAATCTGCAAATCCCCACAAAGGCTCTATGGCCTGTAGGAGGGGGATTATGAAAAGATCACATAAACATTAAACATATAAGCATAACATTAACTTTTAAACATATAAACATAAACATTTAAACTCTTGACATGTAAAGTATTTGCGTCATAAAATGGAGAAAAAAACAACAACAAAAAACAAGGAGAGTTCACAATAAGCTTTATCAAACTGGAATGAATCACAATATCTATAAATATAATAATAATAGTAATAAAAAAAATGGATAGCACTATATACGACAAGGAAAAATGAACTACATGAAAACAATTTTTTTTTTTTACTAATCTTTTGAAGGTGCCAAACGAGTGGCGTTCTCGAGCCGGATCGGGAAGGGTGTTCCATGTCAAATGGCACTCAACAAAAGGATTAAAATCGGATCTTATTGTTGGCGTATGCGGAATTTGGATATTCGAATTTGGAAGACTCATCTTCTTTCACGGATTTTACATAATATATTTCAATCAGCCCATTTATCCTAATGCAATCTCATTTTACCGACTGGCTGAAATATTTGAAGGGGTCTACCCCGGTACATATGGCGTCCCTGATCACGGAAACAGAAACTGAAATGACACGACCGCAATTGTGACTACAGTGTGATTTGGGCAACAGGCTCAAGTTAACTAAGATTATAAAGCCGGGCGATTCGATGGATTTTTCTAGGAAATCTCAGTACAAAATTTTTTCCACATTTTCTTGTTCCTTTTTTTTATTATCTTTTTCCAAAAGAAAACACAATTCTTCACTAGTTTCGTCTTCCTTATTATTTGATATCCAATTAAGCTGGTTGTTTGTGTGAGGGCTGTCCAGAAAAGTAACTTCTGTTTTGGAATAAAAGAGAAACCAAAAGTAAATTTTATTTTATGCGTCTGATAGCTACGCTGTTCAATTTCAATTAAAAACAGGGGCCATCCAAATTGAGACAATTTTCACCAACTACGTACACAGGCTCGTGCTGCATCCCACTAGAAATATCTAGATCCATGATTCCCAACATGGGGCATAGGCCCCACCGGCGGGGCATGGCAGTATTTTGGTGGGCCACGGGCAGGACGTATATCCTTCGGCTGACTATACTTTAAAGCCTTAATTTTGAAAAAAACAACAACATATGAATTACGTCACTTTCAAATGCATTTAAAGAGTAAAAAACAGACAATATTTTTCATTATCATAAAAAAAGTATTTTTCAAATGTATGTATTTATCATAGAGATTCATTATCATTATCATAATTTCATTATTATAAGTTAATGGCATTTTAAGCTTCCTTCAGGTGAATACATGTAGCCTAATATTTTAAAAAACAAATTTAAATATCATGAGGTTGGCATCAGGATTTTAGAAATTCCTGGTGGGGCATGGCCCCAAATTGGTTGGGAACCATAGGTCTAGATTCTTGCAATATTTCTCGCGGGTTCTTTATTTAAGTCTATAAAAATCCATGGTTGGGGATGGGAGAATTGGATGAACTAGATATCTCCTCCAGAAATTAAGTCCAGTATGTCAATGGGTTGTCACAAGGTTGCCCCATTTTATTGATACACTCTTCATATAATTTGCGCACCCCACACATCAGTGACTATGTTTGGATGTAGAGGTGGGAATAGGGTACCTATCTGTTATAGTGCCTATGCTAAGTTCTTTGTCCATTGACACACTGTAGAATTGGTTTCTTCGTTAGTTTCTTTCAGCTTAGCGTGAGACAAGACAAAGAAAAGTGACAGAATAGATGGGAAATATTTAATTTTGGCTTATTTGCGCATTAGGAGGGGGGCAACGTATTTGGAAAGTGTGAAGTTAGAAAACAATTCTTACTTCATAATATACAGAATAATTGTACCTAACACATTTTGCATGCAGACCCGCTATAATTTACCCCCCCCCCCCCTAGTGTGCAAATATATAGCCCAAATTTGTTACTAAGGTATTATATTTTCATCATATTTTGTGATATTTCATTAGGATTTGTCAGAAAAGCAGGTTCTACTTAGATGAAGAATTTAGCATAGGCAATATAACAGATAAGTACCGGGAATAGCTCCATGGTTTTTGTGTATGGTTCGTCCCCCCATCACTTATACGCATTCATTCGTGGCAGCTGCGTTACGTAAGTGTTGTTTTTCGTTTGTGTACAATCCATGGAATATACATAACTTCTCCCAGAAAAGCAAAACAAATTATCAATATACCAAAAGCAAACTTATTGGCAGCTATTTTTGTGTTAGGGAGGGAGCATGCACAAGAAGTGAGAAGGGATCACGAAGTATATCTGTCAAATGTAGGTTTTTGTCGATATAAAAAAAATCTTATCAGTTTTTTTTTCCTTATTTCAGAACGTAAGCTACTTTTTGAAAGTTGAATATATATATATATATATATATATATATATATATATATATATATATATATATATATATATATATATATATTTATATATATATATATATATATATATTTATATATATATATATTTATATATATATATATATATATTTTATATATATATATATATATATATATATATATAAAATACTAATAACATTACATACGGCTGCACCAATCCGCCTGAGGCCAACACAGCTACGCACGCTCCTCCTCCATCCTAATCTATTCAAATCCTTCCTCTTCACACCCTTCAGGAAGTTCCCATTTTCCTTAAATCTTTCTTCATGATATCCTCCCACCCCAACCGCGGACGACCTGCTTAAAAGGATATTCTCCGGCAATATGTCATCCGCACAGTCCAGAACAGTCCGTAGGCAATTTCACTGGTAAACATATAGTAAATCTTCAACCGTTTTTCGGAGTGCCCATGCTTCAGAACCATATTAGACCACTGTCACCACTAGCTTCCAATATTCTAATTTTGGTTCGCGGACTTAGCTTCCTATTCTTCCAAACACCCTGAGCCTTGGCTACTCTATATAAATATATATATATATATATATATATATATATATATATATATATATATATATATATATATATATATATATATATATATATATATATACGTTTTTTTTCTAGATGACAGTGAACGGAAGAAAGGATTTTGTAAATGGTTTAACGTTGCAAAAGGCTGGGGTTTTGTTACCCCACATGACGAGACGCAGGATGTTTTTGTCCACCAAGTACGTGCAATTTTTTGTTAGTTTTATGGTAACTCTAAATTTTAATCTCATTCTCTGTTACATTTGCCAGTTAGAAAGTGTAACTGAGAACAAGTTTTGGAATTGCAATTTTGTTATCGAATTATTCAGTTGATTAGACAAAATAAGCATTTAACGGCAGTAAGTTTATTTTTCTTATTTTTGGGTAGGGATTCTTATTTTTTTTCGAAATATCCTTTCCGCTGTGCCAAGTTGAGAGTCGGTTGACTACTTAAACGTTATTAAATAAAAAGTTTTAATGTCGCTCAGTAAGGAGCGACATTAAAACTTAAAACAAACAGAAATTATTCCGTATATGAAAGGGGCTGTCCTCTCCTCAATACCTCGCTCTTTACGTGAAAGTTTTTTATTGTTTTAAAAAATAAATTTGTGTGACAGATTCAAACTTTAGCGCAAAGAGCGAGGTATTGGGGAGGGGAAAGTCCCTTTCATATACGGAATAATTTCTGTTCGTTTTAAATTTTAATGTCGCTCCTTACTTTCAGTTAAAAAAACTTGTTTTTTTTATTTAGTTTCTGATCGTTTTTAAATTAATGCAGCTTTGATTTTGGCTCACCGTACATGAATAATTAAAATGAAATTTGCATATTAATTTTACCTTTTTGGCTAAATGGCTTTCTCAAAATTTTGTTCTGACGTAACTTACGAATTAACTTACGTAACGAACTTCTAAATTCGTATGTTTTATTACGTATATTAGGGAGTTTGCCCCCTTGTCGATACCTTGCTCTTTACGCTAGTTCGAATTTTGTTCGAATCACAAACCCCTGAATCACAAAGGCCGGTTAATTAGAATAGATAGCTCTTTTGAAAGTCCTAAAAAAAACTTTAGCGAAAAGGGTGAGGTATTGACTAGGGGGTGAACCCCCACATATACGTAATAATTTCTGTTCGTTTTAAGTTTTAATGTCGCTCCTTACTTGCAGTTAAAAAAAACTAGTTTTTTTTATTCAATTTCTGATCGTTTTTAAATAATGCTGGGAAATCCGGCACCCCCTTCATAGAAATGTGCCTTCCCCCAAGGAAACATCCTCCATGGAAGGATCCTCCCCCGTAACCCCCTCCTCTGACACCCCTCCCACCATCAGAAAAAAAATCCCTCCTGAAACGTCTTTATACTTCCCATTAACCAATACTATATGTAAACAATGTAAACAACGCGATCTTTCTTCTGACAAAAAATACAAAATTCCACATTTTTGCAAATAGGAGCTTGAAACTTCCGCAATAGGGTTTTCTGATACGCTGAATCCGATGGTGTGATTTTCATTAAAGTTCTATGACTTTTTGGGGGTGTTTCCCCCTTTTTTCGAAAATAAGGCAAATTTTCTCAGGCGCGTAACTTTTGATGGGTAAAACTAAACTTAATGAAACTTATATATTTGAAATCAACATAAAAATCTGATTCTATTGATGTATCTAAGGGTATCAAAATTCCGGTTTTTAGAGTTTTGGTTACTATTGAGCCGGGTCACTCCTTACTTACAGTTCGTTACGACGAACTGTTTGAAAACCTACAAAACAGAAAGAGTGAACTCCTTGAGTTTGGCTCCTGAATTACCGAGTGAATCAGACTTTGTCTGACTGTAAAAATGCAGCAATACAATTTATTTTTGGCAGATTGATTTTTAATGTTTAAAAAGTCCTTGATTAAATTAGAGACCCACAGCTGAAAAAGAAACACCCCTATTTCAAGCTGCCCTGGATAGGCAATTTCTGCTGTGTGGAAAACAAGGTATATAGCATAAAAAATTATTTGATTATAATACCAGATATTGTAATAAAACAGTTTATATTTGAAGCTGCTTGAGAAGGCAAATAGAAATCTGGGGGCTGAATCAGGTTTGGGGGTAAGCAAGGTCTGGAGGGGGAAATGACCCTTTCCGCGAAGCAGTTATGCCCTTGTGGGATTCACTTTTTCAAATTTCTGTAATGCTGACTTAATCGGGTAAGAGCTTCCTGGAGAAAAAAGGTGAGGATCGCTTCAAAAAAGATAACGGATGTAATCATTTTAACACTAGCTTCAGTTGTTCTATCTAGATTTGAGGCACCAGATAATCCATAGCACCGTTGCCTTGCTCTGTTAGCCTAGTTCTACTCCGGCTCTATAAGTGTCTTTAGTACATTCTTTAGTACATTTGAAGGAATCAAAAGATATGTTTTCCAGAAAACTTGGCTGGGAAGACGATTTCAAATAGAATTGTAGCACCGAATGGAGGTGCTCCTTAAATATTCCTTTCCTGGCATATCCCCCTTATGATAACTGGGTCGATCAATGTGCCTTCGGGGGCGTTTTGTTGTTCAAACGAGGGAATGGAGAATGCAGAAAATTTCGTAAAAAAGAAGATAAATTCAAGTTCTAGTAGGAACACCCCCCCCCCTCAAATCAACATCAAACTTTTCACTAAGAAGCTGGAGCAAGCCATGGGTAACAATATAGCCCCTCCCTCCTTTAAGCTTATTCTGGATCTTTTGGAGTGATGCTAAAAGTATTCTAGGAGGACCAGTATACAGCTGACATACATATTTAGTGATGAATATGTTGCAGGAGTTGTAAAGTGGGATCGTTGAGCTCAGAGGAGAAGGTTTTAGCAAAGAAATACGATCTCCAGCTTTCTTCACAGGAACTTCTTGCCTGACTGAAGTGGGTATTCCAAGATGGATCTTTGGAAATGTGAATTCTATAGGGGCTGTCAATTTGTATGGTGTAAGGGTTAATTGCCCCCTCAACATCTCATTTTTCTCCTCTACACATAATCCTGTCCCTTGGATGTTCGTTTGCCCTCTCCAGTATTTTCAAGTACAAAAATTATATTATCATATTTGTGATTTATGATTATATCATTTTTTTATGTAATTAAATAAAAAAACAGTTTTTTCAACTGAAAGTAAGGAGCAACATCAAAACTTAAAAGCAACAGAAATTATTACGTATATGAAGGGTATTTACCCTCCGCCTTCAATACCTCTGTCTTTACGCTAATGTTTGACTTTTTGTTCCAATTCGTTAAGAACGGCTCCTGGAACACAAGGCCCGTTCAATTAGAGCAAGAAACTTTTTAAAAGTTCTAAGAAACTTTAGCGTAAAAGAGCGTAAACTTTAACGAGGTATTGAGGACGGGACCCCCCCCCCCCCATATACATAATAGTTTCTGTTCTGTTTAGGTTTCACGGTTCCTCCTTCTTTCAGTTAAATTGTTTAGTTTCTAATTATTTTTAAATAATGCCGGGAAATCCCACTCCTCTTTCATGGGAAATTCCTTCTCCCAAGGAAAATCCCTCCATGTAAAGTTCCTCCCACGTAAAATCTTCCCCGCCAGGAAAATTTTCCCCAGACAATTCCATTGTAGCTGAAAATTCCCCCCGGAAAATTTCTTGCGGGCGATTCCAGCTGAAAACAATTTTCTTAGCACACTTTCATTTGACAAAAAACCTAAATTCCTGATTGTTTTAAAATCATGCCCGCCCTCCATAAAAAGTTCTTCCCGCAAAAATTCCCTCTTCAGAATTTATCCCGTGGGAAACCCCTATGGAGAATTGTTCCGGTGGAAAATCCCCCCCCCCCCCTACGGAAAAATCCCCCCCCCTAGACAATTTAAAACCGGTAAAAATTTCCTCCCGGACAATTCCCCTTAACATTTCCACATGTAAAATTGAGTTGGGAAAGATAAAGTAAGACAAATAAGAATAATTTCGTATAGGAATTCTGGCAAATTCCCCCAGTGTAAAATTTTCCCTAGGACCCCCAGGAAACTTCCATCCCCACGGAAAGTTCTCCCCGTGAAAAATCCCCCCAGCTGAAAATTCACACCCCCCTGAAAAATGTCTGTATACTTCCCAATATTAAATACTATATGTAAACAATGGGCAAATTCCATGAATTACAAACCTTTCCTGAGGGGCTGTGGGGGTTATTTTATTCCCAAAGGTTTACTTACCGGATTTTTCAACTATGCTGGATAAAATGGATATCTAAAAATTTTGATCAGATGACTTTGAGGAAAAAAGGAGGGTGGGAGGGGGACTAGCTGACCTCCAGTCTTTTTGGTCACTTAAAAAGGGTGCTAGAACTTTTCAATTCCGTTCGAGTTAGCCCTTTTCCGCTTTTTAGGACTATTGTTTCGTTGCGATCACCTTTGGGAAAAAACAAACAATGAACCAATAAACATGCATCAGTGATCTTTTTTCTGTCCAAAAATACAAAATTCCACATTGTTGTAGATGGAAGCTAGAAACTTCTACAGTGGGGTTCTCGGACACGTTGAATCTGATGGTGTAATTTTCATTAAGGTACCTTGATTTTTAAGGGGCGTTCCCCCTTTTTCTCAGAGTCGTAGCTTTTGATAGGTAACACTAAACTTATTGAATCTTATATATTTGGGATCAGCATAATAAGCCGATTCTTTTGATATCAAAATTCCGTTTTTTAGAGTTTTGGTTACTATTGAGCCGCGGCGCTCCTTACTTACAGTTCGTTATCACGAACTGTTTGATACACTTGTTATACACACAACACACATTGCCTTCTACTCAACTTGGTTAATTCCTACCCTCTATTGAATCTTTGGTAATTTACCCCATTTTAGGCTGTTAAATTAAGAATGGCTTTCCCCCTTGAGAGGAGTTTTTGAATTATAGGAAAAGGAGCTAATTCAACTGGAAATCGAAAGCTCTGGTGCCTTTTTTAGAGTAAAAAATGGCTGCCCCCCCCCCACGCCCATCATTTTCCCGAACACATCCAATCAAAATTTTGAG
Organism: Artemia sinica; assembly: GCA_027921565.1. Taxonomy (NCBI): domain Eukaryota; kingdom Metazoa; phylum Arthropoda; class Branchiopoda; order Anostraca; family Artemiidae; genus Artemia; species Artemia sinica. The sequence continues at coordinate 34,915,848 of CM051257.1, forward strand.
ATAGCAAGTTTGGTCAGCATAGTCGAAAGGCCCAGTAATTATGTCTTGGGATGTCAATCCCCCCTCCACAGCCCACAGGGCGAGGGCTGAAATTTATGCAATGTATCCATTGTTTACATGTAGTATAGTACCGGGATCCCGGCAGCTACGCCACCGGGCCCTGGCATTGCTACATGGCAAACTTGAATATATTGATTCTCATTGTTGCTTCTCTTCTGACCGCAGCCTCTTCTCGATGTCATGGCATCACTATTGGTTTGATACGACCACGCTGGGAAAAATGCAAACTCCTTAAAGTTGTGATCTATTTAGATCATTTGTTGCCAGAAATGTCAATATGTCAGTTTTAAGAAAAAAACGACTATGTAGCCGATTTTGAGGCCGGGCCCCAGCAAGGCTACGTGGCAGGCTTGTATATATTGATTCTCATTGTTGCTTGTCTTCTAACGACAGACAATGTGAGCCTCTTCTTCATGTCATGGCGTCACCACAGGCTCGATACAACAGCCTTGGCAAAAATACAAATTCTTCCTTAAAATTGCGACCTTTGCCGCCAGTGGGGCACTGGAATATTATTTTGTTGCCCCGAAATGTCAATGAACGACAATTATAGACAGTATAACGCTAACACTGCTACACAATTGCATAGTCGCTCACTAATTATTGCGGGTAAGGTCACTGGATCTTCCTATGGATAGAGGGTGGTCTTGAACCCTCAGAAAGGCAGATCTCAACCCAAATTTTTAATTTTTCCTTGAGAAAGCCCTTAAGACGAATTTTCTTTCTAGTTTCCATCCATTCGAACGAATAAACTTGGGATATTGGTATAGTACGTATTGGTTGGACTAAAAAGTTCCCTCTTATCGTGATAGGAGCGTTTTAACCAAAAGACAGCTTTAGAAATCGAAGCGTTGTGATTCAAAATTTAGCTTTACCGTAATGAGTGATGTTGAAGAGGTGACAGTCCCATCATGTTTGTTAAGTTTTGCACCCAACTCGGTTCATTCATAGAAAAAGAATAGCAAAACAAGAGCCTCTTGCAGTTCTTCAAAATTCATTGAGAGCCCTCTGAGAGTTTATTAAGGCACGGTTGACGATACGGTCAAGTGCAGAGTTGCCACCACTGCCAGTTCCTAAAGTACTTGAATTGCCCAAAATTGCGTTTTACCCAGCGACTTTCGGTGATCAAGTAAAAAGACTGACTCTAATAGTGTCTAAAATAGGACTTCGTGCCACAGGTGGCAATCCTGGTCAACTGTGGCTGCGGATTGCGACAGTAGATAGAGGCATTGGCCAGAAGAGGACAATCTTGCATCCATTGGTGCAAGGCGAAGATGAAGCGATGTCTGGTTCTATCCGCACGCCAGTAAGCATAATGAAAAAAAAAACCAAAAAAACCGTTAGCTGTAGACGTTGGCACAGAGCTGTTAGGTAAATTCAAATAGGATTTTTCTTCATAGTCCTCTGCATGGCCTGGATTTGGATCCCAGTGTTCCTCAACTCTTGATAAACCTTAGAAACGACTTAGTTCAGTGAAGAGGATTATGACACTGACGTCCAACTTATGCAAGTGCTACCACAAGCTGGATGAAAACTGTGGTGGCATATATTTAGGAAGGAAGAATTTCTAAGCTTGCCATGAATCGAAATGTAGGTAATGAATGTTATAAAATAGAGTAAACAAGTGATTGTTCAAAAACTAATTATTGTTAAAGTGGTTATTGTTAAAAAAATAATTGGAAAATATTTTGATATAACTTTTGTACCTGCATGCATTTTTTGTGCATTCTCAAGTTGAAGTTGGTTCCCAAAAATCTTCCACATGTTGCATATGTCATTAGCCTACTAATATTTTTTTTTCAAAATTAAAAATTACAATTTTCCATTTTAAAATGCGGGAAATGTCGACGTTTTTATCTTTAAGTCCAGATGTATCCATACAAATAATGTCAAGAAACCCTAATGCTTCCCACAGCATTTTGTGCGTTATCTCCTTGATTAGTCTAACATTGGCCTATTAAAACTGAAAAACATTGGCCTCTTATGGTAAACATTTGGAACTATTAAAACTGATTTTCTATTCCAAGTTTCCTAAGTACTTCTGATCACTAAGTTTGTGAAAAAAAACGAAAAAAACAAATCATGACTTCATAACATGGAAAATAAAGTTAAAAGCTACTCTTAGACTAGTTATTAAAAAAAGACACAGTTCTTAGGATTGTTGCAGGTAAACCGATTTCAAATTGAAGAGGCCGATATCAAATTCAAATAGTATTGATCGATATCAAATTCATGGTACCTGGGACAACTGCCACGGCCCCCCTCCCTATGAATGGCTTTGATTGTAGTTAATATAATTTACGTAAATTTGTGTTATTATTATTATTACCATTTTTCTGCTGCAATATTGCACCGAATTTTGAACTTCTTATAAGAATATTTTCCTAAAATAAAGGATATTAAAAGAATTTTAAGATGTATAGTTAATGTAATTTACGGAAATTCATTTTATTATTATTACATTTTTTGCAGCAATGCTGCTAAGAATTTTCGTAAGAAAGCATATTTTCGTTGTTTTTGCTTCTTGGACTTCAGCGTTTCAGGAGAACTGATCGTTAAAATCATATTATTATGAAAAGTACAACGTTAAAACAATAGAATCCTCTAAACTCAGAGGGAAGTACTCTCCCCCTGCCCCCAAATAACAGGTTTTTGCGTGACAGGAAAGTACAAAGGTTAAATGAAAGTGCAATGTTAAAACCATAAAATCCTCTAAACTCAGAGGGAAAGTGCTCTCCCTTTTTGTCTAACAGGAAAATTAGAGAATGCATTCTTGTCTCTTATTTTTTTTTAATATTAGGACAAACGCAGATAGCATTTGTCATTATTCCTGTAAAAGTTTTGAATTTGAGTGAGTTTTTTCACTCAGATACGCCACCTTACGATGGTGTTGAAAAAAAAATTATATACTAAGCACAAAGGTAAGCACTAGCTTTCAAATGAGCTTGTAGACAGCTTTCTACGATGTTTTGGCACCCCGCTTGTCCTGGAGAAATAAAAAGAATAGAAAAAGAGACACATTACACAGTAGGAAAAGAGGCACATTTTGCATTTCAAGCTCTTTTTCAAGATTTCCAAAAGACTTCAGTTGTTTCCAAAAAAACCTCCATCAACTCCATAAAATGACATAAAACTTCTTTTTGTGGTGCCACTACGATGGCACTTTACGATGGTGCTATCAAGAGATTTGAAATGAACAGACATCTCTCTTTTACGATGTTACACTAGCCTGCTAGTTTTGCTAGTCAGCAGACTATTTATGAAATATACCTTGGATCTGTCATGGGAAATAGTAAACATAGGTGAAGAGTATTCGACCGTGGGGTTATGACGGTACCTTCTGCATGCTTCTCAGCCTTTCCACTCGAGAGAAGGCACCAAAAAGTGTTAATTTTTGGTGCCATATGGCACTGTTTTTTTTATGAGCATCAGTAATGCCAATAGCCAATACATAGCTATAAATAGTGTTCCAGTGCCCCACTGGCAGCATAGAAAAGAATAAAAAGCAGACGTCAATTCCACCAATGTAAAAATGATCGTCCTTGTTATTTAAAGTAGGGGACTGTAACTCTTCTGATTAGGTTTTTGGACCGTAGTGACTCCAGTGGTACATTTTTTTTTTCGATCCGACGCCATTTTAGGGGGATTTCAGACTTTCAGATTTCCTGTAAATTAGGTTTCGCAAAAACTTTTACTATTAAGATTATCCGAAATAATGGTTACTATTCCTGAATCAGCTTCAAGTGACAATTTTTTCTCACTGGCAATATGGACCGTCGTTAGCTCTTTACTAGCTTATAGGTATCGATACAATCATAATTACTCAGTTGCACTACTGTACTAGTTGGTACAGAGAAAAGAGAGAGAGGACTCATAACACATTCCAATTATCAACAGTCACAGTTTATTGTTGGCATCAGCGGTGAAACTACCCTTTAGTATAATAAATACTAATGTTTCATGTTGTCATGGTGACGGATTGTAAGTTAGTAGATGAAAGGTTGGACTGGATAAGTTTTGCTCATCTATCTGTGCCCAACTGCTCAACCTTATTTAGGACGAAATCAACAAATGTAATGAGCAGCATACAGTCATTTCCCCCGTTGGCTACATTTTGGAATTATCAGCCAAAACTATTCAAAGCATCAAAGGGCGAGTGGAGCTTCAGCAATCAATCACACATTGTTATTCATTGATCGAAAATAAGTAGCGTACACAGAGTGCAAAGAGAATTTGATTCGGATGATTCTCTCGTACGAAAATATTTACTTCAAACAAAAATAAGCTGCCTCTTTATAATTTCTTTTGAGAAACACGATTCCCTGAGAAAACAATTGTCTTTTTTTTGTGATGATGTGTATCAAACAGGCCATAGTAAAAGAAACTGTAAGTAAAGAGCGACTCGTGCTTAGAGCAACCAAAGGTCTAAAAAAAGAATTTTGAGATCAGTTAATTAACTTCCGGAAGTAAAGAGCGACGTTGAACCTAAAAACGAAAAAAATCATTGCTTCGCAGATTACGCAATACATATCTGCAAAACTAGTTCAAATAAGCTGACATGTAATATTTTTCAATATGTGTTTTGCATTCCAAAAAATAACCCTTTACTGGAAACATAAAGCTGACCCCGAAAAAACAAGATATTCACCTAGAAGCCAAAACTTATACAAGAAAAACGAAGCCAATAGAAGACTATTTTATAAGGCTGTTAATAGTCTTTCAAACGGCCATAGAATCGCTTACTTTCAGCTTACAATTATAATTCTTGAAAAGCTAGAAGCCAAGCTTAGTTTTCCAGTAAAGGGATAGTTTTAAGAATTCTACAGATGTTGGAAAATATCACGAGTCGGTTGATAGGAATTAGCTTTGTAGATATATCTGACGTAATCTGCGAAACATTATTTTTGTTCGTTGTGAGTTTCAACTTTGTTCTTTTACTTAGGCAAGAAAAACTTTGTTTTTCAAGTAAAGTTTTGCTCGTTTATTTCTTTTGAATGTACACAATAAACCTTACAAAGGATCTTTGTTTAAATTAGATGATGAATGAAGTCAATATGATTTTTTTGTTAAAATAGGGCATCAAATATAGATTTTCCTTTTCACATCACTTAAACTTTCCCACAAGACGTGCAACTTAAAGAGACTCAGAGTTCCAGGGGTATGTTGTCATTACAGAATTTGTAAGCAGAAAATGTAATTATTTTCATGTATTATATCACCACATTGCTGTTCTTAATCCGTTTAAAACCTGTTTTTTTCTGTGTGCGCATGGAGATAATCAGCTTAGCCTGAGTGAGATAAAACTGCTATGCAGGTATATTTTAACTAAATATTTAAAATATAGAGTTGGTTAGGTTATTTTTAATATAATGTTATTTTTTTTAATATAAAGGTTATTTTTTACATTATATTTAATATAACGCGTTCTGGGCGGCCCGCTTTCCATAATTCTCTGTTGTAGTTTCCACAATATTGTTACTAAAGTATTATATTTTCATCATATTTTGGTACATTTCATTAGGATTAACCTAACTTCTTCTTGGGCGTGGTCAGTATGATACTTTAGTACTAAAAATACAAATAAATAGATTATATTTTTTCATTAGTTTTTTTCTAAGCGTATTTTTAGTTTTCACTTACTAAGCGGGGTGGGTGTACAAGAGAGGGGATTGTATATTTCAGGACTAGGGGTTCCAACCATTGCAATTACGATGACAACGTCGTTATGTTTCCCAGTCTTTCCACTCCCGAAATGACTTCAGAAAGTGCCATATGGCACTTTTATGGAACAAAGTGCCATCACGCACTTTACGATGAAGTCATTAAGACGAATTTATAAAAGGCAGTAGCTTTTAATTTACCTGTGAAAAATACTTTGCGACCTAGCGGTAGCCTGCTAGCCCTAGGAGAAAAAAATTAGGCAAAAAATGATATGCATGCTAATCTAATTATATAACTAACACACTATATAATTCCAGATTTACGTAGAGTTAATTACCGCGAACTGGTTGATATTTCATCTAAATCCGGCAAAAAGGCCGGTTGAGTCACCCTCTTCAAACTCCGCCTTATCAAAATGAAGACTTGCACCCTTCAGGGATCTTAAATTTCAAATGAGTGGTAAGACAGTAGTCAATAAAAGAAAATGACTATGGCCAATCAATTATAAATCTTAAAATATAAATTATCGTCGTTTTGACCCTGTTTGGGGAAAAATGATGTTTTATGGAACAAAATGATAGAAAACGCCATTTTGCTGCAATACTTTTTTTTTTTGGCTTAAAAAGGTCATCCTCTGCTGATAGTTTTATCAACCTCCTTGGTAATCACATCAGTGTTCATTTCATTATCAACTGACGATTTGTGGATAAACATAGAAGATAGAACTCACCGCGGCATTCAGGTCATACTGCAGAGCTTGCTCTGCCGACTGTAGAGCTATTCATAAAAACGGAGTGCTCACAACGTCTTTCGAATGCTTTCAAAACATGCAAAATTGATTGGCTGTCTTAGAATTTGCGTTTCTTTCCATTTTGACTCTACTAGGGCAAAAATGACGTTTTGTGGCACAAAATGGTAATTAACACCAATTTGGTATGGCCTGACCTCTGTTGTTACTTAAAAAAATATAAATTTTTTTTCTTTTATAACTTTAATAAATCAAATAAAATTAACATTTTGATTAACAAATATTAGTGTATGTATATTAAACTGACAGTGCACATTCATTTGTATTTTTTTTCAGTAAAGAACAAATTATGTTCTGGCCTTGGGAAGGCATAGGGGTTTTTAAGCCCAACTTATGTTAATTTCTGTTCGTTTTGAGTTTGACTCGGTTATTTATTGTGATATCTGTTTGTTTTGGGTTTCAATTACTTATCGATACTGATTTGTGGTAGTTTCACGCTTGGTAGATTATTTGATTTTATTTTTGCTCATTTTTGGTTTAATAGAGTTCTTTACTTTTCTTTGAAAAAACTTATTTTGTGGAAAAAGTTTTTTTAAATTAATTTATGTTCGTTTATATTGACTTAGTCTTTTCAGGGAAAAAGAAAATAATACTTTAATCTTTTCTTTTTTTAAGACTTTATGGTTTGGCCTGCTATTTGTATGCTGGGAGAAAAATTTTCAGCAATTTTTAACAACATACACCCTTTTAAAAATCTGGGCACAAATAGTTGTGTTTTAATTTAGTTTCATACCTCCTCTAGTTGATCTGAAATAGAAAACTTGATACCATTCGCAAAAAAATTGTTTACTTTCTTTGATAGCTTGGATACACTTACGCTATTTTGATTTGGTTTAGATAATTTCGGAGACCACACTGCCTTTCCATGACGATAAAATAAAAGTTCAAAATAGGGATAAAAATCCTTTTTAATAGACAGTGTATAGAAAATTCACAAAAAATACCAGATATTTCGGTCACATGTACAGTGACCGTCATCAGTAGTAAAAGTAAACTAAAACAATTTAAAACAAGTTTATATACCAAATCAAATAAAACTAAATATTGTTTAAATCTCTAATTCTTTTCAAAGCAAAGACAGAAGCTAGCCTCTTTGACCTTCTTGGATTCGGTTCATTAGCGCTCAACGATATGACATCAAGGAGGCACACTTGTGCCTCTTTAAAGAGACGACCCACCACAATGTTAAGCGATTTCCGGCCCTAGCGGTCGCAGAGAGACAGCGGTGATCGCATTTTGTAGCCCAAGCTCTAACTAAGAAACGTGCAAAATTTCACCCCCCTCCGACTTTATCTTCATGGGTAAAAGTGGGCCGGAAGTTTCAACCCTCCGACCACAGCCCCCCTTTAACGTTGTCCGATTGGGCTGAAATTTAGAGGTTAAGCTTTCTAGGGCCCGGAGCTTATCCTCGAAATTTCAGCTCAATCCGATCACTCCTTCCCTGTTTTCCAAAAAACCAACATAGCCACTTAATGTTCATTTCTCTTTTTTTATTAGCCACGCCTACAGGCCACAGTTGGCAACGGATCCGGGTGAATGAGGACTCATTCGAAGCGGAATTCGACCTTTTAGGGCCTTTTGATATTTTCAGACCGAAAAAATTATCCGCCCCCCCCGAATTTACATTAGTAGAAAGGGGGGGTCCGACTCCGGAACGAACCACGTGTTTATGGTTTTTGTCAGTGAGAATGAAAAAACAGGAGTTTTCTCACTTAAAAAAAACATTAATTTTCTCACTTTGATGGTTGTTTTCTTGGATGGTTATGGGTGTTGGTCAATTTATTTGATGTTTTTCATGGATGTCAACAGCAATTCATGTCTGTTTTATGGTTTTTGTCAGTGAGAATGAAAAAACAGGAACTTTCTCACATTTATGGATGTCAACAGCAATTTATGTTCCTGTTTTATGGTATGGTTTTTGTCAGTGAGAATGAAAAAACAGGAACTTTTTCACATTTATGGATGTCAACAGCAATTTATGTCTGTTTTATGTATGTTCGTTGTCAGTGAGAATGAAAAAACAGGAACTTTCTCACATTTATGGATGTCAACAGCAATTTATGTTCCTGTTTTATGATTCATTGTCAGTGAGAATGTACATTCTCAACACGAATGTTATGAGATTGTTTGGCTAACCTAACCTGAGAAATTGATTTACATAATCGGTGGGGGAGAATGTATTGATTTACGAAAGGGGGAATTAAGAAACAATCATGGCTTCTTTGATCTTTAGGCTAACCTAACCTGAGAACGTGATTTACATAATCGGTGGGGAAATTATTGATTCACGAAGGGGGAATTAAGAAACAAACATGGCTTCTTTGATCTTTAGGCGAACCTAACCTGAGAAATTGATTTACATAATCGGTGGGGGAGAATGTATTGATTTACGAAAGGGGGAATTAAGAAACAAACATGGCTTCTTTGATCTTTAGGCGAACCTAACCTGAGAAATTGATTTACATAATCGCTAGGGGAATGTATTGATTCACGAAAGGGGGAATTAAGAAACATTATGGCTTCTTTAATCTTAGGTCTGAGGGATAAACGTTCTTTAGGTCAGAGAGAAAAATTAATATTCTATTTTTAAATAGGGCTTCATTGATCTTTAGTGTCAGGAATTATAAATGACATCACTTGTTATCTTGGAATTATGCGGGAGTCTAAAGAGATAGAAATTCTATTTTTAAACACGGCTTCACTGAGCTTTAAGTCGGAGAGATAAATTGATATTCTAACGAAACCTTAATAGTGTAGCTAGGAACATTTATGAGATGAAGAGATTAACGTAGGAAAGGGTTTCCTAGAAATTTGAAATGTGTCAGCGCAGGGATGCCAAACAACAAAAGGAACACACAGAAATTACTTTTAGGGGATTATTTGGGCGAAACCGTTTTAGACAGGTTATGGAATTATTTCGGCGAAACAGTTAGAGACATTTTAAAAGATGATTTAAAAGATGATTTTAGAAGAGGTTTTGAGTGTGGTTGTTATAATACACAAGTTCCATTTGAACAGTGTTGTGAGGTCCCCTACCACAACCCCAAAGGGTTCCGATCCCCCCAACCCAACCCCGAAGGAACCCACCGGTCCTCAAAGGTTCTCCGGATTCCCAAGGGCCCCCGGCTTCCCCAAAGGCTCCTGAGCCACCATTTTAATACTTTTTAAGGCTTTATTATATCTTTTCAGAACAAATTATTATTTTAGGGAATTATTTCGGCGAAACAGTAAGAGACATTTTAAAAAAAAGATGATTTTTGAAGAGATTTTAGAAGAGGATTTGAGGGTGAAACTCTGAGGTCGTTATAATACACAAGTTCCATTTGAACAGTGTCGTGAGGTCCTCTACCCCAACCCCAAAGGGTTCCGATCCCCCCATCCCAACCCCGAAGGAAGCGCCCGGTCCTCAAAGGTCCCCCCAAGCTCCCAAAGGACCACCCGGCCCTCAAGGGTCCCACAGACCCTCAAAGGCTCTCCCCGAGCCCCGTCTTTCGTTGATGTGTATTGTCTGAAACTTATGATTTGGGATATGTAAATTACTATTTCAGACTTTTCTGAGCTAGATTTCTTAGTCTTTCGTTGGTGTGTGTTGTCTGAAACCTATGATTTGGGATGGATGGATTGCAATTTTTGATGGGATTTGTAGTTTGCATTTTGGACTTTTCAGAGCTAGGATTCTTAGTCCCTTATAGGTGTTTGTTGTCTGAAGCCTATAGTTTGGGATGAGTAGTTTGCTATTTCAGGCTTTTCATAGCCAGATTTCTTAGTATTTCGTAGGTGTGTGTTGTCTGAAACCTATGATTTGGATTGTGTGGGTTGCTATTTTTTGACTTTTCATAGCCAGTTTTCTTCGTCTTTCGTAGGTGTGTGTTGTCTGAAACCTATGATTTGGATTGTGTGGATTGCTATTTTTTGACTTTTCTGAGCTGGATTTCATAGCCTTTCGTAGGGATGTGTTGACTGAAACCTATGATTTGGGATGAGTGGTTTGCTTTTTGGACTTTTCAGAGCTGGATTTCTTAGCCGTTCATAGGTGAGTGTTGCCTGAAACCTATGATTTGGGATGGGTAATTTGCTATTTTTGACTTTTCTGAGCTAGGTTTCTTAGCCTTTCATAGGTGTGTGTTGTCAGAAAATTATGATTTGGGATGTGTAGTTTGCTATTTCAGGCTTTTCTGAGCTAAGGTTTCCTAGTATTTCGTAGGTGAATGTTGTCTGAAACCAATAGTTTGGGATGAGTAGTTTGCTATTTCAGGCTTTTATGAGCTAGGTTTCTTAGCCTTTCGTAGGTGTGTGTTGACTGAAACTTATGATTTGGGATATGTAATTTGCTATTTCCGACTTTTCATAACCAGATTTCTTAGTCTTTCTTAGGTGTGTGGTGTCTGAAAACCTATGATTTGGGATGTGTGGGTTGCTATTTTTTGACTTTTCTGAGCTGGATTTCTTAGCCTTTCGTAGGCGTGTGTTGACTGAAACCTATGATTTGGGATGGTTAATTTGCTATTTTTGACTTTTTCTGAGCTAGATTTCTTAGCCTTTCATAGGTGTGTGCTTTCAGAAAATTATGATTTGGGAGGTGTAGTTTGCTTTTTGGACTTTTCAGAGCTAGGATTCTTAGTCACTCATAGGTGTTTGTTGTCTGAAACTTCGAGTTTGGGATGAGTAGTTGGATATTTCAGACTTTTCTGAGCTAAGGTTTCTTAGTATTTCGTAGGTGAATGTTGTCTGAAACTTATGATTTAGGATATGTAAATTACTATTTCGGGCTTTTCTGAGTTGGATTTCTTAGTCTTTCATAGGTGTGTGGTGTCTGAAACCTATGATTTGGGATGAGTGGTTTGCTTTTTTGGACTTTTCTGAGCTGGATTTCTGAGCCTTTCCTAGGTGTGTGTTGACTGAAACCTATGATTTGGGATGTGTAGTTTGCTATTTTGACTTTTCTGAGCTAGGTTTCTTAGCCTTTCATAGGTAAGTGTTGTCAGAAAATTATGATTTGGGATATGTAGTTTTGCTATTTCAGGCTTTTCTGAGCTAAGGTTTCCTAGTATTTCGTAGGTTAATGTTGTCTGAAACCAATAGTTTGGGATGAGTAGTTTGCTATTTTGACCTTTCTGAGCTAGGTTTCTTAGTCTTTCGTTGGTGTGTGTTGACTGAAACCTATGATTTGGGATATGTAGTTTGCTATTTTTGACTTTTCTGAGCTGGATTTATTAGCCTTTCATAGGTGTGTGTTGACTGAAACCTATGATTGGGATGAGTGGTTTGCTATTTTTTGTCTTTTCTGAGCTAGATTTCTTAGCCTTTCATAGGTATGTGTTGTCAGAAAATTAAGATTTGGGATGTGTAGTTTGCTATTTGGACTTTTCAGAGCTATGATTCTTAGTCCATCATAGGCGTTTGTTGTCTGAAACTTCTAGTTTTGGGACGAGTAGTTTTGCTATTTCAGGCTTTTCTGAGCTAAGGTTTCTTAGTCTTTCATAGGTGAATGTTGTCTGAAACCTATGATTTGGGATATGTTAATTACTATTTCGGGCTTTTCTAAGCTAGATTTCTTAGTCTTTCGTTGGTGTGTGTTGTCTGAAGCCTATGATTTGGGATGGGTGGATTGCTACTTTTGACTTTTCTGAGCTGGATTTTTAGCCTTTCATAGGTGTTTGTTGTCTGAAACCTATAGTTTGGGATGACTAGTTTGCTATTTTTGACTTTTCTGAGCTAGGTTTCTTAGCCGTTCATAGGTGAGTGTTGTCTGAAACCTATGATTTGGGAATATGTAAATTACTATTTCGGGCTTTTCTGAGTTGGATTTCTTAGTCTTTCATAGGTATGTGTTGTCTGAAACCTATGATTTGGGATGTGTGGGTTGCTATTTTTTTACTTTTCCGAGCTGGATTTCTTAGCCGTTCATAGGTGAGTGCTGTCTGAAACTTATGATTTGGGATGGTTAATTTGCTATTTCCGGCTTTTATTAGCTAGGTTTCTTAGCCTTTCATAGGAGTGTGTTGTCAGAAAATTATGATTTGGGATGTGTAGTTTGCTATTTGGACTTTTCAGAGCTAGGATTCTTAGTCCATCATAGGTGTTTGTTGTCTGAAAACCAATAGTTTGGGATGAGTAGTTTGCTATTTCAGGCTTTTCGGAGCTAGATTTCTTAGCCTTTCATTGGTGTATGCTTTCAGAAAATTATGATTTGGGATATGTAAATTACTATTTCGGACTTTTCTGAGTTGGACACTTCTAAATTTTTCCGTAGAAGATAGGAAAAGTTATACTATGATTATGATTATTTTCCATGAAGATAAAAAGTTTCACTTTAATTCTAAATTTTCTTAAATTCAATTCCGACCTTTCTCAAAGAGATGAAAAAAATTAAAGTCTGTTCCAAATATTTTCCCGGAAGAAGAAAAGTTCAACTTCGATTCTGAATTTTCTCAATGAAAATGAATAAGTTATTGATCAAATCTATTTTCCCAAATAATATAAAAATTTCCACTTCAGTTCAGATTTTTTTCTCAAAGGGATGAAGAAATTTAAAGTTCTGTTCCAAATTTTTCATAGAAGATAGGAAAAGTTATACTTTGAACGTGAATATTCGAGTTCTATTCTGAATTTTACCAAAGAACACAATTCAATTCTAATTTCCCTAATAAAAAATTTAAAGTTCAATTCTAAATTTTTCGGTGGAAGATAGAAAAAGTAATACCATACGTGTGAATATTTTCCCGGAAGATAAAAAGTTCTAGTTCAATTTAAAATTTTCTCAACGAAGTGAAGAAGAATTCAAGTTCTCTTCTGAATTTTACCAAAGAACACAATTCAATTCTAATTTCACAGAGAAATATAAAAATCTTCCACTTCAGTTCCTTATTTCCCAAAGACATAAAGAAATTTAAAGTTCAATTCTAAATTTTTCGGTGGAAGATAGAAAAAGTATACCATACTTGTGAAATATTTTCATGGAAGATAAAAAGTTCTAGTTCAATTTAACGCGCGTACGCGCGCGTACGTAGGCTAACCTAGCCTAACCTAACTTAACCTAACCTAACTTAATCTAACCTAAACTTAATCTAACTTAACCTAATCATACACCTAACTTTTTGCATGTCTCTCACCTAACCTAAGCTAACCTAAGTGAAGCGTACATAGGCTAACCTAACCTAACCTAATCTAACCTAACTTAATCTAGTCTAACCTAACCATACTCGCTGGAAAAGGTTAGGTTAACTTATCATGAGCACTCATGATAAGTTAACCTACCCTAACCTAACTTAAACATGTAAAAATGTTTCTATTTATTTATTAATATTTATTTATACCTAACCTAACCTATTGTTTTGAAGGTTAGATGAACAAGTTTGAACGATTGTCTTTAATAATAGAACGACTCACTCATTTTCTAATTTAAAAATTTGATGGGTAAATCCATAAGACAAAGGAGCTAAATTTAATTTAAAATTAGAAAAGAACTTTGAATTTTTCGTCTCTTTGAGAAAAAAAAACCAGAACTGAAGTGGAGCCTTTTTGTTTTCTTGGAAAAATTAGAAGAGAACTTTGAATTTTTTATGTCTTTGAGGAATTAAGAACTGAAGTGGAAGCTTTTTTTTTTTTCATTTTCATTGGTAAAATTCAGAATTGAGCTAACTTTTTCCACTTCTTTAAGAAAATTCAGAAGTGAACTTGAACATTTTGCACTTCTTCGAGAAAACTCAGAATTAAAGTGATGCTTCTTATCTTCATGTCGAATATTCAAATCAATGTATAACTTTTTCTATCTTCTATGAAAAATTTGGAACAGAACTTTTTTTTCATCTCTTTGCAAAAAATCGGTAGTGAACTTAAGAAAATTAGAATTAAAGTGAAACTTTTTATCTTCACTGGAAAATAATCACAATCATAGTATAATTTTCCTATCTTCTACAGAAAAATTTAGAACTGAACTTTAAATTTTTTATGTCTTTGAGAAATTAAGAACTGAAGTGGAAGGTTTTTCATTTTCATTGGTAAAATTCAGAATTGAGTTAACTTTTTTCTCTTCTTTAGAAAAATCAGAACTGAATTTAAGAAAATTATAAATAAAGTGAAACTTTTGATCTTCATGGAAAACAATCGCAGTCATAGTATTACTTTTTCTATCTTCCATCTAAAAATTTAGAATAGAACTTTAAATTTCTTTATTTCTTTGGGGAACTTAAAACTGAAGTGGAAGATTTTTATTTTCTCTGAGAAATTAGAATTGAAGTGTGTTCTTTGGTAAAGTTCAGAAGAGAACTTGAACTTTTCTTCACTTCGTTGAGAAAATTTTAAATTGAACTAGAAATTTTTATCTTCTGGGAAAATATTCACAAGTATGGTATTACTTTTTCTATCCTCCACCGAAAATTTAGAATTGAACTTTAAGTTTCTTTATGTCTTTTGTGAAATAAAGAACTGAAGTGGAAGATTTTTGTTTTCTCTGGAGAAATTAGAATTGCAGTGTGTTCTTTGGTAAAGTTCAGAAGAGAACTTGAACTTTCCTTGACTTCGTTGAGAAAATTTCAAATTGAACTAGAACTTTTTTATCTTCCGTGAAAATATTCACAAGTATGGTATTACTTTTTCTATCTTCCACCGAAAAATTAGAATTGAACTTTAAATTTCTTTATGTCTTTGTGAAATAAAGAACTGAAGTGGAAGATTTTTGTTTTTCTCTGGAGAAATTAGAATTGAAGCGTGTTCTTTGGTAAAGTTCAGAAGAGAACTTGAACTTTTCTTCACTTCTTTGAGAAAATTTTAAATTGAACTAGAACTTTTTATCTTCCGGGAAAATATTCACACGTATGGTATTACTTTTTCTATCTTCCACCGAAAAATTTAGAATTGAACTTTAAATTTCTTTATGTCTTTGTGAAATAAAGAACTGAAGTGGAAGATTTTTATTTTCTCTGGAGAAATTAGAATTGAATTGTGTTCTTTGGTAAAATTCCAAAGAGAACTTGAACTTTTTTATCTTCAGTGAAAAATTTGGAACAGTATTTTAAATTTTTCATCTCTTCGAGTCAGATCTGAACTAAAGTGGAAAATTTTTATATTATTTGGAAAAATAGAAATGATCAATGACTAATATCTTTTTCATTGAGAAAATTCAGAAGAGAACTTGAACTTTCCTTCACTTCGTTGAGAAAATTTTAAATTGAACTAGAACTTTTTATCTTCCATGAAAATATTTCACAAGTATGGTATTACTTTTTCTATCTTCCACCGAAAAATTTAGAATTGAACTGTAAATTTCTTTATGTCTTTGGGAAATAAGGAACTGAAGTGGAAGATTTTTTATTTTCTCTGTGAAATTAGAATTGAATTGTGTTCTTTGGTAAAATTCAGAAGAGAACTTGAATTCTTCTTCACTTCGTTTGAGAAAATTTTAAATTGAACTAGAACTTTTTATCTTCCGGGAAAATATTCACACGTATGGTATTACTTTTTCTATCTTCCACCGAAAAATTTAGAATTGAACTTTAAATTTTTTATTGGGGAAATTAGAATTGAATTGTGTTCTTTGGCAAAATTCAGAATAGAACTCGAATATTCACGTTCAAAGTATAACTTTTCCTATCTTCTATGAAAAATTTGGAACAGAACTTTAAATTTCTTCATCTCTTTGAGAAAAAAATCTGAACTGAAGTGGAAATTTTTATATTATTTTGGGAAAATAGATTTGATCAATAACTTATTTCATTTTCATTGAGAAAATTCAGAATCGAAGTTGAACTTTTCTTCTTCCGGGAAAATATTTGGAACAGAACTTTTAATTTTTTTCATCTCTTTGAGAAAGGTCGGAATTGAATTTAAGAAAATTTAGAATTAAAGTGAAACTTTTTATCTTCATGAAAATAATCATAATCATAGTATAACTTCTCATATCTTCTACGGAAAAATTTAGAAGTGTCCAACTCAGAAAAGTCCGAAATAGTAATTTACATATCCCAAATCATAATTTTCTGAAAGCATACACCAATGAAAGGCTAAGAAATCTAGCTCCGAAAAGCCTGAAATAGCAAACTACTCATCCCAAACTATTGGTTTCAGACAACAAACACCTATGATGGACTAAGAATCCTAGCTCTGAAAAGTCCAAATAGCAAACTACACATCCCAAATCTTATTTTTCTGACAACACATACCTATGAAAGGCTAAGAAATCCAGCTCAGAAAAGACAAAAATAGCAAACCACTCATCCCAATGATAGGTTTCAGTCAACACACACCTATGAAAGGCTAATAAATCCAGCTCAGAAAAGTCAAAAATAGCAAACACATATCCCAAATCATAGGTTTCAGTCAACACACACCAACGAAAGACTAAGAAACCTAGCTCAGAAAGGTCAAAAATAGCAAACTACTCATCCCAAACTATTGGTTTCAGACAACATTCACCTACGAAATACTAGGAAACCTTAGCTCAGAAAAGCCTGAAATAGCAAACTACATATGCCAAATCATAATTTTCTGACAACACTTACCTATGAAAGGCTAAGAAACCTAGCTCAGAAAAGTCAAAATAGCAAACTACACATCCCAAATTATAGGTTTCAGTCAACACACACCTAGGAAAGGCTCAGAAATCCAGCTCAGAAAAGTCCAAAAAGCAAACCACTCATCCCAAATCATAGGTTTCAGACACCACACACCTATGAAAGACTAAGAAATCCAACTCAGAAAAGCCCGAAATAGTAATATACATATCCCAAATCATAAGTTTCAGACAACATTCACCTACGAAATACTAAGAAACCTTAGCTCAGAAAAGTCTGAAATATCCAACTACTCATCCCAAACTCGAAGTTTCAGACAACAAACACCTATGAGTGACTAAGAATCCTAGCTCTGAAAAGTCCAAAAAGCAAACTACACCTCCCAAATCATAATTTTCTGAAAGCACACACCTATGAAAGGCTAAGAATCTAGCTCAGAAAAGTCAAAAATAGCAAATTAAACATCCCAAATCATAGGTTTTCAGTCACACACACGCCTACGAAAGGCTAAGAAATCCAGCTCAGAAAAGTCAAAAAATAGCAACCCACACATCCCAAATCATAGGTTTCAGACACCACACACCTACGAAAGACTAAGAAATCTGGTTATGAAAAGTCGGAAATAGCAAATTACATGTCCCAAATCATAAGTTTCAGTCAACACACACCTACGAAAGGCTAAGAAACCTAGCTCATAAAAGCCTGAAATAGCAAACTACTCATCCCAAACTATTGGTTTCAGACAACATTCACCTACGAAATACTAGGAAACCTTAGCTCAGAAAAGCCTGAAATAGCAAACTACACATCCCAAATCATAATTTTCTGACAACACACACCTATGAAAGGCTAAGAAACCTAGCTCAGAAAAGTCAAAAATAGCAAATTACCCATCCCCAATCATAGGTTTCAGACAACACTCACCTATGAACGGCTAAGAAATCCAGCTCTGAAAAGTCCAAAAAGCAAACCACTCATCCCAAATCATAGGTTTCAGTCAACACATCCCTACGAAAGGCTATGAAATCCAGCTCAGAAAAGTCAAAAAATAGCAATCCACACAATCCAAATCATAGGTTTCAGACAACACACACCTACGAAAGACTAAGAAATCTGGCTATGAAAAGTCAAAAAAAAGCGACCCACACAATCCAAATCATAGGTTTCAGACAACACACACACCTACGAAATACTAAGAAATCTGGCTATGAAAAGCCTGAAATAGCAAACTACTCATCCCAAACTATAGGCTTCAGACAACAAACACCTATGAGGGACTAAGAATCCTAGCTCTGAAAAGTCCAAAATGCAAACTACAAATCCCATCAAAAATTGCAATCCATCCATCCCAAATCATAGGTTTCAGACACACACACCAACGAAAGACTAAGAAATCTAGCTCAGAAAAGTCTGAAATAGTAATTTACATATCCCAAATCATAAGTTTCAGACAATACACATCAACGAAAGACGGGGCTCGGGGAGAGCCTTTGAGGGTCTGTGGGACCCTTGAGGGCCGGGTGGTCCTTTGGGAGCTTGGGGGGACCTTTGAGGACCGGGCGCTTCCTTCGGGGTTGGGGTGGGGGGATCGGAACCCTTTGGGGTTGGGGTAGAGGACCTCACGACACTGTTCAAATGGAACTTGTGTATTATAACGACCTCAGAGTTTCACCCTCAAATCCTCTTCTAAAATCTCTTCAAAAATCATCTTTTAAAATGTCTCTAACTGTTTCGCCGAAGTAATTCCCTAAAATAATAATTTGTTCTGAAAAGATATAATAAAGCCTTAAAGAAGTATTAAAATGGTGGCTCAGGAGCCTTTGGGGCGCCGGGGGCCCTTTGGAATCCGGAGAACCTTTGAGGACCGGTGGGTTCCTTCGGGGTTGGGGTGGGGGATCGGAACCCTTTGGGGTTGTGGTAGGGGACCTCACAACACTGTTCAAATGGAACTTGTGTATTATAACGACCACACTCAAAAACCTCTTCTAAAATCATCTTTTAAATCATCTTTTAAAATGTCTCTAACTGTTTTTTCGCCGAAATAATTCCGTAACCCGTCTAAACGGTTTCGCCCAAATAATCCCCTAAAAGTAATTTCTGTGTGTGTTCCTTTTGTTTTTTGGCATCCCTGCGCTGACACATTTCAAATTTCTAGGAAACCCTTTCCTACGTTAATCTCTTCATCTCATAAATGTTCCTAGCTACACTATTAAGGTTTCGTTAGAATATCAATTTATCTCTCCGACTTAAAGCTCAGTGAAGCCGTATTTAAAAATAGAATTTCTATCTCTTTAGACTCCCGCATAATTCCAAGATAACAAGTGATGTCATTTATAATCCCTGACACTAAAGATCAATGAAGCCCTATTTAAAAATAGAATATTAATTTTTTTCTCTGACCTAAAGAACGTTTATCCCTCAGACCTAAGATTAAAGAAGCCATAATGTTTCTTAATTCCCCCTTTCGTGAATCAATACATTCCCCTAGCGATTATGTAAATCAATTTCTCAGGTTAGGTTCGCCTAAAGATCAAAGAAGCCATGTTTGTTTCTTAATTCCCCCTTTCGTAAATCAATACATTCTCCCCCACCGATTATGTAAATAAATTTCTCAGGTTAGGTTCGCCTAAAGATCAAAGAAGCCATGTTTGTTTCTTTAATTCCCCCTTCGTGAATCAATAATTTCCCCACCGATTATGTAAATCAAGTTCTCAGGTTAGGTTAGCCTAAAGATCAAAGAAGCCATGATTGTTTTCTTAATTCCCCCTTTCGTAAATCAATACATTCTCCCCCACCGATTATGTAAATCAATTTCTCAGGTTAGGTTAGCCAAACAATCTCATAACATTCGTGTTGAGCATGTACATTCTCACTGACAATGAACCATAAAACAGGAACATAAATTGCTGTTGACATCCATAAATGTGAGAAAGTTCCTGTTTTTTTTTTTCATTCTCATTGACAACGAACATACATAAAACAGACATAAATTGCTGTTGACATCCATAAATGTGAGAAAGTTCCTGTTTTTTTCATTCTCACTGACAAAAACCATAAAACAGGAACATAAATTGCTGTTGACATCCATAAATGTGAGAAAGTTTCCTTTTTTTTCATTCTCACTGACAAAAACCATAAAACAGACAGGAATTGCTGTTGACATCCATGAAAAACATCAAATAATTGACCAACACCTATAACCATCCAAGAAAACAACCATCAAAGTGAGAAAATTCATGTTTTTTTAAGTGAGAAAACTTCCTGTTTTTTCATTCTCACTGACAAAAACCATAAACCACGTGGTTCGTTCCGGAGTCGGACCCCCCTTTCTACTTACATTTACGAAAAACCTTGTTTTCCTATAAGTCCATGTTAATTTTTCCCACCACAACCCCCCTTTAACGTTGTCTGATCGGGCTAAAGCTTTCCTGGGGCCTGGGAGCTTATCCTCAAAATTTCAGCTCAATCCGATCCTTCCTTCCTATTTTCCAAAAACCAAATATCAAGTTTTGTGGGGATTTGCTTGCGTCAAAAATACATGCGACAGACTAAAATAATATAACAAGTGTCTCTGTGGTACAATGGTCGCTGTTCCTGACTGTGAGGCGGATGATCCAGGTTCAATTCCCTGTCAGAGAAAATTTTTTATATACTGAATTTAAAGTTCAAAAAAGAAACTCAGTTTCTTTTTTAAATTATTTGAAAAAAACTACGTTTTCTAAAGAGTTAAATAAGCAATAAACTGTACAAAAACGTGCAGAAATTATTTGAAAAAAACTACGTTTTCTAAAAAGTTAAAGAGGCTGAGTCACAAGTTCGAACCTTAAAACGTACAGGGATGAAGAGGTGCAGTTGGGGGGCTGCCGCCCCCCAAACCCCCGCTTCCGTATATGAAAGGGGCTGTGCCCTCCTCAACGCCTCGCTCTTTACGCTAAAGTTTTTATTGTTAAAAAAAAGAGTTGTAAGAAAGTCAACACAAAACTGCACCTCCTAATCCCTGTACGTTTTAAGGTTCGAACATGTGACTCAGCCTCTTTAACTCTTTAGAAAACGTAGTTTTTTTCAAATAATTTGGACAAAGGTCGACTACACTGGGTGAATTGAACTTTACTCTGTCAGATTTTAATAAATTATCATTGATAGAGTTCAGCCCAAATTCGCCTGTATCCCGATTCAAAGCAATATTCTTGTCTTGAATAAGATTTTCTTTATTTCAAGAGTTTCACGAAAATTTTGCTTTAAACGCCGATCCCTAGAAATCAAAGAGACATTCTCAAACAAAATAAAATGGTCTGGAAAATTGAAAATAGGTTCTGAAAGGGCTGAAGTAAAATCTTCAGACTTAGAATCTTGCTTTAAAGTCGAAGAAATAGAATCTTTATGTTGTAATAATCTCATTTCCAAACTCTGGTTAATACGTCCCACATATGAGCTTCCGCAAGTACATGGGATCTGATAAACCCCACTTTGTTGCCCCAATGAAATTAGATCCTTCCCAGAATTTAGAAAACTACCCAAAGTATTATCACTCTTTAAAGCTACCCTTAGACCATTGCTTTGTAAAATTCTTTTAAGTTTTTCACTTAGCCCGGGTACATATGGTAAGGAACAAAAAACATCCTTCTCCCGAGTTGTCTCCAAGACTTCCTTAGACATTTCTAGAAACCATTTTCTTCTCTTTGAAAAGTCTGGTTAATTAACCACTCTGGATACATGTTGTTTATTAGTATTTTCCTTAGAAAAGACAACTCCTCCTAAAAAAATGTTGGAGAGCAAATACTGAAGATCCGGTCAGTTAAAGAAATGATCAAACCAATTTTTACTTGGCGAGCGTGACCGGAACTATAAGACAAAAATCTATTGTTATTTGTCCGTTTTCTGTAAATTTTAAAATCCAGACTATTTTGATTTTTCAAAAGAAGAACATCAAGAAAAGGAAGTTTCCCATTCTCTTCCAATTCAACAGTAAACTTTAAATCCCCCCCCCAAACAATTAAGATGTTCCAAAAATCCTTTAATTCCTCCTCCCCATAATCCCATACTGAAATAATGTCATGCATATACCGGCCCCAGAAAATATGTTTTTAAAAAATATGAATCTAACGCAATTGTTTCAATATTCTCCACAAAAATATTAGCTAACAAAGGGGATAAAGGGGCCCCCATAGGTAAAACGATTTATTTGTTCGAAATTCTCCCCTCTGAATTGAAAAAATAAATTATTGCCTTACTAAATGCATAATTACAGAAACTTCCAAATCTGTTTTGCCACTAATCAAGTCCAAATTTCTTAACAGCTTTCCTTCTAGAAGAGTTTCGGCTGCTTCTACATCAATATTTGTGTACATTGATACAATGTAGAAGCTTGAAAGCAAAGAACTCGATAAAATTTCTACTTTTTTCAGTTTTTCAACCACATTCGAAGAATTCTTAATATACGAAATTTGTGTAGACAAAAGTGGTTTACAGAATGACACTAACCACTTGCTCAAAACACTTGTTGTTGACCTTGTACTTGACACAATTGGTCGTGGTGGTAGGTTAGGCTTATGAATTTTGGGAAGTCCATATAATTTAGGGCACAAGGACCAACCTACCACTACGACCAATTTGAATGAGCCCTTTTCGAAGTTTCTACGACAACTTTTTTGATACAAAGTGCCCTGGTCTAAAGGAAAAAAAAAAATAAATAATAAGTAATACATTGTGACCCATCGTTCTTATATGCCCCGGGGCATAACTTAAAACCCTTGCCCTGAGGGCTGTGGGGGAGTGTCCTCCTCAAAAACATAATTTCTATCTGGAAATCAACTACGCTGAACAAAATGGTTTTTTTAAAATTTTGATTGAATGTGTTTGGGGACATGGTGGGCGTGGAAGGGGGTGTTAGCTGCCTTCCAATCACTTTCGACTATTAAAACGGGCACTGGCCATTCCAATTTTCAATCGAATGAGCTCTTTTCGAAGTTTCTACGACAACTCCTTCGATACGAAGTGCCCTGGTATGGAAAAAATAATAATAATACTTTGTGCCAATATCGTTCTTTACTTAGGCGTCGCGATTGCGCTGCCTATGATACCAGACAAATCAGAGGCAACACTGTAGCGTTGCCTATAGTAAAGGCCATACGGCTCCAATGTTTTATTATTTATTTATTTTTTTTCCCAGAGGCACTTCATATGAAAGGGGTCGGCGTAGAAACTTCAAAGGGGGCTCATTCGATTGGAAATCGAGAGTTCTAGTGCCCTTTTTAATGGTCGAAAATGATTGGAGAGAAACTAGCCCCCCCCACGCCCACCATTCCCCCAAACACATCCAATCAAAATTTTGAAATACCCATTTTGTTCAGCGTAGTTGATTTCCAGATAGAAAATATATTTTTGAGGACACTCCCCCACAACCCTCGGGGCAAGGGTTTTAAGTTATGCCCTGGGGGCATATGAGGTTTTTATAGAAGGCGTTGTCGCAGAAACTTCAAAACAGGCTCATTCCATCGGAAATTCAAAGGGCTAGTGCCCTTTTTAATAGTCGAAAGTGATTGGAGGGCAACAAGCCCCCCCCCCCCCCCTACGCTCATCATTTCCCCAAACACATCCAATCAAAATTTTGAGATACCCATTTTGTTCAGCGTAGTTGATTTCCAGATAGAAAATATGTTTTTGAGGAGGACACTCCCCCACAACCCTCAGGGCAAGGGTTTTAAGTTATGCCCTGGGGGCATATAAGGTTTTCATAGAAGGCGTTGTCGTAGAAACTTCAAAAAAGGCTCATTTGATTGGAAATTCGAAGGGATAGTGCCCTTTTTAATAGTCAAAAGTGATTGGAGGGCAACTAGCCCCCCCCCCATGCCCATCATTCCCCCAAACACATCCAATCAAAATTTTGAGATAGCCATTTTGTTCAGCGTAGTTGATGTCTAGATAGAAAATATGTTTTTGAGGAGGACACTCCCCCACAACCCTCAGGGCAAGGGTTTTAAGTTATACCCTGGGACATGTTTTTATAGAAAGCTGTGTCGTAGAAACTTCAAAAAAGGCTCATTCGATCGGAAATTCAGAGGGCTAGTGCTCTTTTTAATAGTCGAAAGTGATTTGAGGGCAATTAACCCCTCTCTCACGCCCACCTTTTCCCCAAACACATCCAATCAAAATTTTGAGACATCCATTTTATTAAACGTAGTTTTAAGTTCTGGAAATCAGGTCTTTTTACTGTTAAAGAATAAACAAAACCCCGAACGAACAGAAATTAAAATTAACTATCTTACAAACAGAAAGATAACCGGTGCAAACATAAATAAATGAATAAATCTTATATAGCTTCAATATTTTTTTTATTATTTTCCCCCCAGAGGTGGTTTATATGCAAGGCTAAAAATACCATTCTGTTAAAAATAGTTGAAGGGTTAAGTAACAAAACTCTGGCGTCGACAAAACCCCCCAGGGCAGGAAGGGATTCTCGTATAAACTTCAGAGAGGGCTCATTTGATTGGAAATTGGAAGTTCTAGTCCAGCTCTTAAGAACCAAAAGTGATCGAAGGGCCCCCCAGTGATCGAAGAAACAGAGAGTGTAAGGCAGTGGCGGATCCAGGGGAGGGGAGAGGGGGGCGCCCCCCTAACAAAGTCTAAAGTAATGTAATTTACTTAATTAACACAAGATTGCGTTAATTAAACTTGGTCCTAACGCAAGTTTATCGGATCAACCTATTTTGCGCCCCCCCCCTAAACAATCCTGGATCCGCCCCTGGTGTAAGGGTACTATAAATTTTAATTTGTAATTCAATGAACCCCGTTCCAAAGTTCATGCGACCACTTCTTCCACATAAAGTGCCCCTGGAAAAATAAATAAGTATTAATTCATTGAACCCTTTTGGCTATTTACTTAAGTAACGCTATAGCATTGCTTCTGACCTAAAAAGTTGAGTAGAAATTTCAGCTTCCATTTTTATGAATATCCGAAATTATATGAGGGGAATATATTTGGGGGAGCATATTCCACGGCTGGTAAATTTCTGCTGGGTGGAATTTAACGCAGGGGAATTATCAGCAGGAAAAGAAAATTTTCTTGGAGGGGAAGGGGAATTTTCCAGGGGTGGGTTTTCTAAATGTGAATTATTCAGAGGGGGGACAACTAAACCCATTCGATAATATTCTAAATTTTACATCTGAAAGTAACGGGAATAAAGAATCAACGGAAATGTCAGAGATAGCACTTCAGGTTTCTTTATACGATTTTGTTCGTGTCTTTTGAAAAGAGACATGTTCAAAAGACAAATGATTTTCATTTGTATTACTTTCTCTGTGGCTGCTCAATTATGCATGTGACGGGGGAGACTTCCCTCCACCGCTGACTACGCTAAGGTTTCAGTTTTTATCTCAAGGCTTAAAAATGAACGCAATGCGATAAAAGTATAGCTCAAAATAAAATATATAGAATAAAATATGCACATAGCACGGAACAATTAATCAAAATTGCATATTATGAGTTGAGGCTCACCCAAATGATAGGCCAGGGGGCTCACCATTCCACAATCTATGAAATCAATCCTGCAATAACTGAAAATATAAAGTATTTTTGAGTATTTAACGTCTTCCACAACTCAAACGGTCCAACATTCTACAGCCCAATGCGTCTGTCTAATCTCCTAAATCGGGAACGGAGGAGATAGGTGAAGTTCCGTCCCATATTGGATGAGTCTCCAACCTCATCCTCCCCCTCTCCTACTGTCTACGCTAAAGTTTTCTTCTTTATGCCAACTACGCCACCCCCACCCCAAACATTTTAATAAGATAAAGTTTTGTATGGGAAGAACATTTAGTAAATCTATTATAATTATCCAATTATAAGGTTGAAATACATACTGTAATAGATGCAAAATTGTTTTGGCACACAAAATCCTATTAAGGTCAATTCCAAACAGTCGTGATCCCTTTGCGTCAGCAAGTGAAATGGTAAAAAACACCCATATTGGAGCTACTTTTTCAGTCCATTCATTGTTGTCAATCGCTGTCCACAAGTTATGCAAGCTGTCTATTGTTCATATATGAGGTTTTTTATCAAAGAAGTAATCGTATAGACGTTGAAAAAAGCCTCATTCGATTTTATTTGAAAGTTCTAGATCCGTTTTTTAAAGTCAAGAATAATCGGACAGTAAGCAACTCCCCACCCCCATGCCATAAATACTTGAAACTTTTTGCAATCAAAAACGAACAAAAATTAATTAAAAAAAAATTTCCGAAAAACAAGTTTTTCAAAGAAAAGTAAAGGTCATTTTAAACTTAAGATCAGGAGATACAAATACCTGTTAAAATTCAAACTCAAAACGACCAGAAATTACTATTAAAGAATAAATGAAACCCAAAATGAACAGAAATTAAATAAAAAATCATAGCAAAAAACATATAACAAGTAATAATATAAATGAATAAATAGATCTTAAAGTGAGTAATGCTTAGATTGAATATGAAAATCAAGCTTAAAACGTAAAAATATATTTTGCTATTAAAGTATAAATGAAACTTAAAACGAACAGAAATTAAATAAACAATCAATGCGAACAAACATACAATATATATATTAATGTAAATGAATAAATAAATCTTAAAACGAGTGAAACTTAAATTGAATATGCAAATCAAGCTTGAATCGAATAAAAATAACTACAAACAAGAGTTTGGGTATCGTCTCGCTGCAGAAGCCTAAAACCTATTGGCTTCTTTACTGAAATCATTTACTGAAATTCTTTACTGAATCATTGTCGCTTTACTGAAAACGGATTATATCACAAATGTTTTCTTTTGTACTTAATATTGAAAATAAATATTAAAATTACAGTAAAATTTTGAACTGATGAGGTTTCAGCAATTAATATCATTATACATCAGATATTCAGTTTAATTTATTAGTTCTTTCCAAGATTGGTCAAGACAAATATAGTTTCACTGCAAACAAAATTTGGATACTGTCCCCTTCTTTAACTGTAAAAGCCTAAAGCCTTCTGCGTCATTGGCGCTTCACTGAAAACGAATTACTCGTATGTTACATATTTATTCTTTTCCAGTTCTTACAGCATTGAAATTGAAAATCAAAATTACAGTGAAAAAAAAAATCTTGAATTGATGGATCTTTCAACAATTAATATCATTATATATTTAATATTCAATTTGATTTTGTTTATACTTTCTAAGACTGTTCAAGACTCATATAGTTTTCAGTAAGGCACCAATGACGCAGTAGGTTTTAGGCTTCTGCAGTGAGGTGATACCCAAACTCTTGTTTGTAGTTATCTTTATTCGATTGAAACTTGATCTGCATATTCAATTTAAGTTTCACTCGTTTTAAGATTTATTTATTCATTTACATTAATGTATATTGTATGTTTGTTCGCATTGATTGTTTATTTAATTTCTGTTCGTTTTAAGTTTCCTTTATACTTTAATACCCCAATTTTTTTTTTGTTTTAAGCTTGATTTTCATATTCAATCTAAGCATTACTCGCTTTAAGATCTATTTATTCATTTGTATTATTACTTGTTGTATGTTTTTTTGCTATGATTGTTTATTTAATTTCTGTTCGTTTTGGGTTTCATTTATTCTTTAATAATATTTTCTGGTCGTTTCGTGTTTGAATTTTAACAGGTATTTGAATCTCCTGAGCTTAAGTTTAAAATGACCTTTACTTTTCTTTGAAAAACTTATTTTTCGGAAAGTTTTTTTTAATTATACATTAAGGTGATTAGTGCTATGTACGAGAATAACACTGCTGCAGATGAAAGTGTGAGCAAAATGAATGAAGTTTTAGAGGTTTTGCTAGTTCAGGGTGCTAGAATAGGTTTGAAAATTAATGTTAAGAAGATTAAGTCACTAAGGCTAGGACTAAGTGAAGATGAAAAGGTGACGTTGGGTAATGATAAGATTGATCAGGTGGGCAGCTTCACTTGCCTTGGTAGTATTATTAGTAAAGATGGTGGGAGCAGTGAAGATGTTAAAAGTAGAATAGCCAAGGCTCAGGGTGTTTTTTCACAGTTAAAAAAGTTCGGAAGAATAGGAAGATAAGTCTGCAATCCAAGATTAGAATATTAGAAGCTACAGTGATGACAGTGGTCAGATATGGCTCTGAGGCATGGGCGCTCAGAAAAGCGGATGAAGATTTGCTAGATGTTTTCCAGAGAAATTGCTTAAGGATGGTTCTGGGTACCCGGCTGACTGACCGTCTTTCAAACAATAGGTTATACGAAAAATGTGGTTCATTACCGCTCTCTAGTTCTATAATGAAAGAAAGGTTGAGGTGGTTAGGGCACGTTGTGCGGATGAAGGATGACAGATTACCGAAGATTTTCGGCCAACCGTCTAGGGCTAAATGGAAAGCAGGTTGTACTCGTCTGGGGTGGGAGGAGGTCATAAAGAAAGATTTAACGGAAATGGGAACTTCGTGGGCGGGTGTAAAAAGGGAGGCTTTGAATAGATTGGGATGGAGGAGGAGCGTGCGTAGCTGTGTTGGCCTCAGGCGGCTTGGTGCTGCGGTGAGTTGTTAGTAGTAGTAGTGTGTGTGTTTGTGTATATTTTTAACTATTACTGGATATGTAATTAACACTGCAGAAACTATTAACGAGTCGGTAAAGTCCGTTACCACTGTCCCACCTGAACATTTTGGCTAGTATGCT
Organism: Artemia sinica; assembly: GCA_027921565.1. Lineage (NCBI taxonomy): Eukaryota > Metazoa > Arthropoda > Branchiopoda > Anostraca > Artemiidae > Artemia > Artemia sinica. The sequence continues at coordinate 34,944,549 of CM051257.1, forward strand.
GCCTCTGCTATTGGATCTTAAGACATATCTCTTTGGAAGTTGAGCAAATCTGTAAATATGCACAATATTTGATACATTTCGTAAGTTTAAGTATTTAACAATAGTTACAAAGGGATGGGAGTTCAATAGAGCTAGACTAATGTCATGTAGAAGGTAAAGGCGTTTCAGTAAAGATTGTTTTTAATGAAAAATATTTTTAATAAAAATAAAATTTTTAATATATAGTAATTCAAACATTTCAGAGTACCATCAAGATGAATGGTTTTCGTAGCCTAGCAGAAGGAGAGGAGGTGGAGTTCGAGTGTCGACCGTCAGGCAAAGGATTAGAGGCTACCATTGTTACTGGTCCTGAGGGAACGGACTGCAAAGGATCTCATAGACGACCACTGTCCAAAAAACGGTTTAGAAAAATTCGGTAAGTGTATATGTCTGGCTTTCAAATCGAATCTAAGATTGGTAGGTACGTCAAAGTCTTGTGGGAGAGTAAGCCAAATTTTACTAGAAATTTTGTTGAGCATTCTTTAACAATTTTTTCTTTTTGAAATATTGCAGCTATAGGTTGCCTAAGTTGTCAAACTTTACAAAATCTTGTTTGCAAGATACACTATACTATACTTCTGTCCAAAGGGCAGTGCATTAGCATTGCCTTAGTGTAGAAACATGGGCCTTCCATGAATTATTTATTTACCCCTCCCTCCACTCCCCAAACCACTTAGTACGGAAGATGTGGACGTAGAAACTTAGGAAGGGAGTAGTATGCTAAGTATGGATTTGCTTGGCTTATGTTCCTTCCTGTGCTATTTGCTTGGCTTATGTTCCTTCCTGTGCTATTTGGGGAGATTACGTTCCTTGGCACCTTTCCAGAGCATGTACTTATGGATTTGCTTGCCTTATATTCCTTCCTGTGCTATTTGCTTGCCTTATGTTCCTTCCTGTGCTATTTGGGGAGATTACGTTCCTTGGTACCTTTCCAGAGCATGTACTTATGGATTTGGGTGAATTATGTTCCTTCCTATGCTATTCTAAGGGTTTATGTTCATTCCTATGCTATTATAAGGGTTTATGTTCCTTCCTATGCTATTCTAAGGGTTTATGTTCCTTCCTATGCTATTCTAAGGGTTTATGTTCATTCCTATGCTATTCTAAGGGTTTATGTTCATTCCTATGCTATTCTAAGGGTTTATGTTCCTTCCTATGCTATTCTAAGGGTTTATGTTCCTTCCTATGCTATTCTAGGAGTTTATGTTCCTTCCTATGCTATTCTAGGAGTTTACGTTCCCTCTCATGCTATTCTATAGTGCTATGTTCCTTCCTATGTTATTCTATGGGACCTCTACACGTGATTAAACACGTTTTGAAACTACATGCTATTTGCTTGCCTTATGTTACCTTAAAAGTTTGACGACTACATTAACGAATACATTCACGCCTACAAGAATATGCGGTTTCACGTGCACATTGCAAAAAAGCGAGCAGTACGAGCGGGGATTCCCCTTGCAAAAAGCGAGATATTTTTTTTGGACAATTGCCTTAACTCGCGAGTAGTTTGATTAAGACTGTAACATGTCTAGAATTGATGCCAATATGCTGTTGAATCATTTACCAAAAAATAACTCTATTTACAAAAAAGGGCTTAGCATTTGCGAATTGAACTCTATGAACGATATTAATTAATGTTTGAATAATAGGAGCGCGAATGATTCTAATTAGTCATTGGATCATATGAAGGTAGAGAAAAAAAGAGATAAGGGATTCGCGAATTGGACTATACAAACGATATTACTTGAATAATAGAGAAAAAACAGAGCTAGATAGTATTTGCGAATTGGATTGTATGAAGGTGGAGAAAAAAAGGGTTAAACTGATTACCAGTTAAGGTAACCCCGAAGGGCTTGTTAACTCAGACAATTTGTTATAAATTTCAGACAACATAAATCTATGAAAATGGTTAATGATGATAGAATGACATTGTGAGTTAACCTAGCTCTACCTCTCCGATGTGTTCTGTATAATACACAAGTGGGTGACCAGCAGAGACATCACCCCCCAAAGGTCCCCTATCCCCAAACTCGAAGGGCGCCCCCTCCCTCCAACTTTTTGCCCCCCCCCCCCCCACCTCCCCATTTTTTTTTGGATTTTTTTTAACATGATATATTTTTTTCAACTTTTTTTTACATGTCTTCGAATGAGATGAAACATACTTAAATTCAGTAGTGTTTTGTCGTGGTTTACCTTGTCACAGTTACATTCTCTTAATTTTTCAAAGTTCATTTTGAATTTCTTTCGTTGAAATGCAAGAGTTGGAATATTTCAGTAGTGTCTTGTTGTGCTTTACCTTGTCACAGTTACATTCTCTTGATTTTTCAAAGTTCATTTTGGATTTCTTTCGTTGAAATGCAAGAGTTGGAATATTTCAGTAGTGTTTTGTTGTGCTTTACCTTGTCACAGTTACATTCTCTTGATTTTTCATAGTTCATTTTGAATTTCTTTCGTGAAATGCAAGAGTTGGAATATTTCAGTAGTGTTTTGTCGTGGTTTACCATGTCACAGTTACATTCTCTTGATTTTTCAAAGTTCATTTTGGATTTCTTTCCTTGAAATGCAAGAGTTGGAATATTTCAGTAGTGTTTTGTCGTGGTTTACCTTGTCACAGTTACATTCTCTTGATTTTTCAAAGTTCATTTTGGATTTCTTTCCTTGAAATGCAAGAGTTGGAATATTTCAGTAGTGTTTTGTCGTGGTTTACCTTGTCACAGTTACATTCTCTTGATTTTTCAAAGTTCATTTTTGGATTTCTTTCGTTGAAATGCAAGAGTTGGAATATTTCAGTAGTGTTTTGTTATGGTTTACCTTGTCACAGTTACATTCTCTTGATTTTTCAAAGTTCATTTTGGATTTGTTTCCTTGAAATGCAAGAGTTGGAATATTTCAGTAGTGTTTTGTCATGGTTTACCTTGTCACAGTTACATTCTCTTGATTTTTCAAACTTCATTTTGGATTTTTACATTCTCTTGATTTTTCAAAGTTCATTTTGAATTTCTTTCGTGAAATGCAAGAGTTGGATTATTTCAGTAGTGTTTTGTCGCGGTTTACCATGTCACAGTTACATTCTCTTGATTTTTCAAAGTTCATTTTGAATTTCTTTCGTGAAATGCAGGAGTTGGAATATTTCAATAGTGTTTTATCGTGGTTTACCTTGTCACAGTTACATTCTCTTGATTTTTCAAAGTTCATTTTGGATTTCTTTCCTTGAAATGCAAGAGTTGGAATATTTCAGTAGTGTTTTGTCGGTGTTTACCTTGTCACAGTTACATTCTCTTGATTTTTCAAAGTTCATTTTGGATTTCTTTCCTTGAAATGCTAGAGTTGGTATATTTCAGTAGTGTTTTGTCGTGGTTTATCTTGTCACAGTTACATTCTCTTGATTTTTCAAAGTTCATTTTGGATTTCTTTCGTTGAAATGCAAGAGTTGGAATATTTCAGTAGTGTTTTGTCGTGGTTTACCTTGTCACAGTTACATTCTCTTGATTTTTCAAAGTTCATTTTGGATTTCTTTCCTTGAAATGCAAGAGTTGGAATATTTCAGTAGTGTTTTGTCGTGGTTTACCTTGTCACAGTTACATTCTCTTGATTTTTCAAAGTTCATTTTGGATTTTTACATTCTCTGATTTTTCAAAGTTCATTTTGAATTTCTTTCGTTGAAATGCAAGAGTTGGAATATTTCAGTAGTGTCTTGTTGTGCTTTACCTTGTCACTGTTACATTCTCTTGATTTTTCAAAGTTCATTTTGAATTTCTTTCGTGAAATGCAAGAGTTGGAATATTTCAGTAGTGTTTTGTCGTGGTTTACCATATCACTGTTACATGCTCTTGATTTTCAAAGTTCATTTTGAATTTCTTTCGTGAAATGCAAGAGTTGGAATATTTCAGTAGTGTTTTATCGTGGTTTACCTTGTCACAGTTACATTCTCTTGATTTTTCAAAGTTCATTTTGGATTTCTTTCCTTGAAATGCAAGAGTTGGAATATTTCAGTAGTGTTTTATCGTGGTTTACCTTGTCACAGCTACATTCTCTTGATTTTTCAAAGTTCATTTTGGATTTCTTTCCTTGAAATGCAAGAGTTGGAATATTTCAGTAGTGTTTTGTCGTGGTTTACCTTGTCACAGTTACATTCTCTTGATTTTTCAAAGTTCATTTTTGGATTTCTATCGTTGAAATGCAAGAGTTGGAATATTTCAGTAGTGTTTTGTTATGGTTTACCTTGTCACAGTTACATTCTCTTGATTTTTCAAAGTTCATTTTGGATTTCTATCGTTGAAATGCAAGAGTTGGAATATTTCAGTAGTGTTTTGTTATGGTTTACCTTGTCACAGTTACATTCTCTTGATTTTCCAAAGTTCATTTTGAATTTCTTTCGTTGAAATGCAAGAGTTGGAATATTTCAGTAGTGTTTTGTCATGGTTTACCTTGTCACAGTTACATTCTCTTGATTTTTCAAAGTTCATTTTTGGATTTCTTTCGTTGAAATGCAAGAGTTGGAATATTTCAGTAGTGTTTTGTTATGGTTTACCTTGTCACAGTTACATTCTCTTGATTTTTCAAAGTTCATTTTGAATTTCTTTCGTTGAAATGCAAGAGTTGGAATATTTCAGTAGTGTCTTGTTGTGCTTTACTTTGTCACAGTTACATTCTCTTGATTTCTCAAAGTTCATTTTGGATTTCTTTCGTTGAAATGCAAGAGTTGGAATATTTCAGTAGTGTTTTGTTGTGCTTTACCTTGTCACAGTTACATTCTCTTGATTTTTCAAAGTTCATTTTGAATTTCTTTCGTGAAATGCAAGAGTTGGAATATTTCAGTAGTGTTTTGTCGTGGTTTACCATGTCACAGTTACATTCTCTTGATTTTTCAAAGTTCATTTTGGATTTCTTTCCTTGAAATGCAAGAGTTGGAATATTTCAGTAGTGTTTTGTCGTGGTTTACCTTGTCACAGTTACATTCTCTTGATTTTTCAAAGTTCATTTTGGATTTCTTTCCTTGAAATGCAAGAGTTGGAATATTTCAGTAGTGTTTTGTCGTGGTTTTCCTTGTCACAGTTACATTCTCTTGATTTTTCAAAGTTCATTTTTGGATTTCTTTCGTTGAAATGCAAGAGTTGGAATATTTCAGTAGTGTTTTTTTATGGTTTACCTTGTCACAGTTACATTCTCTTGATTTTTCAAAGTTCATTTTGGATTTGTTTCCTTGAAATGCAAGAGTTGGAATATTTCAGTAGTGTTTTGTCATGGTTTACCTTGTCACAGTTACATTCTCTTGATTTTTCAAACTTCATTTTGGATTTTTATATTCTCTTGATTTTTCAAAGTTCATTTTGAATTTCTTTCGTGAAATGCAAGAGTTGGATTATTTCAGTAGTGTTTTGTCGCGGTTTACCATGTCACAGTTACATTCTCTTGATTTTTCAAAGTTCATTTTGAATTTCTTTCGTGAAATGCAGGAGTTGGAATATTTCAATAGTGTTTTATCGTGGTTTACCTTGTCAGAGTTACATTCTCTTGATTTTTCAAAGTTCATTTTGGATTTCTTTCCTTGAAATGCAAGAGTTGGAATTTTTCAGTAGTGTTTTGTCGGTGTTTACCTTTTCACAGTTACATTCTCTTGATTTTTCAAAGTTCATTTTGGATTTCTTTCTTTGAAATGTTAGAGTTGGTATATTTTAGTAGTGTTTTGTCGTGGTTTATCTTGTCACAGTTACATTCTCTTGATTTTTGAAAGTTCATTTTTGGATTTCTTTCGTTGAAATGCAAGAGTTCGAATATTTCAGTAGTGTTTTGTTATGGTTTACCTTGTCACAGTTACATTCTCTTGATTTTTCAAAGTTCATTTTGGATTTCTTTCCTTGAAATGCAAGAGTTGGAATATTTCAGTAGTGTTTTGTCGTGGTTTACCTTGTCACAGTTCATCTGATTTCATCTTGATTTTACTCTTGATTTTTCAAAGTTCATTTTGGATTTCTTTCGTTGAAATGCAAGAGTTGGAATATTTCAGTAGTGTTTTGTTGTGCTTTACCTTGTCACTGTTACATTCTCTTGATTTTTCAAAGTTCATTTTGAATTTCTTTCGTTGAAATGCAAGAGTTGGAATATTTCAGTAGTGTCTTGTTGTGCTTTACCTTGTCACTGTTACATTCTCTTGATTTTTCAAGCTCATTTTGAATTTCTTTCGTGAAATGCAAGAGTTGGAATATTTCATAGTGTTTTGTCGTGGTTTACCTATCACTGTTACATGCTCTTGATTTTCAAAGTTCATTTTGAATTTCTTTCGTGAAATGCAAGAGTTGGAATATTTCAGTAGTGTTTTATCGTGGTTTACCTTGTCACAGCTACATTCTCTTGATTTTTCAAAGTTCATTTTGGATTTCTTTCCTTGAAATGCAAGAGTTGGAATATTTCAGTAGTGTTTTGTCGTGGTTTACCTTGTCACAGTTACATTCTCTTGATTTTTCAAAGTTCATTTTTGGATTTCTATCGTTGAAATGCAAGAGTTGGAATATTTCAGTAGTGTTTTGTTATGGTTTACCTTGTCACAGTTACATTCTCTTGATTTTTCAAAGTTCATTTTTGGATTTCTATCGTTGAAATGCAAGAGTTGGAATATTTCAGTAGTGTTTTGTTATGGTTTACCTTATCACAGTTACATTCTCTTGATTTTCCAAAGTTCATTTTGAATTTCTTTCGTTGAAATGCAAGAGTTGGAATATTTCAGTAGTGTTTTGTCATGGTTTACCTTGTCACAGTTACATTCTCTTGATTTTTCAAAGTTCATTTTTGGATTTCTTTCGTTGAAATGCAAGAGTTGGAATATTTCAGTAGTGTTTTGTTATGGTTTACCTTGTCACAGTTACATTCTCTTGATTTGTCAAAGTTCATTTTGAATTTCTTTCGTTGAAACGCAAGAGTTGGAATTTTCAGTAGTGTCTTGTTGTGCTTTATTTTGTCACAGTTACATTCTCTTGATTTTTCAAAGTTCATTTTGGATTTCTTTCGTTGAAATGCAAGAGTTGGAATATTTCAGTAGTGTTTTGTTGTGCTTTACCTTGTCACAGTTATATTCTCTTGATTTTTCAAAGTTCATTTTGAATTTCTTTCGTCAAATGCAAGAGTTGGAATATTTCAGTAGTGTTTTGTCGTGGTTTACCATGTCACAGTTACATTCTCTTGATTTTTCAAAGTTCATTTTGGATTTCTTTCCTTGAAATGCAAGAGTTGGAATATTTCAGTAGTGTTTTGTCGTGGTTTACCTTGTCACAGTTACATTCTCTTGATTTTTCAAAGTTCATTTTGGATTTCTTTCCTTGAAATGCAAGAGTTGGAATATTTCAGTAGTGTTTTGTCGTGGTTTTCCTTGTCACAGTTACATTCTCTTGATTTTTCAAAGTTCATTTTTGGATTTCTTTCGTTGAAATGCAAGAGTTGGAATATTTCAGTAGTGTTTTTTTATGGTTTACCTTGTCACAGTTACATTCTCTTGATTTTTCAAAGTTCATTTTGGATTTGTTTCCTTGAAATGCAAGAGTTGGAATATTTCAGTAGTGTTTTGTCATGGTTTACCTTGTCACAGTTACATTCTCTTGATTTTTCAAACTTCATTTTGGATTTTTACATTCTCTTGATTTTTCAAAGTTCATTTTGAATTTCTTTCGTGAAATGCAAGAGTTGGATTATTTCAGTAGTGTTTTGTCGCGGTTTACCATGTCACAGTTACATTCTCTTGATTTTTCAAAGTTCATTTTGAATTTCTTTCGTGAAATGCAGGAGTTGGAATATTTCAATAGTGTTTTATCGTGGTTTACCTTGTCAGAGTTACATTCTCTTGATTTTTCAAGTTCATTTTGGATTTCTTTCCTTTAAATGCAAGAGTTGGAATTTTTCAGTAGTGTTTTGTCGGTGTTTACCTTTTCACAGTTACATTCTCTTGATTTTTCAAAGTTCATTTTGGATTTCTTTCCTTGAAATGCAAGAGTTGGAATATTTCAGTAGTGTTTTGTCGTGGTTTACCTTGTCACAGTTACATTCTCTTGATTTTTCAAAGTTCATTTTGGATTTCTTTCGTTGAAACGCAAGAGTTCGAATATTTTAGTAGTGTTTTGTTATGGTTTACCTTGTCACAGTTACATTCTCTTGATTTTTCAAAGTTCATTTTGGATTTCTTTCCTTGAAATGCAAGAGTTGGAATATTTCAGTAGTGTTTTGTCGTGGTTTACCTTGTCACAGTTACATTCTCTTGATTTTTCAAAGTTCATTTTGGATTTTTACATTTTCTTGATTTTCAAAGTTCATTTTGAATTTCTTTCGTTGAAATGCAAGAGTTGGAATATTTCAGTAGTGTCTTGTTGTGCTTTACCTTGTCATTGTTACATTCTCTTGATTTTTCAAAGTTCATTTTGAATTTCTTTCGTTGAAATGCAAGAGTTGGAATATTTCAGTAGTGTCTTGTTGTGCTTTATCTTGTCACTGTTACATTCTCTTGATTTTTCTAAGTTCATTTTGAATTTCTTTCGTGAAATGCAAGAGTTGGAATATTTCAGTAGTGTTTTGTCGTGGTTTACCATATCACTGTTACATGCTCTTGATTTTCAAAGTTCATTTTGAATTTCTTTCGCGAAATGCAAGAGTTGGAATATTTCAGTAGTGTTTTATCGTGGTTTACCTTGTCACAGTTACATTCTCTTGATTTTTCAAAGTTCATTTTGGATTTTTTCCTTGAAATGCAAGAGTTGGAATATTTCAGTAGTGTTTTATCGTGGTTACCTTGTCACAGCTACATTCTCTTATTTTTCAAAGTTCATTTTGGATTTCTTTCCTTGAAATGCAAGAGTTGGAATATTTCAGTAGTGTTTTGTCGTGGTTTACCTTGTCACAGTTACATTCTCTTGATTTTTCAAAGTTCATTTTTGGATTTCTATCGTTGAAATGCAAGAGTTGGAATATTTCAGTAGTGTTTTGTTATGGTTTACCTTGTCACAGTTACATTCTCTTGATTTTTCAAAGTTCATTTTTGGATTTCTATCGTTGAAATGCAAGAGTTGGAATATTTCAGTAGTGTTTTGTTATGGTTTACCTTATCACAGTTACATTCTCTTGATTTTTCCAAAGTTCATTTTGAATTTCTTTCGTTGAAATGCAAGAGTTGGAATATTTCAGTAGTGTTTTGTCATGGTTTACCTTGTCACAGTTACATTCTCTTGATTTTTCAAAGTTCATTTTGGATTTCTTTCGTTGAAATGCAAGAGTTGGAATATTTCAGTAGTGTTTTGTTATGGTTTACCTTGTCACAGTTACATTCTCTTGATTAGTCAAAGTTCATTTTGAATTTCTTTCGTTGAAACGCAAGAGTTGGAATATTTCAGTAGTGTCTTGTTGTGCTTTACCTTGTCACAGTTACATTCTCTTGATTTTTCAAAGTTCATTTTGGATTTCTTTCGTGAAATGCAAGAGTAGGAATATTTCAGTAGTGTTTTGTTGTGCGTTTACCTTGTCACAGTTACATTCTCTTGATTTTTCAAACTTCATTTTGAATTTCTTTCTTGAAATGCAAGAGTTGGAATATTTCAGTAGTGTTTTGTCGTGGTTTACCATGTCACAGTTACATTCTCTTGATTTTTCAAAGTTCATTTTGAATTTCTTTCGTTGAAATGCAAGAGTTGGAATATTTCAGTAGTGTTTTGTCATGGTTTACCTTGTCACAGTTACATTCTCTTGATTTTTCATAGTTCATTTTGAATTTCTCTCCTTGAAATGCAAGAGTTGGAATATTTCAGTAGTGTTTTGTCGTGGTTTACCTTGTCACAGTTACATTCTCTTGATTTTTCAAAGTTCATTTTGGATTTTTACATTCTCTTGATTTTTCAAAGTTCATTTTGAATTTCTTTCGTTGAAATACAAGAGTTGGAATATTTCAGTAGTGTCTTTGTTGTGCTTTACCTTGTCACAGTTACATTCTCTTGATTTTTCAAAGTTCATTTTGGATTTCTTTCGTTGAAATGCAAGAGTTGGAATATTTCAGTAGTGTTTTGTTATGGTTTACCTTGTCACAGTTACATTCTCTTGATTTTTCAAAGTTCATTTTGGATTTCTTTCCTTGAAATGCAAGAGTTGGAATATTTCAGTAGTGTTTTGTCATGGTTTACCTTGTCACAGTTACATTCTCTTGATTTTTCAAATTCATTTGGATTTTTACATTCTCTTGATTTTTCAAAGTTCATTTTGAATTTTTTTCGTGAAATGCAAGAGTTGGATTATTTCAGTAGTGTTTTGTCGCGGTTTACCATGTCACAGTTACATTCTCTTGATTTTTCAAAGTTCATTTTGAATTTCTTTCGTGAATGCAAGAGTTGGAATATTTCAATAGTGTTTTATCGTGGTTTACCTTGTCACAGTTACATTCTCTTGATTTTTCAAAGTTCATTTTGGATTTCTTTCCTTGAAATGCAAGAGTTGGAATATTTCAGTAGTGTTTTGTCGGTGTTTACCTTGTCACAGTTACATTCTCTTGATTTTTCAAAGTTCATTTTGGATCTCTTTCCTTGAAATGCAAGAGTTGGTATATTTCAGTAGTGTTTTGTCGTGGTTTACCTTGTCACAGTTACATTCTCTTGATTTTTCAAAGTTCATTTTGGATTTCTTTCCTTGAAATGCAAGAGTTGGAACATTTCAGTAGTGTTTTGTCGTGGTTTACCTTGTCACAGTTACATTCTCTTGATTTTTCAAAGTTTATTTTGGATTTTACATCTCTGATTTTCAAGTTCATTTGATTTCTTCTGAAATGCAAGAGTTGGAATATTTCAGTAGTGTTTTGTCGTGGTTTACCATATCACTGTTACATGCTCTTGATTTTTCAAAGTTCATTTTGAATTTCTTTCGTGAAATGCAAGATTTGGAATATTTCAGTAGTGTTTTATCGTGGTTTACCTTGTCACAGTTACATTCTCTTGATTTTTCAAAGTTCATTTTGGATTTCTTTCCTTGAAATGCAAGAGTTGGAATATTTCAGTAGTGTTTTATCGTGGTTTACCTTGTCACAGCTACATTCTCTTGATTTTTCAAAGTTCATTTTGGATTTCTTTCCTTGAAATGCAAGAGTTGGAATATTTCAGTAGTGTTTTGTCGTGGTTTACCTTGTCACAGTTACATTCTCTTGATTTTTCAAAGTTTATTTTTTATTTCTATCGTTGAAATGCAAGAGTTGGAATATTTCAGTAGTGTTTTGTTATGGTTTACCCTGTCACAGTTACATTCTCTTGATTTTTCAAAGTTCATTTTGGATTTCTTTCCTTGAAATGCAAGAGTTGGAATATTTCAGTAGTGTTTTGTCGTGGTTTACCTTGTCACAGCTACATTCTCTTGATTTTTCAAAGTTCATTTTGGATTTCTTTCCTTGAAATGCAAGAGTTGGAATATTTCAGTAGTGTTTTGTCGTGGTTTACCTTGTCACAGTTACATTCTCTTGATTTTTCAAAGTTCATTTTGGATTTCTTTCGTTGAAATGCAAGAGTTGGAATATTTCAGTAGTGTTTTGTTATGGTTTACCTTGTCACAGTTACATTCTCTTGATTTTTCAAAGTTCATTTTGGATTTGTTTCCTTGAAATGCAAGAGTTGGAATATTTCAGTAGTGTTTTGTCATGGTTTACCTTGTCACAGTTACATTCTCTTGATTTTTCAAACTTCATTTTGGATTTTTACATTCTCTTGGTTTTTCAAAGTTCATTTTGAATTTCTTTCGTGAAATGCAAGAGTTGGATTATTTCAGTAGTGTTTTGTCGCGGTTTACCATGTCACAGTTACATTCTCTTGATTTTTCAAAGTTCATTTTGAATTTCTTTCGTGAAATGCAGGAGTTGGAATATTTCAATAGTGTTTTATCGTGGTTTACCTTGTCAGAGTTACATTCTCTTGATTTTTCAAAGTTCATTTTGGATTTCTTTCCTTGAAATGCAAGAGTTGGAATTTTTCAGTAGTGTTTTGTCGGTGTTTACCTTTTCACAGTTACATTCTCTTGATTTTTCAAAGTTCATTTTGGATTTCTTTCCTTGAAATGCAAGAGTTGGTATATTTCAGTAGTGTTTTGTCGTGGTTTACCTTGTCACAGTTACATTCTCTTGATTTTTCAAAGTTCATTTTTGGATTTCTTTCGTTGAAATGCAAGAGTTCGAATATTTTAGTAGTGTTTTGTTATGGTTTACCTTGTCACAGTTACATTCTCTTGATTTTTCAAAGTTCATTTTGGATTTCTTTCCTTGAAATGCAAGAGTTGGAATATTTCAGTAGTGTTTTGTCGTGGTTTACCTTGTCACAGTTACATTCTCTTGATTTTTCAAAGTTCATTTTGGATTTTTACATTCTCTTGATTTTTCAAAGTTCATTTTGAATTTCTTTCGTTGAAATGCAAGAGTTGGAATATTTCAGTAGTGTCTTGTTGTGCTTTACCTTGTCATTGTTACATTCTCTTGATTTTTCAAAGTTCATTTTGAATTTCTTTCGTTGAAATGCAAGAGTTGGAATATTTCAGTAGTGTCTTGTTGTGCTTTATCTTGTCACTGTTACATTCTCTTGATTTTTCTAAGTTCATTTTGAATTTCTTTCGTGAAATGCGAGAGTTGGAATATTTCAGTAGTGTTTTGTCGTGGTTTACCATATCACTGTTACATGCTCTTGATTTTCAAAGTTCATTTTGAATTTCTTTCGTGAAATGCAAGAGTTGGAATATTTCAGTAGTGTTTTATCGTGGTTTACCTTGTCACAGTTACATTCTCTTGATTTTTCAAAGTTCATTTTGGATTTCTTTCCTTGAAATGCAAGAGTTGGAATATTTCAGTAGTGTTTTATCGTGGTTTACCTTGTCACAGCTACATTCTCTTAATTTTTCAAAGTTCATTTTGGATTTCTTTCCTTGAAATGCAAGAGTTGGAATATTTCAGTAGTGTTTTGTCGTGGTTTACCTTGTCACAGTTACATTCTCTTGATTTTTCAAAGTTCATTTTGGATTTCTATCGTTGAAATGCAAGAGTTGGAATATTTCAGTAGTGTTTTGTCATGGTTTACCTTGTCACAGTTACATTCTCTTGATTTTTCATAGTTCATTTTGTTGCATTTCTGATCGTTTGAAATGCAAGAGTTGGAATATTTCAGTAGTGTTTTGTCGTGGTTTACCTTGTCACAGTTACATTCTCTTGATTTTTCAAAGTTCATTTTGAATTTCTTTCGTTGAAATGCAAGAGTCGGAATATTTCAGTAGTGTTTTGTCATGGTTTACCTTGTCACAGTTACATTCTCTTAATTTTTCAAAGTTCATTTTGGATTTCTTTCGTTGAAATGCAAGAGTTGGACTATTTCAGTAGTGTTTTGTTATGGTTTACCTTGTCACAGTTACATTCTCTTGATTTGTCAAAGTTCATTTTGAATTTCTTTCTTGAAATGCAAGAGTTGGAATATTTCAGTAGTGTTTTGTCGTGGTTTACCATGTCACAGTTACATTCTCTTGATTTTTCAAAGTTCATTTTGAATTTCTTCCGTGAAATGCAAGAATTGGAATATTTCAGTAGTGTTTTGTCATGGTTTACCTTGTCACAGTTACATTCTCTTGATTTTTCATAGTTCATTTTGAATTTCTCTCCTTGAAATGCAAGAGTTGGAATATTTCAGTAGTGTTTTGTCGTGGTTTACCTTGTCACAGTTACATTCTCTTGATTTTTCAAAGTTCATTTTGGATTTTTACATTCTCATGATTTTTCAAAGTTCATTTTGAATTTTTTTCGTGAAATGCAAGAGTTGGATTATTTCAGTAGTGTTTTGTCGCGGTTTACCATGTCACAGTTACATTCTCTTGATTTTTCAAAGTTCATTTTGAATTTCTTTCGTGAAATGCAAGAGTTGGAATATTTCAATAGTGTTTTATCGTGGTTTACCTTGTCACAGTTACATTCTCTTGATTTTTCAAAGTTCATTTTGGATTTCTTTCCTTGAAATGCAAGAGTTGGAATATTTCAGTAGTGTTTTGTCGGTGTTTACCTTGTCACAGTTACATTCTCTTGATTGGATCTCTTTCCTTGAAATGCAAGAGTTGGTATATTTCAGTAGTGTTTTGTCGTGGTTTACCTTGTCACAGTTACATTCTCTTGATTTTTCAAAGTTCATTTTGGATTTCTTTCCTTAAAATGCAAGAGTTGGAACATTTCAGTAGTGTTTTGTCGTGGTTTACCTTGTCACAGTTACATTCTCTTGATTTTTCAAAGTTCATTTTGGATTTTTACATTCTCATGATTTTTCAAAGTTCATTTTGAATTTCTTTCCTTGAAATGCAAGAGTTGGAATATTTCAGTAGTGTTTTGTCGTGGTTTACCTTGTCACAGTTACATTCTCTTGATTTTTCAAAGTTCATTTTGATTTCTTTCGTTGAAATGCAAGAGTTGGAATATTTCAGTAGTGTTTTTATCGTGGTTTACCTTGTCACAGTTACATTCTCTTGATTTTTCAAAGTTCATTTTGGATTTCTTTCCTTGAAATGCAAGAATTGGAATATTTCAGTAGTGTTTTATCGTGGTTTACCTTGTCACAGCTACATTCTCTTGATTTTTCAAAGTTCCTTTTGGATTTCTTTCCTTGAAATGCAAGAGTTGGAATATTTCAGTAGTGTTTTGTCGTGGTTTACCTTGTCACAGTTACATTCTCTTGATTTTTCAAAGTTTATTTTTTGATTTCTATCGTTGAAATGCAAGAGTTGGAATATTTCAGTAGTGTTTTGTTATGGTTTACCTTGTCACAGTTACATTCTCTTGATTTTTCAAAGTTCATTTTGGATTTCTTTCGTTGAAATGCAAGAGTTGGAATATTTCAGTAGTGTTTTGTTGTGCTTTACCTTGTCACAGTTACATTCTCTTGATTTTTCAAAGTTCATTTTGAATTTCTTTCGTGAAATGCAAGAGTTAGAATATTTCAGTAGTGTTTTGTCGTGGTTTACCATGTCACAGTTACATTCTCTTGATTTTTCAAAGTTCATTTTGAATTTCTTTCGTGAAATGCAAGAATTGGAATATTTCAGTAGTGTTTTGTCGTGGTTTACCTTGTCACAGTTACATTCTTTTGATTTTTCATAGTTCATTTTGAATTTCTTTCCTTGAAATGCAAGAGTTGGAATATTTCAGTAGTGTTTTGTCGTGGTTTACCTTGTCACAGTTACATTCTCTTGCTTATTCAAAGTTCATTTTGGATTTTTACATTCTCTTGATTTTTCAAAGTTCATTTTGAATTTCTTTCATTAAAATGCAAGAATTGGATTATTTCAGTAGTGTTTTGTCGTGGTTTACCTTGTCACAGTTACATTCTCTTAATTTTTCAAAGTTCATTTTGAATTTCTTTCGTTGAAATGCAAGAGTTGGAATATTTCAGTAGTGTCTTGTTGTGCTTTACCTTGTCACAGTTACATTCTCTTGATTTTTCAAAGTTCATTTTGGATTTCTTTCGTTGAAATGCAAGAGTTGGAATATTTCAGTAGTGTTTTGTCGTGGTTTACCATGTCACAGTTACATTCTCATGATTTTTCAAAGTTCATTTTGAATTTCTTTCGTGAAATGCAAGAGTTGGAATATTTCAGTAGTGTTTTATCGTGGTTTACCTTGTCACAGTTACATTCTCTTGATTTTTCAAAGTTCATTTTGGATTTCTTTCCTTGAAATGCAAGAGTTAGAATATTTCAGTAGTGTTTTGTCGTGGTTTACCTTGTCACAGTTACATTCTCTTGATTTTTCAAAGTTCATTTTGGATTTCTTTCCTTGAAATGCAAGAGTTGGAATATTTCAGTAGTGTTTTATCGTGGTTTACCTTGTCACAGTTACATTCTCTTGATTTTTCAAAGTTCATTCCTGGATTTCTTTCTTTGAAATGCAAGAGTTGGAATATTTCAGTATTGTTTTGTTATGGTTTACCTTGTCACAGTTACATTCTCTTGATTTTTCAAAGTTCATTTTGGATTTCTTTCCTTGAAATGCAAGAGTTAAAATATTTCAGTAGTGTTTTGTCATGGTTCACCTTGTCACAGTTACATTCTCTTGATTTTTCAAAATTCATTTTGGATGTTTACATTCTCTTGATTTTTCAAGAGAATGTAAAAATTCCAAGATTTGGAATATTTCAGTAGTGTTTTATCGTGGTTTACCTTGTCACAGTTTCATTCTCTTGATTTTTCAGTTCATTTTGGATTTCTTTCCTTGAAATGCAAGAGTTGGAATATTTCAGTAGTGTTTTATCGTGGTTTACCTTGTCACAGCTACATTCTCTTGATTTTTCAAAGTTCATTTTGGATTTCTTTCCTTGAAATGCAAGAGTTGGAATATTTCAGTAGTGTTTTGTCGTGGTTTACCTTGTCACAGTTACATTCTCTTGATTTTTCAAAGTTTATTTTTTGATTTCTATCGTTGAAATGCAAGAGTTGGAATATTTCAGTAGTGTTTTGTTATGGTTTACCTTGTCACAGTTACATTACCTTGTCAACGTTCATGTTGTCAAAAGGCACTATCTACAATATCTTGGAAATGGCTAAGGTTATTAAGTTGAAAACTCCCAAAAAAATTTGAGGGGGATGTTGAGGTATATCAAAAGATACTACGTGGATCCAGGATGTAAAAAGGGCGTACCTGCAATATCTCAGAAATTATTATAGGTATTGAGCTGAAAATTCCAGTGAAATTTGAGGAGAATGCTGAACTAAACTAAAAGATACTATGTGCATTCAGGTTGTCAAAAGGATGTATCTCCAATATATCAGGAACAACTAAGGTGTTAAGTTGAAACGTCCGTGGAATGTTGAGGGGGATAATGAAATAGACCAAAATACAGTATATGCATCCAGGTTGTCAAAATGGTGTGTCTCTAATATCTTGGAGATGGTTAAGGGTATAATAAGATATTTCTGAAGTATGGAAAAAGGTATTAAGCTGTAGCTTTCACGAAATCTTGAGGGGAGTGTTGAACTAAATCAAAAGTCACTAGGGCCGTTTTTTAGCACTAAGATCTTACGTCTAAGATCTCACATCTTTCTGCAAAGATTTCCGTTCTTTTAACTCATCTTTGTTCTAAGATCTTACAGCTCACTGATGTTAGCAAAAAATGCAAAGAAAGACATTTTCTTCCATATAGAACAATGGCGAGGGAAGTTTGATGATATACTCATCATTGTTCTTAGACCGCTGATCAGAGTAGAATGATGAAAGGCGTTTGCAAAAGAACGTTATAAGATGTAAGATCTTAGTGCTAAGATTTCACTTTTAAGCATTCTTTGTCAAAAGATGTAAGATCTTAGTGGTAAGATTTCACTTTTAAGCGTTCCTTGTCTAAAGATGTAAGATCTTAGCGCAAAGATGAGGAAAAGTATGCACAATGTAAAAATTATGCACCTGCAATATCTCAGGGGTGTTCAGGGGAAATTATCAGAGAATGTTGATTGAGATGTCGAACTACAACAAAATGACATTTTGTCCACACTAAAGCAAGCATACGCTCACGTCACAAATTAGAGATTTTAAAGAGTCAGAGATAAAAACAGCTGAGGGATTCCTTTTGATATATACTTGTTCTCCGGTTCAATTTTCGTTTATGCGTAATCTTTTGAACATTTTCCCAGGATTCATTCGAATACATTATTTAGAAATTGCAGTGAGTCAAAGGCTTACTTCAAGAACCGTCCTAAACCTTGGTTTCAAATTCAACGAAAATTGTACAATAATTCATTGAATACAATAAACACTCATCACTTTATACAACTCAAGAATTTAAATCAGAATCCTTCCAGCTCAATTCAGAATCTTTTAATTCATCAGCAGAAAACCTGACAAATTGAAAAAAATTGCTTAATTCTAACCATTGATTATTTTTTTTTCGATGTTTTGAAAATTGAACTATACAATTCAAAACTTGCGAAGTTTTATTAACACGCAGATGGCGCAATATATGAGCCTTTAGAAGGTTTACAAAGGGGGGGGGGCAAACTACTGTTTGTAATATTTTCAGTTCGTATTGTTTGACTTGAGTATCCATTTTATTTTCTACTCGTTTTAAAATTTATTTATTCATCTATATCGGTATTTTATTACCAGGACTTCGTTTCTACCCTTCTTTTTTAATATTGGTCTTTAATTTTCATTGAAAATTTTTTTTCGGAAATTTTTTTTTCGATTAATCAAGTAAATCAAGTCTTCAAAATCAAACAGTTCGTGGTAACGAACTGTAAGTAAGGAGTGACCCGGCTCAATTGTAACCGAAACTCTAAAAAACGGATTTTTGATACCAATAGATGCATCAAAGAATCAAATTTTTATGCTGATTTCAAACATATAAGTTCCATCAAGTTTAGTCTTACCCATCCAAAGTTACGTCCGTGAAAAAATTTGCCTTATTTTCGAAAAAAGGGAGAAACACTCCCTAAAACTCATAGAATTTAAATGAAAATCCCACCATCAAATTCAGCGTTATCATAAAACCCTTCTATAGAACTTTCAAGCTCGTATCTGCAAAAATGTGGAATTGTGGTGTAATTTTTGCCAGAAGAAAGGTCACGGATGCGTGTTTATTTGTTTTGTTTTTTTTTTTCCCAGGGGTGATCGTATCGAATCAGTAGTCCTAGAATATCACGGGAGGGCTCATTCAAACAGAAACTAAAAGTTCTCACGCTCATTTTTCCCCAAAGTCATCCAATCAAAATTTTGAGATGCCCATTTTGTTCAGCATGGTCAAAAGATGCAATAACTGTCTTATAGGATGACTTAATCCCCCCAAGGTCCCCGGGGGAAGGTCTGCTATTTATGAACTTTGCCCAATGTTTACATATAGTATTGGTTTATACAGAAGTATCAGAAGTATTGGTTTATGGGAAGTATACAGAAGTTTTCAGGGGGGATTTTTTTTCGGTAGTTGGGGGGGCTCGGTTGTTACGTGGGAGGATCTTTCCATTTAGGAAGGGACATCGATATGAAGGGGGTGCTGGATTTCCCAGCATTATTTAAAAAAGATCAGAAATTAAATAATAAAAAAAACAATTTTTTCAACTGAAAGTAAGGAGCAACATCAAAATCTATAACGAACAGAAATTAATATGTATATGATTTGGTTCGCCCCCTACTCATTACCTCGCTCTTTACGCTAAAGTTTTTTTGTGCTTTCATCAGAGCTATTTATTCTAATTAACGGCCTTTGTGATTAAGGGGTGATTTTTAGAGAATTGGAACAAAATTTGAATCTAGCGTAAAGAGCGAGGGGTTGAGGAGGGGGCAGCCCCTTTCATATACGGAATAATTTCTGATCGTTTTAAGTTTTAATGTCGCTCCTTACTTTCAGTTAAAAAAACTTGTTTTTTTATTTAATCTATAATACTAGAGACTAAAAGGATGAGATGATTCAGACACTTCTCAACTATTAATCTAAGAGTTAAAATTTGGCCGACATATCCTCTCCCTTTCCTAATTCTAACTCATATCAACTATTTTTAATAGAACAGCTGGCTCAAAATCTGATCCGATACCAGGGAGGTCTCTGTGGGTTTTGGTGAAGGGCGAAGGTCGGGTACTTCATGTTGGAAAATGGGTTTAGGAGGGACATTAAGAAAGTAACTTGCTCTGAAATGGTCTTTGAAAAGTATTTCTTGGTGTTGAGGTATCCAAAAAGCTGTAAAGTATAGTTGTGGATGAAAAAGATAAGTACTTCAAGTTGGAAAATGGGTTTAGGATGGACATTAAGAAAGTAACTTGCTCTGAAATGGTCTTTGAAAAGTATTTCTTGGTGTTGAGGTAACCAAAAAGCTGTAAAGTATAGTTGTGGATGAAAAAGATAAGTACTTCAAGTTGGAAAATGGGTTTAGGAGGGACATCAAGAAAGTAACTTGCTCTGAAATGGTCTTTGAAAAGTATTTCTTGGTGTTGAGGTAACCAAAAAGCTGTAAAGTATAGTTGTGGATGAAAAAGATAAGTACTTCAAGTTGGAAAATGGTTTTAGGAGGGACATCAAGAAAGTAACTTGCTCTGAAATGGTCTTTGAAAAGTATTTCTTGGTGTTGAGGTAACCAAAAAGCTGTAAAGTATAGTTGTGGATGAAAAAGATAAGTACTTCAACTTGTAAAATAGGTTTAGGAGGGACATTAAGAAAGGAAATTGTTCTGAAAAGATATAGTAAAGCCTTAAAAAAGTATTAAAAAATGAGGGCTCAGGGGCCTTTGGGGCCGGGGGCCCTTTGGGGGGCCCGGGGGACCCTTTGGGAGCCTGGGGGAACCTTTGGGGGCCGGGGGCTTCCTTCGGGGTTGGGGTAGGGGGATCGGAGCCCTTTGGGTCGGGGTGTGGGGATCGGGGCCCTTTGGGGTTGGGGTAGGGGACCTCACGGCACTGTTCAAATAGAACTTGTGTATTATAACGACCACACACTCAAAACCTCTTCTAAAACATCTTCTAAAATCATATTTTAAAATGTCTCTAACTGTTTCGCCGAAATAATTCCCTAAAATGTCTAAAACGGTTTTGCCCAAATAATCTCTAGACGTAATTTCATCGTGTTCCCTTTGTTTTTGGCATCCCTGCGCTGTCACATTTCAAATTACTAAGAAACCTTTTCCCGCGTTAAACTCTAAGATCAAAACATTCGCCGGAGTTACAATTAACCTTGCCATCACCTGTCAGTTATTTATAAACTTTGCCCAGGAAACAATTCTGGTCGAACTCCAAAGATATTAATAAACTTCGTCCAGGAGACAATTCTCCTTAAAAACAATAAATTAATTCCCCTTTCGTGAATCAATAATTCCCCTTAGAAACAACAAATTAATTCCCCTTTCGTGACAATCAATCATGACATCATCTGTTAGAAACACGTGATCCTGTTTTCCTATTTCTGGATCATAACATTCACAATTGATTAACCACGTGTTCTCCCCGTTAGACTCAATAATCCAGAAAACATCCATCAAAGTGAGAAAAATACTGTTTTTCCATTCTCACTGACAAAAACCATAAAACAGACATAAATTGATGTTGACATCCATGAAAAAAATCAAATAAATTGACCAACACTCATAACCGTCCAAGAAACATCCATAAAAGTGAGAAAATTCCTGTTTTTTCAAGTGAGAAAAATTCTGTTTTTTTATTCTCAGTGAGAAAACCATAAACCACGTGGTCATGTTCGGAGTAGCACCCCCCTTTCTACTCACGTTCCGCGGATGAAGGATGACAAATTGCCAAAAATTGTCCTTGTCAGCAAACCGTCTAGGGCCAAACGAAAAGTTGGTCGTCCCCGAATGGGATGGGAGTATGTCGTAAGGAAAGATTTAAGGGAAATAGGAAAATTCTTGGGAGGGTGTAAATAGGGAGGCTCTTAATAGATTTAGATGGAGGAGGAGCGTGCGTAGCTGTCTTGGCGTTAGGTAGCTTGGAGCTGTATTGAGTTGTTAGTAGTAGTACTTTTGTGTACGAGAAATTTTATGCAGATGGTTTGAGTGACCTAAATAAAAATTTTAGCGAAATGACTGAATTTGCGGAGGTTATGAGGGTTAAGAGTGCACGAATAGGTTTGAAAAGTAAGTAAATTGCATGAAAAGGCAGTTTTACTTACCTGGGTAGTGTTATTAGCAAAGATGGTGGATGCTCTGAACACGTAAAAAGTAGAATAGCCAAGGTACCATTGTCTCCTCGTACTTGAACAATAAGAAGATAACTCTAAGATTAGACCGAAGTTATATAAAATTAGATAACTCTAAAGATTAAAACCTAAGATTAGAATGTTAGAAGGTACCGTAATGACTGTGGTCAACTATGGCTCTGAAACGTGGACACTCCGAAAGGCTGAAGAAAATATGTTAAATATTTCCCAGAAGAATGTCTATGGATAGTTTTAGGTACATGTTTCACTGGCCTTGTATCCAATAGGCCATATTTGGTTCCATCCCACTGCCTAGAGCTATAATAACGAAAGAAAAGTTAAGAGGACTAGGCCCCATTTGAAGGAGGATGGCGCCAAAAAAGTCTTTTTGGCCGTCCATCTAGGGCCAAACGAGAAGTAGGTTGTTTCCGAGTGGAGTGGGAAGAAATCATAACAAAAAATTTCAAGGAAATTGGACGTTCATGGGAGGAGGTTAAGAGTGAAGCTTTAAATAGATATAGGTGGAGGAGGAACGCGCAGCTGTGTTGCCCTCAGACGGCTTGGTGCTGCGATGATTTGTTAATAGTAGTAGTGTCGGCCCTAACAGTACCTAAAGTGTCTCATGAATTGTCGTCTTGGGCTTAGGCACGGAAAAAGAAAATAAGTTTCAATCGATATCCTTATAAGTGACTGGTAACTCCACATCTATTTCTGTAGCAGTAACAGATACGAAGATTCCGATTGCAGTATTATTTGACAGTGAACGGTAATTCCTTGTTTCTTCTGGAGTGTTAGTGATCTTCACGCTAATGCATTCCGCAGGCCAAGTTTAATGAAATTCTATTCAAGACGGATTTTCGACGGAAATGACAGATGTCTAAATTTAAATCCGATAGCCGTATTAGTGATCAAAATGAAGGAATTCCATTGACTAGATTCTAATTAAGGTTTGAAAAAGCTCACACCCTTGTGATGTTTTCCGATAAGGACAAATCCTTCCAGAAAATTCGTCCTGCTTCAGCCCCCCCTCTCCCCTCTTGGTGCACGAATAGGCTAAATTTTCAATTAATGGTCCCTACGGCCGATGAGCTTGACTCTAGAATTCCAGTTTGGTCGGGTCAATTCATTTGCCGTTTTCGTTTCAGAAGCGATGTGAAAATCAGGGTTTTAACAGACGGTAATATCAATAAAATTATAATCAGTGTATTTCGTGTAACTTTAATATTCTAACCGGCATAAATTTCGAAGTCTCAATACCCTTTTGTTAAAGGATTTTTTCCTGTTAAAACCTTAGAGCGGATTGCCTCACATCGGTCGTTCCGTGCGACAAGAGGGACAAATGACCTAACATGGTAAGTTAATTTAATATACATTTGCTAGGTCAGATCTTTATGCTGAATTGATTGATAATGTCTATCCGTTCAACGTCCTTCAATTAGCGAAGTTCACAAAGGGAATAAACTCAGCCTTTTCTAAAATCACGGATATCAATGGAGGAGTATCATATCGTATATTTTTGGAGTCTTTTTTCTTTTCCAGTGGATTCGAGCTTTATCATTAAGGCGTCGTGAAATGAATGTCAAACTGTTTTAATATCATCACGAAGTTAATTATAATCCAAAGAAGAAGGAGAGTCTCAAAGGCTACTAAATTCTTAGCATTTGGAATATTTTCATTTATTTCCTTATCACATAGATTGGGCGTCATGTTTCTGGTGGCTTTTCTCACTTCCTGTCGAAAAGGATGGCGAAGAAAAGCCAAGCACAGAATGATGACAGATGCTCACATTTGCGCGTTTTACGAATTGGGGAAGACATTTGAGAAAACCGTTAGAATAGTACTCCTACACTTGATCTATTATGAGCATACGTGTTTGTCGTGACACTTTCGATTCTCCGCTAAGAACCTCCGGAAACACTACGTATGACATCTGGAACTGATGTAAGATACAAAATGCTCAATCATTTCGCGAATTGGTCGATTAAACGTGACTTTACAGTACATCCAGCCATCTATCGTACAGTTTGTTAGAAGTAATCTTTTGGTCTGACGAATGTCCATGTTACAGCTTTACTCAGCAAATCAGGATGATGAAAACTTCTCGTCGGACTGTGTTCAGTCAGGCAAATTACAAATTATAAGGATGAACATATACATTTATAGAAGAAGCGTTTTTAAATTCTCCTGTTGATATTTTCTTACCTCATCTAGCTAAGGCCGTATTCACAGGAGTGGTTAAGGGATTTGACCCCCCCCCCCAAAAAAAAATCGATCACAAAAACGTAATAAAAATGCATAAAAATAGATTTTTGTTGCGTTTTAATACCAAGTTTTTTTTTGGTAGATGAGACTTTTTAGGTGATTAAAACACGGTGCTTTTATGTCTACACGGAAAGGTTTAGGCATTACAAGGATACAGATAAGGCCATATCTGCGATCCCAAGTGCCTTTGTCATATCACTTTAAACACTTTTAATTGTCTTCGCAATGACGAACCTTCTTTTGACTATTATATTTTGCTTAAACATCTTTATTACAGTATTTATTATATTACGCTCATATTTTTTCAGTATCTGTTGCTTTTTTCCGAAATTTGGTTCTCCTGCAGTGTCTTCGTTTTTTTCTCAATAGCATTTTCTTCGGCAGTCGATAAGTTTTTTGATAAAGTTAACTGGGCTTCAACAATAAACTTCAGAGCCCCATATCAGGCTCGCACGCAAGGTAGTTTCCCAAAAACATCTCAATGATGTTACTATTCACTATATTTTTCATATAATTTGGATAGTTTTGCATTAAGATGAAATAGCAATTTTTACGCAGACACATTTTATGCTTCACGCTGTACTTTTTAACTTTTTGTCATATTTTAAAGCTTAAAAGGAAAAGAAATTACCATAAGAAGAACAACTATCTCCTAAACCACTCCACCTCTTTATGCTTCTTACGTTCTTTACGGTAAAATTTAATTTGCGCTTTACTGGCTACAATACCCACTTACAAGCATGTATATCAAATGAATGTGCTAAAATAACTTTGTATCATTGACTAATATTCAGAAGTCTAATTTTTAATTTAACTGTGTTGAAATCGTTCATTTAGAAGTCAAATTTTCATTATAAGTGTTGAAAGGTCCACACGTAAACAAAATACCTGCAAATACTTCTCAGCCATATTTGTTAGGCTCCGGTAAGTTTTCAGTAAAACACAATAAAACTTCAGCTTAAAACATAAGAATTTAGGGGCCACCCCCCTCGTATTTCAGATAATTCCCGTTCATTTTATATTTAAAATCGATGCCTGTACTTCAAGGGGCAACAACCTTTTTTTATATGTCTAATTATGCAAAGGCCGTGTAATTGCTGGCATATTTCGGTTTTAAAATGCTATAGAGAAGAAAGAAGAAAAAGAACTCAAGATGGAAAATGCCGTTTTGTTGGACACTAAATGATAAATCATATCTGTTGTTGTCATGCACGAACTTTACTTCCTGATGTGATAATTGACAGGAGAAAATTAACAAATTAAACTAGGGTGTAAATAATAACTATTAAAAACCAAAGGAATCCCCTTAATCCGGGCACCTTTTTGTCATTTTAGACCATTGCAGGCTGTAAAAGAGGGACAATCTATTTTAACGATCTTCACATTTTAAAACTTTTTTTTGCATTGGATACATCAGTAAACCTGTTTGACAGCTATGAAACGGCATTTTGGGTGCAAATACCTAAGGATTTTTGCAGGTATCTTATGTTTCCAAGAATTGCCATCTTGTCAGGGGTGAATTAATTACAGTCTGAGGGAAAGAATAAAGGGATTAGTTGACTTTCCTTTGAAACCACCGCTGTCGTTTTTGAGATGCAGCTAAATTGAAATGACTGGTGCAAATTTAGATAGGAAATTAAACATGTGCGAGTTACCTACGGAATTAGTTTCGATTGCTTTTCTGAATTCCACTTGCACCATTTATAAGTATGAGTGAAACCAGGGAAGGGTAGGGGGATTGATTTTCACTAGAGTTACACAAGGATTGTTTCTATTTTATCCGGAGACCCTCAGCACCCTTTTTCAATTCCGGCATTTTAGTGAAAAATCTTGCCTTTATAAAAAAAAATCTCGCAAAAAGTGAATTCATGGAAAATATGTGAAATGTTTCGACAAATAAAATATCATTAAACGAAATTGATATTCCGTCTTCTGTAGAACAAAAGAAGATAGTTTTAGGGATCATTAGATGGTCCGACAAGAGGGGAGAATCCTCTTCAGTTGCAACGTATGTTGAATTGCAACAAATAAAGGGACATCTTTTGTTAAAGTCTGGAAAGTCACAAAAGTCTGAGGAATACTGAGCATTCATTGAAAATATTATCATTAAAGCTTCTTTGATATTATTGTATCATGTCTAAGGTGCGTACGTGGAGGGAAGCTACTCACCCATCCCTTAAAGATTTATGATTTTTACTCTTCTAAATTGTATCTTCACATGATTAGTCTATTTTGAGGAGACTTGCCCCCCCCGCGAAACAAAATCCTGTAGATTAACCTGTCCTGTCTAGTCTTTTGGATTTTATTAGGTCATCTATTGGTTTTATTTTAGAAGTTTTTTGAGATATATCACAGAGAACCGTTTTTTATTCAGCGAATTTGGAATAAATATTGGTAGTAAGACGACATTTAATTTTTTTTTTTTTTTTTTTTTACAGATGTTATAACTGTGGAGAGTTTGCTAACCATGTAGCTGCTAAGTGTAGTCAAGGGCCAATGCCAAAACGCTGTCATCTATGTAAATCTGAAGGTCATTTGATTGCTGAATGTCCAAACAAGCCTGAGAGTCGAAGTATAAAGGAAGATAAACCTACCGAAGAAGCAGCTAAAGAAGAAACAGAAGAATCGGTGAGTTGTAGTGACCAAAAGGAAGAAAGAACTGAAAAAAGTGAGAGTGACAAGAAAGTCGCCGAGTTATCCTAGAGAAACACTTTGTGTCTTAAAGATCCACATAAAAGCATCATTGGTACTGGTGCATTTTGCGGACATCGCTATATACTGTGTCAAGGAAACGATTCACGAAACCCGCCAAACGGACTATTTCCAAGAGCCCGATAGACCGTTATAGATAAATGATTGCAAAGCCGTGGTTTCTCAATGAGTCACAATATTTAAACGATTGTTTTTTGGAGTTTAGGGGGGAAAAGGTACCTAGGTTAGGTATTTAATATATGCTATGCTTTACCCCCCCCCCCCAATGTGCAAATATATAGCCCAAATTTGTTTCTAAACTATCATATATTCATCCTATTTTATTTATTTAATTAACATTAACCAAACTTGACTTCTTCGCAGTGCCCGCATAATGCACCAGTACCGTATTATTTTACATTTCAAACTAATTTTTATCAATAGAGAAAGCTCTACCTTCTAGTTTGCCAAAGTCATTTAAGGGACTGGAGGGGGATTGTCCTTCCTGACTCTAAAACAGGATTTTATGAAATCTTAATATTTTGTTTATTCTTCAAGAAATCTACTTTGCATTACATAAATTTGTTGTAACTCAAACAGAAATATTCTCTAACTCTGTAAAACATATTTTTTTCAAAATTCAAGCATTCGCTTTTTAGTTCACTGTGCATAATATGTTTAAACGACTCCCCCCCCCCCTGACTAGACTAGCACTGCTGTGTGTGACTTGATCAAGTTTTCTTTTGCTAAATTTAGCTGAGCGTAAATCAGATTCAAAGTTTTGTCCTCTTTTTCGTTTAATTCTTAACTATTTTTGTTTATCCTATAAATCATCTTGAAAATCTACATTTCTTTTATTCAAATTTGTGTTATCCATGTCAGACATTTTCTAAGAAGTATGTGCTTGTACAAGTTTATATCTATATTTTACTATGCGAAACTGTAATACATTTAAGGAGCAGTTGTCCTGTAACTAGTCTCCTCTTATTTTAGTTTTGTTGTTAAACAACAGGTTTGATGTTTTGTTAATTTGTTGTAGGGTGTAGTATGTCTGTGCAAATTTTTGAGCATGTCTTTTTCTTGCCCTAAATACGTAATACATCAGCCATGACAATCATAAACTCAATTATCACCACACGGTATGACGTTCCTATTACCTAGATACAGAATATAAGCTAAGATTTTAGCAGGCCCATGTGTGGGAAAAATGCCGTCTTTAATTTTGAATGATATTACAATTCGGTTATTATTTATCGTAAAAGCCAGGTTAATAGATTCTGTCCAGAATATTTAGACAGTGGATTTTGGAAATTCTATAGAATTTTGCAAAATAATTTTTTTCTTTCAATATTTTCTCGTCAGTTTTGACGAGACATCTCAAAATACCCATATTTTTCATCTTTACTGATAACCTATTATATTGTTTTACGATCATACTTGTCAATTTGTTACTCATATTTCTAACTCAGATTCACTTTAAATATGATTGTGAGATACTCACCAGTTTAAAAACCTGGCCAAACGGAGCAAAATCTCTGGGGTTGGGCATACGGTGATTTTTTGTTCTTAGTTAGGTATTACAGCTTAAAAAAAACAACAACTTAAAACGAAAACTTGTATTTGCAGCAGTTTCTGACATAAAATGGTGGGGGGGGGGGTGAGCGTAAAGAAATACGTGTCCCCACAGCTTCGTTTTGGCTCTTGACGGCCCTGTCAGTTAATAAAATGATTTTGTAGATTTGCAGAAAGACATTTTTAATAGCACTTCTCTTTAAAGCTTATACACAAAAGTTGAGCTTGAGCTTCATTGCGTTCAGTTCTAAAGTGTGTAATCAGTTTAAAAGCCGCAACCACACAAATTCAAGTTGTTCATTGTTTTTATAAAGTCAACTGATTTTGGTTACCCACCTGTGGGGTGGGTAAGATTTTATCCTAGGATTATCCTGAATAATAAGAACAACAAGTTTATTTGCTTCTGCATGGCAAGTTCGTCCTGATATAAAAGGGATTTAAAACACGAGCAGCATAATTTGTTGCTTGTTGATTTGCAGTTATCCTAAATTTTTGATATACGGAATGCTTTCCGAATATTTATTAATTTTGAAGATACAAATTTAATCTTTTGAATGATGCCTGCATTTGCGTTTTTTTAAATGTACTTCTGTCAGTGCCTCAATTTTGGAAATTAGTGGAGAAATCTGATGAATCAAAGGTGTAAATAAATCACCACCTCTTTTGTGATGCCCTATACGTGGCAACTTCTATAAAACAGTCACATTCTAGCTTAAGTGGATCTAGAGGCATTTTATGAACGTCTATTAGATAAAATTACTGTTCATAAATACATGTTTTAAAGGAATAATAGAATTTTCGAAAATACACTGATTTTAGAGGATATTTACTTGGGAAAAACATTGACAGATTAAGCTATTAAGAAGTGACCGGTATAATATAATAGTAATTCTTGGGGATACATCAGTAATAATTAAATAAAAGTAATACGATTAAACTTCATTCTTTTGCAAACCTATTCAGCTAAGAGTTTCGCTAAATCTTTTCAGAATGTACAGTCGGTTTTTGTCACATTATCTTACTGACTTGTTATTTGCCGTTATATGCCGATAATTCTTTATCTGTTGTATATCCTATGCCTATTTCAAATTAGCATTGGTTGTTTAAAGGCTGTAAGCTCAAATTTTATAAATTTGTTTATGTACAAGCTAGCCTTCCTTATGTCTCTAAAAGGGGCAAAACTTCTCCCAAAGGCTATAAAATTCATAAATTGTCTTCAGAAAGGCAAGGATTTTTTTTAACTGTATGAAAACAGGGCTCTCCTGCAGTCCCCTGTACCCAAACTATGTCAAATTTTATCCTATTTCTGCATATTTTGAATAGTATGCATTTAGTACTTTATTTCTTAATCTTACATCAGGCTTGAAATTAGTACATGGAAGTTGATCCCATTTTCAAAGAATGGACTAGTGCTATAGTGCATTCGACTTTGCAACCATTGTTTGTCCGTTCAATAGGCTTGAAGAGGGATGGGGACGAGGGTCTTACAAATTTAAGAATCAAATATATGCGTGATAAAAGTCCAAGCTCTTTTAAATCCCCTCTGACGAGGATATTTTGTATTTCCCCATGAAATTATCCATTTTTTGTTGAAAAATTATGTTTTAATGCACAATTGGGATCTGTGTAATTTTCTAGGAAGATTCAAGGTAGGTTGAACCACCCAAATCTCGAGTTTATTTGGAAATTATCCGTAAAAAATGTGCTTTTAGTAATTTTCGTCACAGAAGCTGTAAATTATCGATTCACATCCAAACAAGGGCTTAAAGTGTTGGGTAATTTTTTTGGCAACCCTGAGAACTTCAGGGTTGCCAAAAAATTACTTACTGATAAGTTGTCTTTATTTTAATTTTATATTTTTTTTAGTTGTTTAGTTTGATCTTGATATGTTTCTTAAACAGATTGAAGTTACATAATTTTAATTACATTGCTATTTTGTAATAAGAACAAATTGATAAAACGATGCTATAGACCAATGTATGTGCTGTACAAACATCTTTCTTGTTCATTCGATTTACACCATGTATATTCTGTATGAACTCAGAAGCCAGAAAAATTGCCTTAA
Source organism: Artemia sinica (assembly GCA_027921565.1). Classification (NCBI taxonomy): domain Eukaryota; kingdom Metazoa; phylum Arthropoda; class Branchiopoda; order Anostraca; family Artemiidae; genus Artemia; species Artemia sinica. Next base: position 34,974,807 of record CM051257.1, read on the forward strand.
AGGTATATATTAAAAGAGTAATTTTGTGAGAATCAACGTTACGTCATTTTCTTGTGATCTTATTGATCTGCAATTTCTTCTCGTGAAATATGACCATTGAAGTACGATTATACGAGGATTCAACAATCATTGAGAATTGATAGGCAATGTAATATTGAGCGTTGAAAAAGATTCCAGCTTCGTATTTCTGTATGTGCATAATCTTATCACTTGATTAGGGTTTAATTCGCACGTTTATGCACTTGTCAGTTTTTTCAGTTTTGTATCATATTTTAGTACCACCATTGCCTGACAAGACTAGTACGTTCATTGCCTTACTCGCCAGTTTAAGCAGTTTCATTCATGCTCGTGCAAAATTCCAACTAGTAATTTCTTGAATGAGTACAGTTAGTTATATGTGTGATAATGCTGCATTCATATTGCGAGACCAGATGGCGAAGGAACATTACTGGGACTGCAGTCGGTTAGAAAAAAAAGAAATTGAAAGAACAAACAAAGACTCATAACTGAAAAACAATTACGAAACAAAAATACGAACTGCGAAATCGTATTTTACGCTAAACAGTGCATACATTGTTGTACACAGAAAACCGCCTTAAATTAGTCAAATTACGACAAAGGAAAATAAATAGATGTATTTCATTCGAAACCCTTAAATCTTGGTGACAGATGAAATGCAAAATTAAATCGAATAACGAGAACAGTTTAAATCAAATGCAACGATTTTAATGGCTCAATGCGTTAATAGGCTTTTTTTTTCAGTGCTATTGTTTCTTAATTTATAAACAGTTGTGTTTTGTAAGTACCATACTTTCTACCTCATTTATATCTTGTAAGTTTCCTAGATTATGAATTTGCTGTATTAGTGTAGACGTCTTTTTTAAGAATAAAAGCTTTTTTATTCTTTAAAAAATTGTTCATCTATAAGGAGGAAGTAAGGAACTGTGTTTTTGGAAAAAGGTATAAAAATAGCGTAGCAGTCACTAAAGTCTTTGAGCGCATGACATGACTTTATTTCGTACTTGTGTCTGATTCGTTGATCTTTCCTTATTTTATTTTCAAGTCCCTTATTCGATGAAGAATAGTGGGTGAATCCCCTCCACCGCCAGAGAAAAACAACTGTACGTTTTATGCTATCCAAAAACCAGATTTTTCTTGCAGTTTTAATAAAGAAAATAGCTAGTATCGATTAGAATGAGATGTCTTTTTTTACAGAAAAAAAGAAGGCTATAATTGAATTAGGACTGCTATTTATGGCAGTCCTAATTAGGACTGCTATTTATTGGCAGTCCTAACTGCCATTAATTGAATTAGGACTGCCATTAATTGAATTAGGATATCTTAAAAAAAAAATGAAAAAAAAAACAAGACGAGACCTTAAAAAACCCTGTATTCGGGGCATTCATCGGGATTTCTAACTTAACGTTTGAAGGTTGTTTTGCGCATAAGCAACATTCTTAATGTTACAGCTCCTGATCATGTGAAAGAATACAAAAGCTTTGTCTCAATGAATCAATGTTAGAGCTTTCTAGCGTGGGGCGTGTCTTGAATACGAAGAAAGCTACGATGGTATAACAGACAATAAGACACATCTTACTTACCTGCTGCAAATTTAACTAAAACAGTGCTTTTAAAGCTCAGTAAGATACAGAAAAGTACATTTTGGGCTCATTTTCATTTTTTGACACAATCTCGTCCCTCTTTTTCCTTTTACTTCTCGAACTCTAATCTCTAGAAAAAAGACAAAAACTGCCGTGTATGACCTTCTGATATTTCTAACTTCCAGTGCTTCCGAATTCAGAGTTAAAGCGTACCTGTGTCGGTAAGCTTGCCGGAGACCTGGGACCCAAAAGGCGAGGCTGCGTAAGTATCGGCTGTTGTTATTCCAGGGCTTGTTGGTCATCACCAGTCTAAGGTGGCTTAGTTAAGGCTTAAACGGAAGCTACATGGACATACGTGAACTGCCTGTTTTAAAAATCAGCAATCACAATAGAAGATTTACACAAGGCAGCTTACCTTTAAACGACAACAGTCATTTCGCTGGCTGGTGATCCACACCATCACCCCACACAAAGCAACATACTCTTGTCATACTTCGTCTTCTCGGAGCAGTTTAGCGTTACAAATACGAGACGATTCTGATCTCTTATTATTAAAAAAACAAAACAAAAAACAATTAGATCCCCCGAGGAATTTATTTTTACAATCGAATAACCATAATTCCAAGCACGGCATTGCTTTCATCCAAGAATTTCTGAGCCACTGCACTCAAATTGTCTGAAAAATTCTAAGAACTCCGTCCAAAATGTTATGAGTGTCTTGTAGAATATCCACAATTCTTCAGTACACATAATTTAAAGAAAATATCAGCAATAAAAGTAGATTTTTCAGTCACTAGCAAAGCAAAAGATGTACGAGCATAAATGACGAAAATCTCACAACATTCCTCCTAAAAGTATAAGTTAATGCAGTGCCGTCGGAGAACATCGAGAAAAACATCCAAGATATTTGATTGTTAGTTTAAAATCAATAAGGAAAATTCTTTCGAGCTATGATTTATTATCAATTCTTTTCTCACGTTCAATCACAAGTTCGTCAAAAACAATACAGATATAAGTAGAGCCTTCATGCCACACAGCTGAGGTTTTAGCAGGCTGAAAAAAGAAGCCAAGTTTATTGCAGTGTTGTAGATTAAAACAAATACTCAATAATAAATACAAGTACAGCTCATTGACGTATTACAGCAAAAATTTTCAAGAAATACTTGAAATAAATTAAATTACTTTATTTAAAAAAAATAAATATACTATTTAAACATTTAACAAGTAGCCGTCCATGAAACAATAGCACTGATGAGAGACGGCTGCACCAATCAACATCCATAAATTGAACTAAATAACTCAGAGAAAAACCGAAAATCAAAGATCAATCCTCCGTAAAAAAAGAAAAAATTATATAAAATATTGGAAAAGATGCTTGGTTAGCATAATTTCTATTCAAAATGTGCATAGCTTAATGTGCATAGTGCGTAGCTTCGAAAATCTGATATTTTCTTCAGATCTGATGAGTATATTTTTACGAAGTTTCGTGAAATTTAAAATCTAAATATGCAAATTTTGGTACCAAGGGCAATTGTAAGTGTCCATGTATAAAATGAATGACATATAAAGCAGCCAGGGAGGTGGGGGGGGGGGGGTCTTGGTGGGGTTTGGATAGTCATTGAGAAAAGTAGATCAAGCTACGACAAGAGCTAGCGCAGTAAAGAGCCAAATAGTCAACAAAATGCAAATATACCTGAACACCGGTATAAGAGGGGGACATTTCCCGTGATGTCGGTAAAAAAAAATCCTTCTCTCATGAAAGTGTTCTGGAAAACTTTTAAAATGTTTAAAACACAATTTGACCTCAACACACCTTATTCAAAAGCTTAGGACGCTTCAGAATAACTGATCCCTTGCCTCTTTAGGCCTTGATTGTGCGAGTCTATTGTAGAGTGTGTTTTGCCAATGATACGGTCTCTCTGGTATGTAAGAAACAGAAACAAACAAATTAAATGATGAGGAATAAACATATAAAAATGGAAAAAAGAAGACAAGAGCATATATTTTTACAACCAGCCCATCAGCTAAGAAGGAAATGGCTGGCAGGGCATATTTAAATAGTGCAACCTTTTTGCATATAAGTGATGATTGGTTAAGGTGTTTAGTTACCTTATAGGGGCATGGGCAAGGTCGTACCCAGGATTTTTTTTTTTCGGAGGGGGTTTTACTCGAAGATTTTTTTTTCGGGGGAGGGGGGGGGGTTACACAAAAAAACATACAAAATTTGTTTGTATCCATTTTTGTTACGTTTTTACGAGTCAAACAAACATTTTGGGGGAAGGGGTCAAACTCCCCCCCCCCTCTGGGTACGGATTTGGGCATGGGGGAAGATTTATCCCCCTATAAAAACCGACAAAGCTTAAAAAAGGTAAAATTCTAGATTAGGGCTTTTGTTGATCTTGAAAAGTAGTTGAGTTATGTGAATCAAACCCCAATGAACGGATCCAGAGCCTTAGTGACCCCCCAGGAAGGTGTTTTGAAATATCTTCCTGCACTACTTCCCCTTCCAAAGGGGATTGACTTTTAACAATCTTTGTATTTTATAGTGTTTGTTTCTTTTTTTTATTGACCGATTTTGGCAAGTTTGAAGTAATTTGACATGTTTAAAAATCAAAACAAGCAGAAATTAGCATAAATGAAGAAATCAAACCTAAAATGAACCTAAATCGCAATGAACAATGAAGCCAAACTTGAAATCAACATCAATTTACACAAACAACTGTGATGTTGTCGCCCTTCACACAACCCCTAAAGGCTAGATGGTCATTTGCATTTTACTGAAAACTAAATAGATTGCATAAATGGATGAAATTAAAGTTTTGGTAAGCCAATTGTTTTTTTCTATACATTGGGGTCTTCTTGAAACAGTTAAACTAAATTTAGATGTCGCAACTGTTTAACGTAGAGAAAGTTTAACTCAAAAAAGTCCGATGTTACCCATAAACCTCAGAAAGGTTTAATCATCATTTGTACTGAAAACTAAATAAACATCTTAAATTGAAATTTTAATCTAGCCAGTGGATCGTAAATACATTTTAAAAGAATAAAATTAAAATGAAGACAAAATTGATGAAAACTGTTGACATATTATGCTAACAAAACTAAAGTGATTGTTACAAATATTTCAATATCGAGAAAAAGAATTCCAGGGAGTCTGGGCAGTTTTTAATTCTTTAGTTCTGCTATGAAAACAAAGAAGAAGAAAAACTACACAAAACATGCATTTTGGTTTCAGTAAAGCGCTAACGACACCCGTTTTAAGTTTGACTTCGCTGTTCATTGTAATTTCTGGTTGTTTTTAGGTTTTCATTTCTTCATTTATAACAGTACCTCTTGTTTAAAGCTTTAAAATTTACTGTTTCCTGCTCAATGAACCTAATAACATTTAATGTTAATAACTAGTAGAATAATAACTAGGTAGTAGCAGTGGTGGTGGGAGCAGCGGTACTCTGATGATTTTGTGTTCTGATATGGACTACTACATCTCCATATTTTTCTCAAATTCGCAATCAACTTTGTCTTTTAGAAGCAACTCCGATGAAAATCAAAGCGTGTATTTTAATTAAGTACTTGGCGTGTTCTTGAATAGGACTTTTACATTGCAATTTTAGCCACAGATCCGTAAGCAACAATATCATGAATCTTAAATACCAATCAGAGGCAACGCTATAGCGTTGCCTATAGTAAAGGCCATACGGCTCCAATGTTTTATTACTTATTTATTATTATTTTTTCCCCAGAGGCACTTCATATGGAAGGGGTCGTCGTAGAAACTTCAAAGGGGGCTCATTTGATTGGAAATCGAGTGTTCTAGTGCTCTTTTTAATAGTCGAAAGTGATTGGAGGGCAACTAGCCCCCCCCCACGCCTATCATTCTCCCAAACGCATCCAATCAAAATTTTGAGATAGCCATTTTGTTCAGCGTAGTCGATTTCCAGATAGAAAATATGTTTTTGAGGAGGACACTCCCCCACAACCCTCAGGGCAAGGGTTTTAAGTTATAACCTGGGGGCATATAAGGTTTTTATAAAAGGCATTATCGTAGAAACTTCAAAAAAGACTCATTCGATTGGAAATTCAAAGGGCTAATGCCCTTTTTAATAGTCGAAAGTGATTGGAGGGCAACTAGCCCCCCACCACGCCCATCATTCCCCCAAACACATCCAATCAAAATTTTGAGATAGCCATTTTGATCAGCGTAGTTGATTTCCAGATAGAAAATATGTTTTGAGGAGGACACTCCCCCACAACCCTCAGGGCAAGGGTTTTAAGTTATAACCTGGGGGCATATAAGGTTTTTATAAAAGGCGTTGTCGTAGAAACTTCAAAAAGGCTCATTCGATTTGAAATTCAAAGGGTTAGTGCCCTTTTTAATAGTCGAAAGTGATTGGAGGGCAACTAGCCCCCCACGCCCATCATTCCCCCAAACAAATCCAATAAAAATTTTGAGATAGTCATTTTATTAAACGTAGTTTTCAGTTCTGGGAATTAGGTCTTAGGTCTTTGAGGATGACAACTCCGTTACAGCCCTCAGGGCAAGGATTGTAAGTTACGCCCTGGGGGCATATAAGGTTATGTATAGACAAAGTTGTCGTTGAAACTTCAGAAAGGGCTCACTTGACTGGAAATTTAAATGGTTAGTTCCCTTTTTAATAGTCTAAAGTGATTCTAAGGCAACTGACACCCCTTCCACGCCCACCATTTCCCCAAACACATCCAATCAAAATTTTGATATAGCCATTTTGTTCAACGTAGGAAATTATATGTTTGAGCAGGACACTCCTCCCCCCCAGTCTGCAGGGCAAGGGTTATTAGTAATGCCCTGGGGGCATATATGGTTCTTATGGAAGGAATGCTCATATAAACTTCAGAGAGGGCTCTTTTGTTTGGAAATTGAAAGTTCTAGTTCACTTTTTAAGTGTCAAAAGATATTGGAGGGTAACCAGCTTGCACCCCCTAACCCTTTTTCCCAAATGCATCCAATAAAAATTGTAAGATAGCTATTTTGTTAAAAATAGTTCAAAGATCATATAACAAAAATTCCGGTGTCGACACAACCCCCGAGGGCCCGGGGGCAGGCGTTGTAAGTTATGCCCTGGGGGCACATATGGGTATTATGGAAGAGATGCTTATATTAACTTCAAAGAGGGCTCATTTGATTGGAAATTGAAAGATCTAGTTCACTTTTTAAGAGTCAAAAGAGGTTGAAGGGCACCTAGCCCCCCCCCCTCCACGCCCTTTTTTCCTCAAACCCATTCTATAAGAACTTTGATATAGGTTTTTTTAAATAGTTCAAAGACCATTTAACGAAAACTCAGGGGTCAACACAGCCGTCCAGGGCCCGAGGGCAAGTGTTGTAAGTTCTGCCCTGGGGGAATATATAGTTCTTATTGAAGGGATGCTCGTAAAAAATTCAGAGATGGCTCATTTAATTGGAAATGGAAAGTTCTAGTTCAGTTTTTTAGAGTCAAAAGAGATTGGAGGGCAACTAGCACCCCCACGCCCCTTTTCCCCAAATGCGTCCAATAAAAATCTTGAGATAGCTATTAAGTTAAAAATTGCACAAAAGTCAGATAACAAAACTCAGGTGTCGTCACAACCCCCCAGGGCCCGGGGGCAGGCGTTGTAAGTTTTGCCCTGGGGCATATATTGTTCGTATGAAAGGGATGCTCGTATAAACTTCAGAGAGGGCTCATTTAATTGGATACTGAAAGTTCGAGCTCACTTTTTAATAGTCAAAAGTGATCCGAGGGCAGCTAGCCCCCCCCATGCCTTCTTTTCAAAACCCATCTGATGAAAATTTTGAGATAGACATTTTGTTAGAAATAGTTCAAAGGTCGGATAAGATAAAAACCCAGTGTCAATAGACCCCCCCCCCCCAGGGCACAGGGGAAGGCGTTCTAAGTTGTGCCCTAAGGGCATGTATGGTTCTTACGAAAGGGATGCTGGTATAAAGTTCATAGAGGGTTCATTTGATTGGAAATTGAAAGTTCTAGTTCACTTTTTAAGAGTCAAGAGAGTTAAACTAGCCTCCCCCCACGCTCTTTTTTTCCCAAACCCGTCCGCTACAAAGTTTGAGATAGCCAGTGTTTTGGAAATTGTTCAAAAATTAGATAACAAAAACTCCCCCCCAAGAGCCCGGGGGATAGGCGTTGTAAGTGTTGTCCTGGGGGCGTATATGGTTCTTATGAAAAGGATGCTCGTATAAACCTCAGAGGGCGCTCATTTGATTGGAAATTGAAAGTTCTAGTTCAATTTTTAAGAGACAAAAGATATCCGAGGGCAACTAGCCCCCCACCCTTTTTTCCCCAAGCCCCCCCACTAAAACCCGTTTTTCCCCAAGCCCCCCCCCCCCCACACACACACACCCTTTTTTCCCCAAACCCACCCGATAAAATTTTATAATAGCCATTTCATTAAAAATAGTTCAAAGGTCAGATAAGAAAACTTCCTGTGTCGACGGAACGGAACCCGCCAGGGCCCGAAGGCAGGAGCTATGAGTAATGCTCTAGGGGCATATATAGTTCTTATGGAAGGGAAGCTCGTATGAACTTCGGAGAGGGCTCATTTGATTGGAAATTGAAAGTTCTTGTTCACTTTTTAAGAGTCAAAAAAGATCGGAGGGCAACTATCCCCCCCCCCTCCACGCCCTAAATGCATCAGATAAAATTTTTTAGATATTCATTTTGCTAAAAATAGTTCTAAGTTCTGATAACAGAAACTCCGGTGTTGACACAGCCCCCCAGGGCCCGAGGGTAGGCGTTGTAAGTTATGCCCTGGGGGCATATATGGTTGTTATGGAAGGGATGCTCGTATAAACTTCCTAGAGGGCTCATTGATTGGAAACTGAAAGTTGTAATTCACTTTTTAAGAGCCAAAAGTGATTGGAGGGCAGCTAGCCTCCCCCTACACTCCATTTATTTTTTTCCCATAGGCACTTCATATAGAAGGGATCGTCATATAAAATTCAAATGGGGGCTCATTCGATTGGAAATCGAGAGTTTTAGTGCCCTTTTTAAGAGTCAAAAGTGATCAAAGGGCAACTGGTCCCCCCCCCAAGCCCTTTTCCCCAAATAATCTGATAAAAAATTTGAGGTAGCCATTTTGTTAAAAATAGTTCAAAGATCATATAACAAAAACTCCTTTACGCATGGTCATTTCGTTAAAAATAGTTCAAAGGTCCGATAAGAAAAACTCCTATGGCGAACACAACCCTCCCAGGGCAGGCGTTGTAAGCATTGCTCTGGGGGCATATATGGTTCTTATGGAAGGTATGCTCGTATTAACTTCAGAGAGGGTTCATTTGAATGGAAATTATAAGTTGTAGTTCATTTTCTCAGAGTGAAAAAAGATCGGAGGGCAACTAGCCCCTCCGTCCTCCACGCCTTTGGGTGCATCGGATGATAAAAATTTCAGGTGACCATTTTGTTAAAAATAGTTCAACCATCAGATACTAAAATTCCAGGGTCGACACAACCCCCCAGGGCCCAGGGACAGGCGTTGTAAGTTATACTCTGGGGATATATATGGTTCTTATAGAAGGGATACTCGTATAAGCTTCAGAGAGGGCTCATTTGATTGAAAACAGAAAGTTCTAGTTCACTTTTAAAGAGTCAAAAGAGACCGAAGCTTAATCTAGTCCCCCACGCCCCTTTTCTCCAAACCCATCCGATAAAAATTTTGAGATAGCAATTTTGTTAAAAATAGTTCAAACATCAGATAATGAAAACTCAGAGGTTGACACAAACCCATTTTTTCACTATGATATTGTTACTTTGATGAATATTTGATTTTTTTTTTTTTAAGTTGGATTTCGAAATAAGGAATTTTTAAAAACTTGAAATTTTTTGCAATCAAAAACGAACAAAAATTAATTAAAAAAAATTTCCGAAAAATAAGTTTTTCAAAGAAAAGTAAAGGCCATTTTAAACTTAAGCTCAGCAGATACAAATACCTTTTCAAATTCAAACTCAAAACGACCAGAAATTACTATTAGAGAATAAATGAAACCCAAAACGAACAGAAATTAAATAAGCAATCATAGCAAATACATACAACAAGTAATGCTTAGATTGAATATGAATATCAAGCTTAAAACGAAAACAAATATTTTCCTATTGAAGTATATATGAAACTTAAAACGAACAGAAATTAAATAAACGATCAATGCAAACAAACATACAATAGATATTAATGTAAATTAATAAATAAATCTGAAAACGAGTGAACTTAAATTGAATATGCAAATCAAGCTTGAAACGAACAAAAATCACCACAAACAAGAGTTTGGGTATGACCTCCTTCTCTCACTGTAAAAGTCTAAAACCTACTGCGTCATTGGCGCTTTACTGAAAACTATATGTGTCTTGAACAGTCTTGGAAAGCATAAACAACATCAAATTGAATATTTGATGTATAATGATATTAATTGTTGAAAGATCCATCAGTTCAAGAATTTATTTCACTTTAATTGTTTTTTTATTTTCAATGCTGTAAAAAACTGAAAAAAAAATATTTGTAATATAATCCGTTTTCAGTTAAGCGCCAATGACGCAGTAGGCTTTTGGTTTTTATTTACAGTTAGGAAAGGAGGCAGTATCCAAACACTTGTTTGTAGTGAAACTATATTCGTCTTAAACAACTTTAAAAAGAGCTATTAAATTAAACTGAATATTTGATGTATAGTGATATTAATTGCTGAAAGCTCATCAGTTCAAAATGTTACTATAATTTTAATGTTTATTTTCAATATTAAGTAAAAAAGAAAATATTTGTCATAAAATTGGTTTTTAGTGAAGCGCCAATGACACAGTAGGTTTTCGACTTTTACAGTGAGAGAAGGTCATCCCAAACTCTTGTTTGTGGTGATTTTTTTTTGTTTCAAGCTTGATTTGCATATTCAATTTGAATTTCACTTGTTTTAAGATTTATTTATTAATTTACATTAATATCTATTGTTAGTCAGTGATCCAAGGCTCGCTATCGTTCAAAAAAAGGGAAGGGGTGGCTCACATCAGCTGCAGTTGGTTTGAGGGTGGATTCCAGAGTAATCGGGGGCGCTTACAACGAATATCGGGGTGCACAAGTTCGCACGCGTGTAGAACATGGTCACTTTAGCCTATAAATTCAAATTTGGCCTATAACGACGTCATACCGCTCTTGATTTTTTTTTGCATGGTAAAATTAACCGAAAACTTTATAAACTTGACATATTCTGGATCCTAAGAAAAAGAACTTTCACCTGATATTTTTAGTTTTTCCCCACAACTTTTATTTCTTTAGTTAATTCCTATTTAATTTTGAAAACAAGGTTTTTTTTAATATACTTTTTCTTAGTTTTTTCGGTTTTTCTGAAATTTTTGCCTACATAAGTATATTTTTTTATGCTTTATTTGAATTCTGCTCGTCATTACGAGTCAAAATTTGTGCCTTTTTTTCAAAAAATATTAATTCTTGAGCAACTATTTATTTTTTCTAAATAGCGTCATAGGTTTCAGAAATTAGCCTACAATGACTAATTTTTTTGAAAAATTATTTTTTAGCTGTTAAAAAAATGAAAGGAATCAGTCTGCACTTTATTTGAACTGTCCGAATGTCCTTTACATGTTGTTAATAAAAACAAAGTCGAGACTGGAATCTGCAAGAATATATAAGCGTTTGAACAAGAAATCCCCCCCCCTCCAAAAAAAAGAAAATTTTCTGAATAGTGGCGTTTTACTCTAAATATTTTCAACACAACCTATAATTTTTATTTCACCAAACGATAGATCGCTCTTTTTTGAATCAAATAATTTATTTACATTTTATACAACTAATATTTTTAACCAGGAAAAAAAAAACAACAACAGATGCCTCGTTCTGCGATCGCATGCACGAATTTGATTTCCACAGCAAAAAAAAAAAAAAAAAAAAGTTCTACATTAGTGCGAGTATGTGCACCCCGATATTCGTTTTAAGCACCTTAGATTACCCCGGCATCCATAGTCAAACCAACTGCGGCTGATGTGAGCCACCCCCTCTCTTTTTTTGAACGATAGCGAGCCTTGGATCACTGACTATTGCATAAAGTACTGAAAACTACGACATAAAAGGAAAACTACGACACAATGAGTCCAGATATCAAACAGTTCGTGGTAACGAACTGTAAGTAAGGAGCGACCCGGCTCAATGGTAACCGAAACTCTAGAAAACGGGTTTTGATACCAATAGATATATCAAAAGAATCAGATTTCAATGCTGATTTCAAATATATAACTTTCATCAATTTTAGAGCTACCCATCAAAAGTTACGCGCCTGAGAAAATTTGGCTGATTTTCAAAAAAAGGGGGAAAGACCCCCTAAAAGTTATAGAACCTTAATGAAAATCACACCATCATATTCAGCGTATCAGAGAACCCTACTGTAGAGGTTTCAAGCTCCTATCTACAAAAATGTGGATTTTTGCATTTTTTGCCAGAAGAAAGATCACGGATGCGTGTTTATTTGTTTGTTGTTTGTTTGTTTGTTTTTTGTTTTTTTTTTCCCAGGGGTGATCGTATCGACCCAGTGGTCCTAGAATATCGTGGGAGGGCTCATTGGAACGGAAATTAAAAGTTCTAGTGCCCTTTTAAGTGACCAAAAAAAATGGAGGGCAACTAGGCCCCCTCCCACGCTCATTTTTTTCCCAAAGTCACCCGATCAAAATTTTGAGATAGCCATTTTGTTCAGCATGGTCGAAAATATGATAAAAATGTCTTTTAGGATGACTTGATCCCCCAAAGTCCCCAGGGAGAGGGCTGAAAGTTATGAACTTTACTCAATGTTAACATATAGTATTGGTTATTGGGAAGTATACAGACTTTTTCAGAGGAGATTTTTTCTGGTAGGTGGGGGAAGGAGAGGGTCGGGGGCTATATGGAAGGATCTTTCCATGAAGGAAGTTTTCATGGGGGAAGGGACATTGCTATGAAGGGGGCGCCGGATTTCCCAGCATTATTAAAGAAAAAGATCAGGAATTAAATAAAAAAAAAAAACAAGTTTTTCAACTGATCAACTGATTGTGATTAAGAGGTCATTTTTAAAGAACTGGAAAAAAAATTCGAACTATAGTTTAAAGAGCAGGGTATTGACTAGGGGGCGAACCCCCTAATATACGTGTTAAAAATTTATGAATATAGAAGTTCGTTACGTAAGTTAATTCTAAGTTACGTATATTTATTACTAATAAAACGTTCGTAAATAAATTAAACAAGTTTCGAGAAAGCCATTTAACCAAATATAATATGCAAACTTTGTTTTAATTATTCATGTACGGTGAGCCAAAATCAAAACCTGCATTAATTCAAAAACGTTCAAAAATTAAATAAAAAAAACAAGTTTTTTTAACTGAAAGTAAGGAACGACGTTAAAACTTAAAACGAACAGAAATTATTCCGTATATGAAGGGGGCTGTCCCCTCCTCAACGCCTCGCTCTTTACGCTAAAGTTTGACTTTCTCACAACTCTATTTTTTTAAACAATAAAAAAACTTTAGCGTAAAGAGCGAGGCGTTGAGGAGGGACAGCCCCCTTCATATACGGAATAATTTCTGTTCGTTTTAAGTTTTAACGTCGTTCCTTACTTTCAGTTAAAAAACTTGTTTTTTTTATTTAATACCATAAAGAATCATAGCCTCTGGATCAACTATTTAGATCTTATCCGTACCGGAAACGACTATCTTTATGCTGAAAGAGCTGCGGACTAGATCACACTTAACCGCCACAAAAGAGAAGATTTCGATTTTCTTCGTACCCGGAAACCAAAAATACGCCGCAGTTGCGCCTAACTACCTAGAAGAAATGCTACGCCTGCCTGAAAAAGCGCCAGAAGTTCACAGAGAGTTTGTAAGTGGCAATTTTGTTGTTAGGAAAACAAAATGCCGTTTTGCAGCATTGCATGTGATCTGGCTTTATAGTCGATCGTGAATCTGGACATCAAAGGTCATCGAAGAGTTTCTGGTATCTTTGGTGCGACAACGAATGAAAATGCCAGTGATCGATATCTGGCTACTCTCCCCTTTCTCACAGCAGCCACCAGAACGCTGAAAGCAAACCTGAATATGGATGACGAGGCAATGAAGCATCATGAAGATGCCACTGCGTTTACGAATCTGACAATAAAAGGTAAAAATCGGGTTATGGACTTGGTAGAGTTGCTCGGAAACCCATTCAAGACGACGAGAACAGAGGTGTACAACTTTATGATTGGGGATAGAGCTCCAAAAGCCGTAGCAAATAGTCTGCTGAACTTCCGAGACATCGGCTTCAAAGCCATGAGCTCATATCTCGACGGCACATCCACGAAAGTAAAAGTTGGCATAGTACAAACGTTCGCCTCTGTTGCCAAAAAAGGAAAAAAGAAAGAGCCACAAAAAAATGTTTTGGGAAACTGAGCTGCTTAAATGAGCTCTGCGTCTTGCAAATTCAACACAAACTTCGTCCCTCTGTGAGCTGCTGAAGTACGAGCTACAGCCATATCCGGCCTCACTTGCAGTATTATCATCAAGTCGTAGGGAGCCTCAGCCACGTACTGGTACAAAGTCAACAGCCTTGAACTACATTCTGCAATAGCCTGGCTTGCAGTCATGGCCAAAAATTATTCTACATATACTTTTTGAAGGCTCTCCTTGATCTGACTATATAGTTGATGTCATGAGTGTCATGGGTCTTATCGACCATAACAAAATGAGACGCTAGCAAATTTTGGATTAGGAGTTTACGATGGGATTCTTAGGAACATACCTGAAGCTTGTCAGTCTATCCATTTGATTGGTGACAGGTATGACGGTCTTAGTGACGATAGAACCCATGATGACTACTCGTTCAACCTCAAAGAAGTATCTTTCTGTCGAGAAAGAAGAGGAGATCCCAAAGGAAATACTTCAAGCCCGTTCACTTCCTCCAGCAAAATTGCAACACTCTGGGACAGGATTCTCAGTAGTCGCTCAGCCAAAGGTCGAATCTTGAAAGTTTTTTTGGAGGTCTGGGAGTACAATTTTTCGACCCGTCTCATGGTTCATCTCGCTGGAGGTTTCGAGAGTCGACATAGAGCTGTTACCGTTCCGCCTCATGGAAGCTCTGTTGATGACGATATCTCGTTTTGCCATGAGGAGACAGACACTCGGATATTATACCACACAGCAGTTGCGGCAAGACGAAAGAGCACACTTGTGATAATACAAGCCATCGATACTGATATCGTCTTACTAGCTGCATACTACGTCCAGTATCTTGCTAGTCTCGGCCTCAAGCAGCTCAGAGTTAAGTTTCCGTGCTACTGCATACCTATGCATACGGCAGCACAAAAACTAGGAGTAACCTATTGCAACGCCTTGCCGCTTGTCCAAAGCTTAAAATGGATGTGACACCACAAGCTTTCTGTACGGAATTGGAAAAGTCCGCTTTTTTCGAGCTGCGAAGTCTTCAGAAATTTGTTGGGGTCTTTAGGTGATGAAGTTCGAGCCCTTGCAGAGAAGCCATCATCTGCGCAAAGTGATGGTTTAGTCAACGTCTGTAAGCAGCTTGTGGTTACAGTGTAAGACAGAAGTGCGACTAACTTCAATAGTCTGAATGATCTTCGAGCACTTTTGTACTCAAGATTGGAGGATTTGTGGCGTTTACCACCAACTGATATCTCGTTTCTGCTTCATTTGAAAAGGTGCATTTTCCAGTCACTGATTTGGATCCAAAGCCACAAGCGCTGTATTGATTTACCTAAGGCTACCGATATGGGCTGGAGAATTGAAGATCATGAACTAAAGCTAGACCTAGTTTCTGCGATGCCTTATGGGCTAGCATCGCTTTCTTTTTTTAACTGTGACAAGACGAAGTGCGGCTCGCACTGCAAATGCTCCAAAATAGGTTTCTGTGACAGCGCATGCAAGTATGGAGCTGACCCCAAAAAATGCCTACTTTCCGATGTGAATCAGAACGAGTCCCAAGACGAAGATGAAGAAGAAAAAGAGATTTGAGCCACCGTTTCATGTTCAGTTTTAAATATTTGATTTTTTATTTGTTTTCATATTAAACTGCTAATGCAGTCGTCTAAACCTTACTTTCAGCTGATCATGACATTTACCGTCTACTACATCAGTGGCCATACACCCAATGTAACCGATTGGATCATTGGCCCCTGCTATGCTGGGATTTAAAGAAAATAGTATCTTAAATCAGCCTTAGTCACCTCTGCACCAAACGGCTTCGCCACCTTGAGGCTCGTATATGAGCCTACGTAAGCCAGATTTTACTACTACTACAGAAAAAATAAATAGTTGCTTAAGAATTAAGATTTTTTGGAAAAGAGGCACATGGTTTGACTCGTAATGACGAGCAGAATTCAAATAAAGCATAAAAAAATATAACAAATTCGCGGATGCGATCGCAGAACTAGGCATCTTTTTTTTTCCTGGTTAAAAATATTAGTTCTATAGAATGTAAATACATGATTTGATTAAAAAAAGACCGATCTAGCGTTTGGTGAGAAAAAAATCATAGGTTGTCTTGAAAATATTTCGAGTAAAACGCCACTATTCAGAAAATTTTCTTTTTTTTGGGGGGGGGGGGATTCTCTTGTTCAAACGCTTGTATATTCTTGCAGATTCAAGTCTCGACTTTGTTTTTATTAACAACGTGTAAAGGCATTCTGATGGTTCGAATGATGTGCAGTTTGATTCGTTTTCATTTTTTTTTCAGCTAAAAAAATAAAATAAAAAAAACTTGGCCATTGTGGGCTAATTTCTGAAAGCTGTGACGTTATTTAGAAAAAATAAATAGTTGCTCAAGGATTAAAATTTAAAAAAAAGAGGTACATGGTTTGACTCGTAATGACGAGCAAAATTTTAAAAAATCATAAAAAAATATACTTATGCAAGCGAAAATTTCCAAAAAATCGAAAAAACTAAGAAAAAGTATTTTTAAATACCTTGTTTTCAAAATTAAATAAGGGTTAAAAAAAAACAAAGGTTGTGGGGGAAAACTAAAAATACAAGGTGAAAGTACTTGTTCTTAGGATTCAGAATATGTCAAGTTTATAAAGTTTTCAGTTTATTTTACCGTGTAAATAAAATCAAGAGCGGTATGACGTCGTTATAGGCCAAATTTGACTTTATAGGCTAAAATGACCATGTTCTACACGCGTGCGAACTTATGCAACCCCATATTAGTTATCAGTGCCCTCAATTACCCTAGAATCCACCCTGAAACCAACTGCAGCGAATGTGAGCCACCCCTTGAAAGATAACGGTCCCTGGATCACTGACTATGTATGTTTGTTTGCATTGATTGTTTATTTAATTTCTGTTCGTTTTAAGTTTCATTCATACTTTAATAGGAAAATATTTTTTTCGTCTTAAGCTTGATTTTCATATTCAATCTAAGCATTACTCGCTTTAAGATCTATTTACTGATTTATATTATTACTTGATGTATGTTTTTGCTATGATTGTTTATTTAAGTTCTGTTCGTTTTGGGTTTCATTGATTCTTTAATAGTAATTTCTGGTCGTTTTGAGTTTGAATTTTAAAAGGTATTTGTATCTGCTGAGCTTAAGTTTAAAATGGCCTTTACTTTTCTTTGAAAAACTTATTTTTCGGAAAGTTTTTTTTTTTTAATTAATTTTTGTTCGTTTTTAACTGAATAACAAACACTATTCATGAAATACGAAAAATATGTGTTATGATTTGCATTCAAAATTACAATACTAGCCTCAGATTTGTTAGTAACAAGCTCAGAAACACCAACTTCGGAACCAATCAGACACATGTATGTTTCTTGAAACTTTGTACGTTTTGATTAGGGCAGACACAATGCATTCTAAATGAATTTTAAGGTTACCATATACATCGGCCCTCACTGAACTCAATGCCCATTAATTTCGACCTCATGCAACTCGACTCCGTTTAACCCAAACCCATTCGCCTCGGCTCTGTTCATACAAACCATCATTCAACTTAACACCCCATTAAACTCGGCCGAAGCTAATAAGAGTTGATTGGAATTGGGGTTGAGTTGCATCAGACAGGGTTGAGTTAAATTGTGGTGGTTGAACTATAGAGGGTTGAGTTGAATGCGGGTTGAGTTAAATGGGGCTTGAGCTAAATGGGAGTTGAGACGGTTGGTTTGAACATGGTTGAATTGATTGTAGGTTGAATCACATTGGGTCGAGTTGAATGGGGTTGAGTAGCATGAGGATGAATAACAATGGAGCCGAATTGTAGGGTTAGCATTTAATGATTTAGGACTGCTCCCTAGATAATCCCGGCAATATCACGAGTGACAAGAGGACACAACTGTCAAAGGAGGACGACGTTGGGATGGAAAGCGGTTGTGGTGAAGGTGGCATGGACCAAGCGGTCCTATTTCAAGGCTTTGAATTATACATTGGAATTTCTTGCAAGACTAAGATTTTCAATAAAATCCAACGTGTCAATTAACTGCGAATATATACTTGGTCTGTTTTGAATTCAGACCTTTTTGTGACATAACCTCCATTTCTGAAATGTGTATTTGACATGTTTTGATTTTGGATCTTAATGTATGAATACTAGCCTGAGGTTTGCAGTCAGCAAGCTCAGAAATCTTTGTAAATCAATCTTGGTAAACACTGAATACCTTTTGTGAAGTATGTATCAAGATGGTTCCGGGTTGCAGCGGTAGCTAGCAACAGCGCAAGAGACGATCACGTCAAATAGTAAAAAATGAAATAGCCCAGCACCCCTAAAAATAAAGTAAGATCGAAACACAAAGTACACTATTAGAATCGCCTTGTCCGAAACCCCTACATAGGAAACTTACAGCTCCTTGGCTTGAATAACGAGACAAATTAACAGCGAATTTAACTGCAAAAAATTGAAAAACAAGGAAAGTGGCTGCAAGCGCGATATTCTGCATCGACGGTATCTTTTTTTTTTCTTTCCGTTTTTTCTTTCTCCGTAGCTAGCGGGGCACTGGAACATCATAAGGAGCCATTTCAGGACTCATTTTAAAGAAAATTGCTACATCTAGTGCCCTTTACAATTAGCAAAAAAAGTTTTTAAAATGAAATCAATTTTTTGTGAAATGGTCTTTCCTGTTCGTAATCATTTTTATTGTAAAGAACAAACTATAGCGGATAGTAAAGTAAAGAACAAACTCTAATCCATAGTAACTGAAACATTAAAATAAAATACAATTTTCTACAAATACAAAACCCTCATATACATAATGATGCAACACGTTTATCATAGGCAGCGCAATAGCGCTGCCTAAGTAAATAACCATGTTGGCCAAATGTATTAGTTTTTTTTGGGGGGGGGTTTACGAGTAGACAAGGGCACTTCGTATCGAAGGAGTCGTCGTAGAAACTTCGAAAAGGGCTCATTCGACTGGAAATTGGAATGGCTACCATTTTTAATAGTCGAAAGTGATTGAAAGGCAACTAACACCCTTTCACGCTCACCATTTCCCCAAAATTTTGAGATTTATGTTCAACGTAGCTGATTTCCACATAATTATGTTTTTGAGGAGGACACTCCCCCCAGAGCCCTCAGAGCAATGGTTGTAAGTTATGCCCTGAGGGCATATAAGGTTTCTATAGAAAGCTTTGTCACAGAAATTTCAAAAAGGGCTCATTCGATTGGAAATTCAAAGGGCTGGTCCCTTTTTAATAGTCGAAAGTGATTAGAGGGCAACTAATCCCACTCTCACGCAAACCTTTTCCCAAAACACATCCAATCAAAATTTTGAGATAGCCATTTTGTTCAACGTAGTTGCACTTCTTGAAAGTAGGTCTTTTAGGATGATAAACCCCTCAGAGCCCTCAGGGCAGGGGTTGTAAGTTATGCCCTGGGGCATATAAAGTTTTTATTGAAAGCGTTTTCGTAGAAACTTCAAAAGGGCTCATTCAATTGGAATTGAAAGGGCTAGTGCCTTTT
Organism: Artemia sinica; assembly: GCA_027921565.1. Lineage (NCBI taxonomy): Eukaryota > Metazoa > Arthropoda > Branchiopoda > Anostraca > Artemiidae > Artemia > Artemia sinica. The sequence continues at coordinate 34,994,335 of CM051257.1, forward strand.
TTAATAGTTGAAAGTGATTGGAGGGCAACTAACGCCCCTCTCACGACCACCATTGATCCAAACACATCCAATCAAAATTTTAAGATAGCCATTTTGCTCAACGTAGTTGACAGTTCTGGAAATTAGGTCTTTGAGGGTGATAACCCCCTCAGAGCCCTCAGGGCAAGAGTATAAGTTATGCCCTAAGGGCACATAAGGTTTTTGTTGAAAGCTTTGTCGTAGAAACTTGAAATAGGGCTCATTGGACTGGAAATTATAGGGCTAGTGCCCTTTTTTAATAGGAGGGCAACTAACCCCCCTCTCACGCCCACCTTTTCCCCAAACACACCCAAACAAAATTTTGAGATAGCCATTTTTTTGAACGTAATTGAAAGTTTTGGAAATTAGGTCTTTAAGGATGACACCCCCCCCCACAGCCCTCAGGGAAAGGGTTGCAAGTTATGCCCTGGGGGCATATACGGTTCTTAAAGAAAGCGTTGTCGTAGAAACTTCTAAAAGGGCTCATTCGATTGGAAATTGAAATGGCTAGTGCCATTCTTAATAGTTGAAAATGATTGGAGGGCAACTGACCCCCTCTCACGCCTACCATTTCCCCAAACCCATACAATCAAAAACTTTAGATAGCCATTTTTTTCAACGTAGTTGAAAGTTCTGGAAATTATGTCTTGAGGATAACAACCCCTCCAAAGCCCTCAGGGCAAGGGTTGTAAGTTATGCCCTGGGGGCATATAAGGTTTTTATAGAAAGCTATGTTGTAGAAACTTCAAAAAAGGCTCATTCGATTGGAAATTGAAAGTGCTAGTGCCCTTCTTAATAGTCGAAAGTATATGGAGAGCAACTAACCCCCCTCTCACGCCCACCATTTCCCTAAACACATTCAATCAAAGTTTAGAGATAGCCATTTTGTTCAACGTAGTTGAAAGTTCTGAAAATTATGTATTTGAGGATGACAAACCCCCCTGAGCCTCCACGGCAAAGGTTGTAAGTTATGCCCTGGGGGCATATAAGGTTTTTATAGATAAAGTTGTCGTAAAAACTTCAAAAGGGGCTCATTGAATTAGAAATCGAGAGGGCTAGTGCCCTTTTTAATAGTCGAAAGTGATTGGAGGGTAAGTAAACCACCTCTCACGCCCACCATTTCCCCAAACACATCCAACATCCCTCTCACGCCATGCTTTTCCCCAAACACATCGAATCAAAATTTTGAGGTAGCCATTTTGTTCAACGTAGTTGAAAGTTTTGGAAATTAGGTCTTTGAGGATGACATCCCCCTCACAGCCCTCAGGGCAAGGGTTGTAAGTTATGCCCTGGGGGCATATTAGTTTTTATAGGTAACGTTGTCGTAGAAACTTCAAAAGGGGCTCATTCAATTAGAAATCGAGAGGGCTAGTGCCCTTTTTAATAGTCGAAAGTGATTGGAGGGTAAGTAAACCACCTCTCACGCCCACCATTTCCCCAAACACATCCAATCAAAAATTTTCAGATAACCATTTTGTTCAACGTAGTTGAAAATTCTAAAAATTAGTCTTTGAGGACGACACTTCCCCCAGAGCCCTCAGGGCTAGGACTGT